>LKNJ01000379.1:0-176243 GCA_002120245.1 Maccullochella peelii | reverse complement strand
GTGTGTGTGTGTGTGTTAGACAACAATTTTAGAAGACTGTTGTTTAATACTGTAGATCTGTTAATCTAGGATTTGAAAAATGTGAAGGAACCCAGACTTTTTGGCGTTCTTCTCAAGGCTGCATGAAGACTGAATCCTGTTGTTCATGTGTAGTTCCAGCAGGTGAGGGAGCAGCTGGAAAGCCAGATCACTCGACTGCAGCAGGAGAACGGCATCCTGAGGGATGCAGTCAGCTCTGCCACCAACCAGATGGAGAGCAAGTCAGTGTTACACTACAATATATATGAGACCCTACTGGTCATGCTCTCTGCAGCTTCATACATGTCTCATCTGCTCAGCTTGGTGAAACACTCATAGTGATCCAATTCATTTTAGAAGTTCAGCTCAGTGTCTTTGCATTATAGCTCAGATAGGACTTCCTATCTCAACATTATCCTCCATTTCTTCTGCGTATGCTGCTCACATTAAGGCAGTTCCATCTGCATACACAGTTACATAATGTGAAATGCCCCTTACAGGCTATCTGTAGTTTGATTCATTAACAACATCCCACAGTAATGCCCCATTGACCGTTTTCACATTTTCATTTGTGCTTGTGTGCGTGTGCTGCTTGATAGGAATTCAGCAGAGCTGAACAAGCTGCGTTCTGAGTACGCCGGTCTGATGAAAGAGCTGGCAGAAAACAACGGCAAGCTGCAGCAGGAGGAGCACCAGAGGAAGTCACTGGAGGTCAGCTACAAGCAGAACGTGTCCCAGCTGGAGGTACACTAATCCAGATGTACAATGTGTTTATTTAGCCTGTGCTTCAGTTTCCCCCAGCCGAGACAAAAATGAACTGAGCTGTACAAAACCCAGGCAATGCCGCACAGCTTCAAATCTGGTTAGCGGGTGTGGTAGCATTATCGGGGAAATGGGAGGAGGTTGTAGTGGAAGTCCTGGGGAGGGGTGTGGGAAATAGAACCTGGTTTGGGAGGATTGTGTTGGCTTTGGAAGCTGGAATGTTTGATGCTTTGTGTTGTGTATAAAAAACACTTTCCTGCTAGACACCCAGGCCAGCCTTTCCTGTCTTTCCTGAGATTTTCATGACAGAAAACCTGGTTTTCTTTATTGCACACGCTAGAAAAATAAATGAAACTAAGTCTACAAGCTGTTTTGTAATTTGTACTATTCATTAACTTAGTTTGACAGATCCAGAGCTGTATTTGAATTCTTGAGGGAAATGAGACTGGAGGATCACAGGCTTGTAGAAATTCAGGTGTGATTCATGCAAATCAACCCCCATCATTAACTTTACAGAAATAATCTTGACAGTGAGAGGAAAGAAGATGGATTGGTGTCATTTGTTGTCTTACCCGGTGTAGTGTGGCTGTATACTCCTAAGCATCTTGATTCCCACTCAAGTCACCCCTCACAACATTTTATAAGCGCTTGTTTTCTAGTATAATATGTGAGAGAAAGTGTTCATCAAACTGCACACATCTCTCCATCCCCAGGCCCAGCTGCAGGATGCCAAGCGAAGTTGGGAAGAACTGCAGAAATTCCTCCACAATGTCAACGCAGAGAGAGAGAAACTTCAGGCCTCAAAGCAAGGTGGTGAAATATGTCACAATGAAAATGTGATCCTTTGACGTAGCAGCAACAACAAGTTAAAGTGAATCTTCAGGTTACGTTCAGCAATTGAATGTGTTTATGTGTGTGCGTGCAGAGCTCCACAGCCAGCTTCTGGCAGTGGAGACAGAGATGAACAACAAGAACAAGGAGATTCAGACCCTACATGGCAGCCTGACTGAAGCCATGGTCTCCAAGGAGCGGCTGGAGCAGAGAGTGATGGAGATGTCCCAGCACAGTATGCCTGATGACTCACTGCAGGCCCGGGTTCAGGTGAGCCACCACAACATCGCATACACAGAATCCGTTTTATAGTACATCTTTGCTTGATACACTATATTGGATCAGATTATATGGGAGGTTATCAAATTGAGCTGTCACGTTGTATTTACATTGATGGATTCTTAAAATGCTTTTTAGTACTTTGAAGTCTTGATTCCACATTGAGAATGCAGTCCACTAATACAGTCTCTGTTTAACAGGAGCTTATGAATGAAAAGAAAGCTCTTCAGGTCCAGAATGAGAGCATGCAGGCCCAGATCTCTTCACAGGTATATTTGTCAACCTCATTTACCTATGTTTAGTCAGAATAAGAGGACATGCATGTATGTAGGCTAATAAGATTTATTTTCTTCTCATTTAGGCCACCCATGTCTCCCACATTGAGGAGATACAGAAGCTGTGAGATTTTTATTTTTTTTAACCTTTTCAGACATACTGATTGCATTAAAAAGTTAGATACTGTTGAGCCCCTTTTCATGTGCTCTTCCCCGGTTCTGTTCAGATTGGCTGAAAAGGAGTTGCAGAGGAAGAGTCTGGAGGATTCTCTAAACGCTGAGAGGAGCAGTGGGGCCAGTAGAGAGACTAACATGCAGGTATAGTCACAAGCGCTTCATCTACAGATTCTTATACTAACATTGCATTGGTTCGTTAGTCTGCAAGAATTTGGTAAACATGTTCTAGGCCTCTCGTGTTGAGAGGGAATATGGCTTGAACACCATCTACACCACCTTGGTTTTCAGCTATTTCGGGTTCAGATCCCTAAACCTAAGACAGAATAATTATGCTATGTATGCTATGTCATTGTTTAAACTATTGCACAGTCTGTCAGAACCTGTATTATTGTCTTGGCATAATACGTGTTGTCGTCTCTTTCCTGTCGTTTCCTCTGCAGGCCTTGCACAATGAGAACATGTCACTGAAGGCAGAAATTCAGAATCTGCAGGCACAGATTTCTGATCAGGTCAGCTATGTACCCTTTTTACTGTTTTTCCAAATTTAAAAGAGCCCTATGTGTTTGTGCATTCCTCTGTTTGACACACCCTCTCTATCCATTTGTCTTTGACTCTCCCCCATGCAGACTGCCTCCAAACTGGCTTTGGACCAGTTCCAGATGAGGTGTGTGTGAAAACTGGATTAGGCTTGTTACTGTTCATAATAATCATTAACTGAATGACCTTATAAAACATTGCTTCCTACCCAGTGTCCGGGAGAAGGAGGAGAACATGAAAACCGTAGAGGGCCTGCTGGAGAAGGGGCTGATTGAGGTGGCCAACAAGGAGGAGGAGCTCACGGTGACTGTTTTCTCTTGTTTAGGAAGGGGCGGGTAGAAAACAACTGAAAATACGCTGCCTCACACACAAACCCACATTTGACTAACATCAGCATTGTTTTAAGTGACTCTGCATTTCGCTGCTTGCCTTGTAATCACAAACTCTACTGGGCAAAAAAATCTTTTAAGTAATGTCGTTCCCTGATGCAGGCTGTAAAAGAAGAGAACAAGGCTCTAAAACAAGAAATGGAGACCATTAAGAGGCAGACAGCAGAACAGGTGATTTGTCTAAAATCTTTATTCAAAAGGAGTTGCTGTGTTTTTTCCCCGCCTTATTCTGTATTCATTTGTTTTAAATCATCTTTTGTCTCCCTAATCACAGGCATCATCAGAGTCGATAGTGGAGGAACTCCAGAGCATGTAAGATCAATCAAGTTGACTTTGGTATTTAGGGATCACGACAGTGTAGCAGTACAAAGTCTTATGTTCACCCACCCCCGTGCACAACACGCAAAGACACACAGATAGATAGAAATCTGTAACTTTAGTTTCAGTAACACTTCTTAGTCAGTGGCGGCAGCTGTGCCAACCAGCTGAGATGAAGATTAGTTGATGCAAGTCATGATTACATGTTACTACTACTATCATGATTAGAGGCTACTACTCACTCTACTGTAAGAATATCAAAATTAACTCCTCCAGGCCACTCCCTAGACACATCCCTAATAGTAGTAGTAGTAGTAGTAAGTCTTTTAACATCCGATTTCCGTTGCTATTGTTAAATGTCCTCTTGTAGTGGATATCATTATATATGGAAATATCAGCAGATTCTGTGTTACTTCAAAATGTTTTGTGTGATGAACCCTTATTTGACTTTGCTTTATAGGATTCAACTGAAGGATGTGAAGCTAAAATCAATGGAGGAGAGTCTGCAGGCAGCACAATACAGCGGCTCAGTCAGAGAGAAGACAGTTGAGGTGTGGGCTTTTCTGTATTGATGAAATACTGGGCACCATTTCATAATGCAGCTCCTTACATTGTTCATATTGTATTGTCCCAGTTTGAGCTCTTGTCTGAAGCAGTTTTTGTCTCGCAGGCTCTGGAGCAGCAGTTGGCTGCCCTGCAGGCAGAGATGGAGCAGCTGAGACAGAAGGAGACGCCAGAAGAGCTGACCAGTTTTGGTGCCCAGCTCCAAGAACTCCAGGTTCAGTAAGTTAACCCCCGGCCCCCACACACACTTCACCATGCAGTCCTCCAGAGTAGCCCTTACAAAGCAGACTAATGATGAGCATATCTGACCCGCAGGCTAGCGGCGAAAGACCAGGAGATCCAGATGCTGCAGGCTGAGCTGGAGGCAAGGACTAACGAGCTGAGTGAGAAGATGGAGCAGATACATCAACAGGTGAGGAACGATCTCACTAGAAAGTGCAAGTGTGACATGTTTTGTGGTTTGAATCTTTCTCCAGCTATAAAAGATTTTACCAAGTAAGAACAAATTAACTTGGAGGGAGGGGCTCTTTTTGAGTAGGGATATGTGATTCAGAACAGACAAAACTGTTCATGTTTGAATTGTTATTAAAGTTTCTGTATTTGTTATGAGGGTCAGAAGAGATACAATTCTCATTCAGTAGTTTTAATTGAGTCTTTTCCCCCTCAAATAGCAGTCCCACACAGCAGTGCCAAGCCCAGAGCTTCTTACAGCGTGAGTAATGTTGCCATACAATAACATACATATTTTTCACACCCGTTTTCATTTTAAAGGACCCTTAACTACATAATAATGTTCATAATGAGTGGTTATGTTGTTGTCTGTCAGGTTGTCAGATAAGGAGAAGCAGGTCTCAGATCTGCAGGGTGAGCTGACTGAGCTGAGAGACTCCCTGGAGCTTCATAGAAAGAAGAACAACGTAGGTTTCCTACAGCGATGACCTGAACTGTGTAATACCAGTAACTGCTCTGGTCTAAAGCCCTGCGAGACATCATCCCCCACTTGTGTGGTACCCCAACACACTCCCCTCACACTGGAGTTGCACACTGCATACATCCATACTTCCTGTTGTCCGCTGCCACCTAGCCTCATTTTGTTTTGCTTTTTGTTCTTTTTAAACAGTCTTTGAACCACACAGAAAGCTTTCTTTAGCTAAGGTTGTGTTCTCAGCAATGATCATACACACCAGTACAGATGTCTATTTTGATTTGGATTGCTTAAGCTGAGTGTTGCATAACAGGGCTTCCAGCCTACTCTTGTTTTGCTCGCCCTTGGCCATGACTGTTTCAGCTAGCTTGTCTGTGCTTGTGGGTGATTCAGAGCATTAGAAACTCGCCTACCTTTTATTTTCGAGAGAGGCATATTTGATTTGATATATTTATGTGGACATTTTCATTTTTGTTCGACTGAAAATATCTCTAGACATTACCTTAATCTGAATAGTACTCACAGAACATTGTTACTATAGATTTCTTGTGTGCTCTGCATGTTGCTTTTACCCACATGAGGTGCAAGACCGGGACTCTCAAGGCTATTAGTTACTAGTTACCTACTTATTTTTAGCGGTTGGAGCATGAGTGAAAAACAGAGTTTAGTCATTTTAAAATGAGAAATGCGTTCGGTTTGTTTTGTTACTCTACCACTCTTTATTTGAGGGTCACTGAATGCATTCTCCCTGAGGCTGAACTGAAAGTAGTATCTCTCTGAAACTGACCAAAACAGGAGCTTCGGGAGAAAAACTGGAGTGCAATGGAAGCTCTGTCAGCCACCGAGTCCATGCTTCAAGGGAAACTCAGCAAAGCTGTCAAGGTTCGACACCCCACCTCAAGTCTGCTTCACTCTAGTTCCAATCTGATTCACCCCCCCCCCCCCCCCCCCAAAATGCTGTTTTGTTTTGTTTTTTGCCATAATTGACCCAGTGAGATTTCTTTTCCACCATCTTCCATAACAACGCTGCATACTCATTTACCTCACTCTCGCCCCTCCACACTGTTGTTTGGCCTCAAGATCTCAATTGGCTGTGTGTTGAGCTGTTGAACTACTACTCCCCTCAGGAATCTCAGACTTTATTAACTTTAGCGGATATATTGTGCTTTAAGCTCTGAAATACGAAAGATTTCTCCCTTCCCAAAGCTCAGGCTGATGCTTGGAAATGAGTGTGCAGTGACCCAGAAAGTATTTCACTAGACATCATTAGATTGAGATTCATGGCAATCATCTTGCAGCTTCCTGTCTTTCTGTCATGTGACTCATTTCTAGCATGTTTTTCCCCATTCTGCTTTGTGACATCCATACTGTCAATATCAACAGTTAATCAGTCAATGAAACTCTGTTTAATTCACTTCGATGTTAATGCAGTTTATTCTATCATTCAAACCTTTTAATGAATATACAACAGTGCCCTTATGTTTCTCAATGCTCTGTACTCGTGTACAGAAACGTCTTTGTTCTCCATCAGGACATACAAGTGTAACTACATGTATAGCAAAATCAGTACTACTACAGTATTACTTGTAGCTGCAGATCCCTTGGTGTAGACATAGAGTGGGCTACCAGATAGCTGGTCTATTAAGAGTTTAGTGACGTGTGTGTATTTTTGCCGTCCTCCCCCTACATTAAGGGAAGGGTACATGCTGAACCATCAGCACAGCAGCTGCACTCCTGCCATCTGAGTACAGTAGAAAGCACCTTCTCAGAGCTGAGCCAGGGAGTTCCTTGGCAGCTGTTGCGTACTGTCAGTGCATGCGGGTTGTATTCAACTCCACGCTCAGCCATCTCAGAGCTGCCTTGTGACACAGTGTGTTACTGTGAACAGTGGTTAGAGTGCCAGCTGACTTGTGCGTGGCATCATACGTTCTCCCTTCAGGCCTCAGAGTGACAGTGCATGATGCTAGCCTATTGTGGGAGGACTGATAGCTACCTTTTTTTACTTATTGAAGAGTTTCAAGGTACTTTGTACAATTTCCTGAAAGCAGATTGATGTATTTGTGGATGCAGGAGTACTGAAGCATGTGATGTGCTCTGAATCTGAGGTTGCTGACACTTGGTGTAGGTGTGGCCTGCTGAATGATGTTTTCTCGGGGTAACTGGAAGTAGGAGCAAGACGGCGTTCATCCTAATGCTCTAAAATGATCATTTAAGATTATGTTAGATTAATCATTCCTGTGACACTGATTGGAGCGGATGACTTGATGATAAGAGAGAGTAGAATGAGGAAGAAGGAAAGCAGGTGGTCATATCTGCTCTGATGACCGCTGGACCTTGTCTTTCAAGTGACTGAACTTTTTTTTGAAAGGTGTGCTCAGTCTCCTCTCCTCTCTCTTTGTCCTCTTCATCTTTGCCCCTTCCCATCGCCTTGCAGGAGAACCAGACAGCACTGGCAGTGTCTCAGGCCGAGTGTCGAGATGTCCTGCACAGACTTCTGCCCCATGTGCCTCTGCCCAGTGAGCAGGTATGGGTAATATTGGATTTTTCCTCCAAGCAAATTGTACCCTTCTTAATCACTTCTCCTGTGTCGTGATGTTTCACTGAGGTTTTTCTTCACTCTTCATGTCCTCTCTCTACTAGAACCATCAGGAGTGGCTCCACAGATTTGAGAGGGCAGTAGCTGAAAGCTCAGCTGCACAATCCACCCCTGCATCAGGGGACTCTAAGGTAAATCAAGTGGAAATGTAAATTTGAACATCTTTTCTCTTAAACTAAAGGTATCTTTAGCAACAAATATTTCTCTCTCTCTCCCTCTCCGTCGCTAGGGACTGGCTGAGAAGCTGAAAGAAGCTGAGGAAACCCAAAGGATTCTACAGAAAGACTGTGAGACATACAAGAAGGTTTTGGCAGAGACGGTGAGATGAGGTTTTTTCGTTTGAACATTTGTGGTTCCAAAGTGGTATTTCTTGCCAAATTAAGCTGTCATTCATGCTGCATCCACAGGAGGGCATCCTGCAGCGCCTCCAGAGCAGCGTGGAGCAGGAGGAGTCTCGCTGGAAGGTGAAGCTGGAGCTATCGCAGGGAGAACTCAAAGAGGTGTGTGTTAAAGTTTAGCAGAAGACGACTCTCCAGATTGAATACCAAATCACTGAGGTGATATATTATTGCATCGTGTGCGCTTTTCATTACATCATTCTCCTGTCTTTTACCTTAGATGAGCCAGAAAGTCACAGCTCTGGAGCAAGAGATTGAGAGACTAACTGATGGAGCAGAGTTGGAAAATGTCAGTCCTTGAAACACGCATCTCAAGCTAACGCACTTGCATTTCTTCTAAGGCTTATTGTAGTTCAAACATTCTGCCACTGTACCTTCTGTTTGTCTCAGTCGTAAGTATCTGTGAACCTCTGTTGTGCTCTGTAGATGAGAAGAGAAAAGCAGCACTTGGAGTCTGAGTTGGAGAGGGCGGAGCGTGAGAGTGCCACCTATGTGACAGAAGTCAGAGAGGTGAGCAGAAACATGGCTTCTTCACCCAGTCATGTCATAGCGTTCATTTCTTCTGTGGCAAAAGAATGAGCTCTGTTGTGCGTCACTTTCATGTTCATGCTGCGTTTTTCTGTTTTGATGTTTTTGTGACATACTGTGCTGTTTATTTGGGGCATATGAAATCCACACAACACAGACATTTAATTTTGTTGAACTGAAAGCACACACACTTCACACAGCCAGCTCTAGCAGTGACTTAGTTACACCACTTACCAGACTATATGCACAACAGGATCCTGTGCTTTATTTATCAATACACGGATCTGCTAGCTATCAGCTCATGTCACTGCGTAGACTGTGTGCTAGTAGCGCTGTCCTGGACTGACTCCCACAGACATTAAACACATCTCAAACTTAATTTCAGCTCAAAGATCTGTTGACTGAATTGCAGACCAGACTCGATGGCTCATATACAGAGGCTATCAGACAGAATGAGGAGCTGAATTTGGTAAGCGCACCCTCTAGCTAGAGCTCTTTTAAAACCTATCCCTTATTGCGCTCAGCAGTGGCTCTGCACTGACTGCCACAGGGACAGGGTTCTCCATCTTCTGCAACTGTGGGTCATCATGCATAACCTCGGTGAATGTGCTTACTTAGCCCTTAATTTCAAGGGACAGTTTCTCTGATTTTTAGGAGCCGGGAATGAGACTTGGCAAAGTAGCAAAAATTAGAGGTTGAGAATGATGACTCACCTTCGCACTCAGAGATACTAACTCTCCCTTCTCTACACTGGCAGTCCACTTCATCTCACGTTGCCATGTCAGGCATATAACAAATGGCTTACTGGTTAACCTGCCTTCCTTCTGCTGAGTCCAAAAAAAACGCTCCATTTTGTCCATCTTCAGCTTTAATTTGACTCCATACCTTGAACTGCACACTATTATTCCCTCTTCAGCCTTATTACAAACCTTATCTGTCTGTCTCTTTTGTCTCACTGTCTTTGTCTTGCCATAATGTCACTGGACGTGTGGTCTTTGTGAAGTGTTAGCAGTCAGTACTCTTCTAACAATAATATTGGCCGCGTTCAGACCAGCAGTAGCGCTATCAAAAATGTAGCCTCGAGGATCATCACACTTTTGCTGCGACACGTTGCTGCAACAATGCATTGGCCAAGTGGGTATGCAAGTCCATATTCCTTTGTAAGGTGAATGATGTGATGATACTGTTTATCTTGCAATCGTGGAGAAAACATTTATACAGCGATGATGACTTTCCAGAGTTTTCACGTTTTAAAGTATCATAAACTGCTGTGCAGTGATATGGCATCTGATGAGCCTTAAAACATGAAACAATTGCTCAAACTGGACTTCCCGAATCATGATTCATCTTCTCACCAGTACCTGTAGCAACATGCCCACACCAACGCAGCCCCTTGCACTCTTCTACACAGAGCTATATTTGGTTTGAACATGGCCTAAGTAGGACAAGAAAAAACTGTTAAATCTGTGCAAACCTTGAGCACTTTAATGTACCCCTTTAACGTAGGCAATGCTGGCAAGTGCTCTGAATAAATGTTCTTTGTGTACATGCAGTGCTACATTATAAATGGGATTCACAGGTGTCCTTGGGAAGCTATAATGTGCTGTAGAACATGTGCTGAGTGTCTTGTTTTGATTCTAGCTGAAAACCCAGCTCACTGAGACTGTATCCAAGCTGGAGACAGAAGAGAGCGAGAGGCAAAAGGTGGCTGGTGACCTGTACAAGGTAAGAGTGCTCATTTATATTTTATGACGCTGCTGATATGGGTCCAACTCCAGGCCACATTGTTAACAAGTGGAACTTAATGGTCCTTTATCCAGGCCCAGCAGTCTCTTGATCTGATCCAGGGGGAGCTCTCAAAAGTGACGGACCACGCTGACGACTTGATAGAGAATAGCAGTCTCATGTCACAGACAGTAAGAGTGTGGGGCAGTTTGGGTGTTGTAACATTTGGCGGTATATGTCTTTGCATGTATGGTAACTAGGTGGTTACATTGCGCTCTAAACCAGCCTTTCTGTCTCTGACAGGAAGAGATTGATGGAAAGGAAAAAATGACTGCAGGACTGACCCAAACAGTCAGAGAACTGCAGCAGCTGCTACAAGCCGTCAGCCGGCAACTCGCCAAGGGACTGGAAGGGGTAAGGCCTGTTACTGCGCTGTTCCTACCGCCCAATAAAACAGCATTATAGTGTCATAGTCCTGTCTTTCCACTTGCAACAGTGTATTTGAATGTAGAGTCTGAACATTCTACATTTGTGATTTCCTCCAGGAGGCTGACAAAGATCTGCCCAAGGTATAGTGAGAGGAGGATAGACCCCCACACAGCCATCCTGACTGCACCACAGAGACCACCTTTGACCTTCGGTCTCATCACTACCACCGTCACACCATACTGTCACACCCAGCCACCCCCTTTCCCCAACCTGCGTCACCTCACCTGTACTGTAGGCAGCCTCCAACTGACTCTGGCCGAGGCGCTGGCAAACCACTCCCAGTCTCACCGTTGGCTGTAAGGGAGCAGGCACTGTACCAAAACAAACTACTCTGCTCCCATCACATTCCTCTTCTTCAGCAGCATCGCCAGTTAATTTTTATTCTAATCTTAAAAATGATATTCAGCATAATTTAAACCGCGTGGCAAGCATTCCTCTGTTTAAAACACCTGTATTTTTCAATGAAATCCTTTTAAATACTGCAGTAGTTGTTATTTGTCAAGAGAGGGCAGTGATACAAATTTCCAACTTGATGAAACAAACTTTGGGTTTTCAGTCCTTTTTTATTTTTATTTTTTTCTTAACTTAAAGACATGTATTGTTTAAATGTACCAGTTAGGACCTGCTGAAATACACTATGTTGTTGATCTGTTTGCCTCCTGGCCAGAAAACTGTCACAAACTGTGCATCATCGTGTATTCATGAATTCATAGCTCCATGCATACCTTGGCTCGATATTGGGTGGGAGAAGGGAGATCAGAGGGGGTCTCAGCATATCAGAAGGGTCACTACGTGACTGTAACTATGGAGATGCATGGACACATTGTAGTCAAGTCTGCACTGCAGCTCCAGAGAGAAGAGTCTGTGACCCTGGCTGTGGAAAGCAGATGTGGAAAGGCCAGGTCAACAGTGTTAGAGGTTTTAAATCCTACTGCAACTACTCTAGGAATAAGTGTCCCATATCATCTGTAATCAACACTCGCTATATTGTTGCTAAATTCATTAACACTGAAGATTATGTTCTTTTTGTAAGGTGATGTTAATAAAAGGGATGCTTGATAAATCTGTCCAGGGTCCTGTCCTTCTTTTTCTTCCACTGCACTTCTTTCTCCCTACCACTTTGGGGCAGTACACAACCTCAGTTGAAATTTCAAATTGATTTGCTTAATAGCCTAGAAAAACCTGAATGTGCACAGGGAAATTACAAAGCTTCTGCTCATGATGCTTTTGTTGACAGGTATATATTCTGGTTGGCAAAATATTCATCTGACTCCCCTGTACGCAATAAACATGATTATCATGCAGTGGTGTTATTTTAGGTAAGTGTTTTGTATGACAGTAGAGAAGCTGACACTATGCAGCCTCAATTATGGAACATTTGGGGTGTGACCAGTTTCCTGTGATGGTAACATGCTGTATAATCCCTCAGAACAGGAAACTGTTTTCTCAGCTCCTGCATGAGGTTTTACAAAATATTTCTCATCAGTAAGAAGATATGAAAGGAAGTGAGAATGCAACTCATGGCTGGAATAACCAAAAGCTTACCAAGGGCAACATCTGACTTGGCTGTAATGTCTGGGAAAATCACTCTGTTGTGGTCTCTTGTTGATGCTGTGAGTGTGAAAGTGTATTGTAAGCCCAGATGTGCCATGGTTGTGATTTTTCTTTTCAATGTTTTAGATTTGTCTTCACCACTTCCAGCTTTCTATTTTATTGAAAGGATAAATACAGGTTCTGTGTGACTGGACCTGACTTGGCTTTGGGTATCTGCACAGAAAGCTCTTGCTCTCATCTTTTGCATGTTAAAAGGCCTTTAAAACAACAGGACTGTTGTGCTGGCTGGGGGGGGGGGCTGGGCCGTCAGGTCAGGGGCGTGAGCAACATGGGATCAGCACATTCCTCACATTCTCCCACACTGTCATGCTGCAGTCAGCTGATTGGAGATCTGGCTTTTACCTTCATGGAAACCTCGCGACGAAAAAGGGCGACACTATATCTTCAACATACTTGTCATTAATTGGATAACACAGGGAGCGCCTTTCACAGCTTGCTGCTGTTGTACCATATGTACACAGTCCCCTATTACGTAGCTGATTCCTAATATACTGTACAGTCATGGGTTTAAATGTCTTGCGTCCTCTGAATAACATAAGCTGTTTGCAATACATTTCACTGTATGATGATCTCTAAAACTGACAGATTTATGATCACTTTTATCCCATATATGTGTCTCACAGTTCTTGGTAAAAGCCTGACATGTCATCCTATGTGGGTAAATGACAAAAGATTTAAAATTGTTGGGAAACCAGCAATGCATCTGCCTGAGGTTACACTTAGTCAGACACTTACGAATAGTCTCATGACTTCCACTGCCAAAGAGCCATGAGGAAGTTAATAGGGTCTTTGTCTTTCCTATGCCATCATTGTTCACACTGTTAGTCTCAATTGCGCAATTTAGCTTGTTGCAGTAGGCTCTCTGCTCTGCATGCTTCTTGCCTGGTAACATTTGACTCCTCCTCCTACACATAAATTTGCACTCACACTACGCCAGCACAACTTCAGCAAAGCAGCCCACTCCCTGCATCTGCTCTCCATCAGTGTGGTATGTGCTAGAGAGCCTTTGATCCCCCCAACTCTGCTGTGTGTGTGTGTGTGTGTGTGTGTGTGTGTGTGTGTGCGCGCGCGCATGCGGGAGGGTGACTCAGACAGACGTAGAAAAGAAAACACTGTAGTTCTCTTTTACACAGACAATGCCCAGTGAATGAAAGCAAGCGGAAAGAGACAGTGACACAAAAGAGCAGTAAACATTCATTATACCGCAACTTTAAGGCCAGCCCCTAGGCCTGTAGTTAAAGGCCTAATGCAGTTTGATCCTTGTGCACAACTGCTGAAGAAGCTGAAGTTCACTCCTCTGTACTATTAATGGACAAGCATGTGCAGCTATGAACAGAACCACCAAATGCCATGCAATGAGTTGCATTGCTTACAAATGGAATAACACATCAGAGTTTAAGTTGTAGTACATAAGGGTGGGGAGGCAAGTACCTTCATGGGCCCCCTTCGTGACCCCCTGCTACCTTTTGTTTTTAGTGTTATTGCACTTTGAAACTGAACACCAGTTCAAACAGAAGGCCTTAATTGCAGAGTCAATAGGACCACTGATGGGGCCTGAAGCAGTAAAGGCACCTCCAGCCATACAGATTCTTGTGAAAACAAGACAGGGGCAGTAAAATGTTGATGAGATTGCCAGACAAAAGTGGAGAAGTGGCACATTCATCAGAAAGGTGTGAGAACAACTGGACATGTGGGATATTGGAAGGGTTGACGTTGGAGGCTTAGAAGTTCTTGACATCCTCACATAAGGTGTGGACATCTGGTTACATTAGACAATCTGTGAGTCATTCTCAGAAAAAACAATTAAGCAAATTACTAGGCCTTGGTGTTATTATTAGGCCGATTTGCCTCTTCACATGGTGCCAGGTGACTAATATGAGATAAGAAGAAGAAATAAGCATATACCTGTAGGCCTGCAACCAACAAAAGGAAAGATGAAAATAGGAAGATAGACAACAAAATGAAATGATCAAAATGATCAATGGTAATGTGAAAATAAAACTTCCAGGCATACAGATAAATAGTGATGTCATTAGGTTGCATAATCAATCACATGCATTAGCCAACTGCAATAAAGTCATAATCAAATAATGTTCTTGAAAGGGCCCAGGGGTGGGGGGACACCAATAAAATAAGCAAATCTGATTTCACCCTCATTTCTCTCTCTGCGTGCTATCTCAATCAGGAAGTGTACCAGGATGATTATTTTCACTGCCCCACCTTCTGTAGGCTCACTTAGGCCTGTGTAACATTTTTCATGTCTAATAACATTATGTGATCCTTACACATATGTGCTGAAAAAGTCTTGAGTCTTGATGCCAATATCCACAAGTTGTTATGACGAAAAGTGTGTAAACCCCTATTCTAGTTAAATATGTGAAACTGGAAACTTTGCAAACATTTCAGGAAAAGTATGATGCCTTTAAGAATTCCCAGCTTGTACTCTTTGTTTACATAACACAGGGTGCGATCCATGGACCATGCGAGGTGGAAAAAGCAGGGAGTTTTACTCCAAGTACGATAACGTTGTTTAACCAAGAATAAATTAAACGAAAAATTCTTATCTCTAGTCTACTTTCTAACTTTTAATAACTATATACAGCACACATAGGTCAAAAACACTAGTTTACACACAAATTTGGCATGGAGTCCCCCCTACTTAAAGTAAAGAACAAGGGAATGGTACATTCCGGCCCTGCTCCTCGCTGTTTTTGTATCTGCTTCAGAGCGGATTCAACCGCCAAGTAAGTTACATTTTGCTATGTCACGCTAGAGAAGTTTGAGACCAGTTTATTTATAGAAAACTGGATTGGTGTGAGCACAGATACTTATGACGCTGGATACATGATCTGAAATGAGAGCCTGTCGTGTTTTTTGAAGGGAATTCCGGGTGATTTTTGAGCCGCTGTTATTACTGTATAGCTAATGTTGCACAGTGAAGCCAGAAGCCTCATGTTTTCGTCAAGCCAAGAGGAGCACTGCGCCCCGTCCAAAGACCCAGTGAAATACGGGGAGCTGGTGGTGCTGGGGTAAGTTTAGCCATGTTGATGTATATTTTGGGATACTTTTACTTGATATACTCCCCAACGTTAACGCGAGTATTTATCGTGAGGAAGTTTCACAAGAGTTAACGTCATCTAACTTAGCGACGCGACTGTAAGTTTTGAAAATGAGATGTGAACTTGAAGTAACGTGTTTTAGGCTAACATCGGCTTATACCAGCTAACTCTCGTGATATGTTTAGGGAAAACGTCAAGCCCAGTTGAGATTCACGCGCTCACGTTACTCCACTAATCAGACACGTGTGCAGTCAGAAATGTGTACATTTTAATTTTGCTGAGTTTGTGGCGATGTTTCATTCCCCGACACCCGGGGAAGGAACTACAGTCTTGCTACATTTGAACAAGGCAATGTCCGCCAAATAGGTACGTTCAGGCCAACTTTAGCAACCCCAGTGAAATGAATCCCACACTCAGCAACTCTGACCAGGGCGCTCCGTCCACCTTAAAGTTGGATTCATGGAGTTTTAGGAATTCGGAAGTGGTGATGGTGCCCTCCCCCAATCCCCTGGGTTCTTCCTATTTTCAATACTATTTGCAGCTCAGACCGCTCAACTTTACATCTGCAAGACACACAGTGTCTGTAGTCAGGCACGCCATGGTTTGTATTATTTCCAAGATGCAAATATTGATCTACAGATTATTGTTGCATTAAATAATAGGTTTAGGGGTAGGCTTTTGGACTGCTCAAGACCAACATAAATCTGTTATCATGATATATTAAATCCTATATTGTGATATCCATGTATATCGTGATATAATACTATAATTTTCTAACTCATTTTCTTTATGGATAAAAATGACCAAACAGGATATATCAGTTCTTGACTAATCCAGCAAATTAAACACTTAGATTAAACATATTGCCATAAAACTGTCCTGCTCACTGATTTGCAATATTGCCCACAATGGCCTGACACAACCTGAGATAGGAAAGGGGAAAGCCACCACAGATATACATATATTGTCATATTGCCCTATAGCAGCCTTTATCAGAGATCCCCAACTCTCTGTGGGTACAGTTCTCATTCATAGGCTTTTTAGTCAAGGTACCTCTTCTGCAAGGTAAGTATGTCTTTGTTTATATCAGTGAACCTGACAGTACTTTTTGTCACATATTTTAGCATATTGTTTTAAAATACCATTAGAATCTTTTGTAGAGCCGGGTATCTAACCTCAATACTTTTTTGGTACCAAACAAAATGTCAGTGGCACAGAGTATCAAACTGTCAAGTTGGGCTGCCAATAATGATTATTTTCATGATGGATTAGTCTGCCCATTATTATCTCGATTCATCGTTTGGTCTAGCTTATAAAATGGTGTACAATGCCTGTTACAATTTGCTGAAGGTCAGAATGACGTCTTCAAATAGCTTTTTTTTGTTAATAGTCAAAATCCAAAGATATAAAACACAGAGAAGCAGAAAATCCAAACAACTGAGCAGCTGGGACCAGTGACTCAAATGACTCAAACCTTCGATCATATTGATTCCTATCAAAACACTCGCTGATTAATTTGATCGACTAATCAATTAATCGATTATTTGTTTCAGCTCTACTGTAGTGTAAGTACTGTAAGTTGGGATCAAATGCCTAGTCAGATCTTGTTTGCATATATCCTGATCAAAACTTTTCCCATTTTAGACTATTTTACTGAAGTATTGCATTGTGTTTAGCATTTAACATGTGAGTTAAACTTTGGCTTCTTTTGTTAAATTACAAAAAGGCTTTTGTAGGAAAAAAAACACATTTATTCTTCTCAATAAGGTTTTAATAGTTTTGGCATTGATACTGAAACTATCACATTGGCACTAGTATTGCAAAATGTTAAACAATACCCAGCCCTAATCTGTTGATGCAAAAAATACACAAGGCAGTGGCATCAGTATACGGGTCTCATCCTGCCACTGAGTAAAAACCGGTGTGGCCTTTTTGTGTCAGAACTATTTCAAAACCACTACTGTGGTTTTTTTTTCTCAGGATTTGTTCAGGAGAAACTGCAGCCAGTTATAATTCCAAACAATCATGTTTATATTTATAAAACTATCTCTAAGGCAACAGCTGCCACAGATGATGGAAAACACCTGCTGTGTACAATGATTGGAGTTTGGCCAGAACGGCAACTCACTTGAAACTTATTAAAACTTAACATGAACCTTTTTAGGTGTTTGTTACGCGTTTGTTTGAAGCACTTGAAATGAGATGCTTATGAAGGTTACACACAGAGCATGGTAGAGTGTGGTTTTTGTTCCTTGCCCTCCACCCATACACTCACAACCCTACTGCTTATTATAAGGGACAGAAAGTGCTGACTGCTTGTTACCCCAGGCTGAACACGTGGTATGCTTGAAGCTGATACCTTTTGTTCTCTCTCCTGACATAAAGACACATATTTGAATCAGATGTGATGGGTGTATAATCACTGCCATGACATCACATCCCATTGATAAAACTGATGGTAGACAAGATAGCTGACAGCATGGAACAAAGCTTGTTTGAGCAGCAGTTCCCTCAGTGGTTTGTTACCATGACCGTGGCGGCTCTTATTACTTGCATGGCTGCCCCCCATCACTGCCTGGGTGGATTGGCTTGGTGCTGGTCAGTGAGGAGGAGGAGGAGGAGGGAGGGCTGCGTGGGTATCCTGGAAATGAAAGGATGGATTGATCAGGACCCAGCCTTTGCCTCTCCTCAGCTTCCTCTGTCCATTGTGGCTGAGAGACTGGGCCTATTGATTGAACTTTGTACATTTCTCCCTAAAGAACCACTCGGTAAAGGAAGTGTACAAATCAACTTGGGGACATCTTTGGTGCAAACTGGCACTGCTTGTTGAGATGTGATGCCTTTTTTTCCCCTCCATTCATCAAAGAAGGAGAGGAGTTATCCCTTTGTGTTTCTAAACTCCTCAACAAGGTCAGAGTGTAGGTGGAGGTGGTGTGGTGTCACTGTCTTGTGCAAGGTTCAGTCAGATGGATACTTGGAGCCATGGCAGCTTGGATCTGAGTCACTTGACTGATGGCTGCCTCACATGTAGTGATGCTGTACCTATCTGAAGCACTAATAGCTTATAGTCTTACTTTGCAGCATCATCTAACCTCTGTGCACTTTTCTGTGATCCTTTTTAAGGCCACCTTGCCTCTGTGTCATGCTAATGAGGGTTATAACAACTCAGTATATCTCCTCCTCATTCTGTACATACACTAGCCTTTCATGTGAGCATAAGATGTAGGAGGTGCTGTTGGCTTTTTAGTGCAACCATGGAGGACAGGAGATGATACGCGAGAGTCTTCTAATCCCTGCTTCAAAGTATTGGAAGGTAAATCCGCTGTCTGTCTGGCACAGGTCAAAAGGAAAAGCGATCACAATTAGTTGGAGCACAGCTTTAAAGAGCCTGTCCTAGCCAATGTGACGGTGGCAGTTCCTACCTGACAGAATATTGTTCCCAATGTGATGATGATGAATAATAGAATAGTGTGTGGCATTTCTCAGAGAGCCAGGGTTATATTCTGCAGTTGGAATTCATCATGGCGAAAATGCTAAGCTGCATATCATCTTATTGTGTGTTGTATGTGAGACATCCAGGCACAGGTATCCAGCAGATATGCCCCCCCAACTAAATAGAAATCTGAACAATATATAGGCCTAGCTGCTCTTTATTTAGGTGGGGGGTTTCTAGGACAGACCTAATGAAATTGGACTATAGAGTTGGCACACTGTTAAATTAGTTTATTTATTAATGAGAGATCATCAGTGCACATTTAACTTTTTTCTTTTTCTTTAATTTTTGATGTGCTTTCTGTTCTGTACTTTACCAGAGTAGATGTCTTTTTAAAGCAACATGTAAAAGAAAAACCCCATTAGATATAATAATGATAATCAACATTAGAAATAAAAGCTGAAGAGTCTTTGTAATAATGAACGATTTAAACATTTTAAAACACTAATACAATTATTTATCCACTATTATTTAGTAATTTTCCTCTTGCTGTTAGTTGTAGTTGTGTCATCCAGTGCCTCTCTGGCTCTCTGTGGGTGGCTTGTCCTACAGGCCAGCTTTGTGCACTGTGCTGACTGGGACCATGTGTTTCCATGCCTGGCCAGCCGTGTGGAGACATGGGACAGGTGGACTAGCTTTGGCGGGAGGTAGGGAAGAGCAGAAAGGAGCTCCTGTTGCTACTGTTGCATTTGTGTTGCGACAATGAGGAGAAATGTCAGATTATGTAGTGGTTGGTTGGAGTTCATTCCCGCATCATATGCATTGCTGTGCAAATTTGAGGCTTTTAATAGAGATACTTCCGTTTGTGCAAAGTGCCTGTTCAGCACACCGTGGTTACATGTGAGTGTGTGACAGAAGGTCTGTGTATTGGATGGGAGTAGAGCATGGGGTGTCCCAGCTGTAGGAACCAGCTGGTGGGTGGGGAGAGGACCAGTCCTACCGGAAGGGGCTTCTTCATTCATGAGGAGCTGCCTAGGCTAGGTGCCTCACAGCAGACTGAAGGGCAAAACTGGAGTCTGGTTTTGAGAAGTGGAAACGGAGAATGCTCTTCTGGCCGTGCCGAGGCTTTAAGATTGAGATAATAGAGCTTTCTTTATTAGTTTATAAAATCCACCTATGAGAGAACGTGTGTCAGCCATGTGAGCCAGTTCTCCACCCAGACTGTGTTCCCAAAGTGATAGCAAACCTGACAGGCATCTTAAAACCCACTCCTGCCTGGGACACAGAGCAAACCAACAGCTGCAGTTTACACAGAGTTGGCTCACTGAAATCACAAGTACCAAAGTGCATTATGTAATAAGAGACGTTATCCAAGGTAACGCTTAGATTGCTAATAGGGTGCATTAGATTGCCAGTGATGTAATGCATGGCAAAGCTCCTTTTCAAAACGCATGAATGTTTCTAATTCCCCATGTTTACTTGTTGATGATTACAAGAATTTTGCATGTAAATCTCATTAAATGCGTCTTTTTGCAGCTACAAAGACAGTTTGCATTTTCATAAAAAATTTAACTGTGAATTTGCTCTTTCCCTGCACCCCCACCCCCCTCTGTGACAGGTACAATGGCTCTCTGCCCAGTGGAGATCGGGGTAGACGGAAAAGCAGATTTGCGCTGTACAGGAGGACCAAAGCCAATGGTGTTAAGCCAAGCACTGTGCACATCCTCAACACACCCCAGGCCAGCAAGGTACAGAACAGCTCAGAGGATGAATAAGTGATTCATTGAACAGACTCTCAGTGAGAACAAACAATTGTCCGCTTATCTTTTGATGTATATTTTAGACCGAAACGTATATAAGCATGCAATTGAATAACTGAGACAGAGGATGATGAGTCATTTTGACAATATACAAGGCAGTTTTGAGTTCTTATTGTGATTGAACTCAGCAGATTAAAGGCAGAGGAATCACAGCTGAAGGAAAACCTTGAAAAACAAAACAGACTTTTTCAGAGCAGCAGAAAGCTTTTTTTTTTCCTTCCCAACCTTTTTTGTCCGACGTACCCGACAGCCGTATCAGATTTATCATACCCCTTTGATAGAAGGGATGGCTTTATGGTATTCAATGTATTTAGTAGTATGTTTTTAGTAGTTTGCCAAGTTTGCCTTTATACTACTACCATTTGGAATGACAAAACTGGTTGTTTCAACCATTTACAGTATCTTTTACTTTTAGCTTAACTAGTCTTTCTGCAGTCTTAATCAAATTACAGTTGACTCAGGTTTGGTGGAAAACTGAAGCATGTCTTGTGCAGTCAGACTACCATAGTTGGTGAGATGGACAATAACAATAAAGATCAGAATCACACAAATTTGTAATCTTACTTGTGTGTTGATTTTTCTCCTAAACACAAATATGTTAATATATATGATCAAATCATAATTTCTTTTTCTTTTTTTTCTTTTTTTTTTTTTTTTTAAATTAGCTGAGCTTCACAATTTTCCATGTACCCCCTGATAACTGCAGAAATACCCCTCGGGCTACCAGTACACCTGGTTGGGAATCACTGCAGTAGCTTATGGAACGTGTAGTAAGCTCCTTTACATTATTGTTGGCAGACCTTAATGTTGACATTTCCAGTACAATAAGTGTAGTTCCTGGCCGGGCCTCATAGCTTTTCTTTGCTCTGGAGTGCCTTACAGAAACTGCCCCGTCGAGTATAACATGTCTGCCTTCCTGCATTCCTGCCTTTGGTTCCCAAGCAAAACTGCTAAACAAGCTAGAGGAGCTGCTTACCTCTGCATCTCTCTGAGGCCAATATTCCAGACATTTGTTGGGAGTTTAGCTCGCTGGCCAAAGGCCCTTTGGTTCAGGTTTCTCTCACCTTGTGGAACTTGACTCCTGATATCTGCTTAGAGGTTTTTCTGTGACAGAGGCTTTTTCATTGCAGAGATTGTGCATCATTCCATTCGAGTTTGAGCTGAATGTTGTGCTGCAGCGGTCTATGAAGTACGGCTACATGTTTCTGCTGCTCCACGCTACAAGTGGCAGTTTGCTCAAAAAACCATTTTCCTTTTGAGCCTGGCCGTTTTTACTGCACAGCTTAACAGAGCGCCATTTGCACAATTAGTCACGTTAGACTGTTTCGGAGATGGGAACTGCTGTGAGCTTCTTCCCATTTCACCGCTCTTCCTCTCTGCCACCCTGTTACCAGGCCTGGGATCAGGAGGGTGAACTGAGGAGGAAGTTGTTGCAGTTGGCTGACCCTGCACTCCCAGCTGCACACAAGGTCAAAAATACCCATTCCTTAGAAACGAGCAGTGTGGTGAGCATTTTAGGAGAGCCTTCTTTTTGAGTAAGGAGTAAAGTGAACCAAGCCATCTCCCCCTTTTTCTATTACTTTCTTTTCTACAGCATTACCAACCTGCTCCAGCTTCCTCACAGTGTAGCAGTCTCATACAAATGAACTGAGAATACTCTGTGGCTCAGAAGCTGAGAGGGAAAGCTCACGTGTCTGTGCACACTCTGGTGTTCATGACAGATAAAGAGGAGCTCCCATGATGCCACTGCCAGCCTCATTTTATCCTACCCCTGCTCTCTGATCTCCCCACTTGATCTCAATTACTGCATTTGTGCATGTGTGATTGTTTGCATTGGCCTTCCTTTGGGGGTTGCATGGCCCATGGCCATGTTTTTATTATCACTCCTTCAAGTGAGGGAGGGAGGGGTGTGGTGTTGTCCTTATCAAAATATATGTTTCAGTTTGGAGTGTGTATGAACTTGTTTTAGCCGTTGAACAGGTGGAGCACCATTTGTTTGTAGCAATGCAGTCGAGACAAGACTGCATGTGATGATGACACTTGTCCCCGTCTGTCTCTGAGGTTACAGCAGAGTGTGGTAGCGCTGATGACCCACTTTCTCTCTCCCTCTTGCACGTGACAAAGAGTGGGGGGGGGTTGTTTGGGAAATGGAATTTGCAGATTATAGCGGGATGATGGTGGCATGTGTTTTTGGGAGCTGGGCCTGAGTGGCTTTAACCCACCCTCTGTTACTAAACAGACTGAGGCAGTTCAGCTGGTAGGCAAGCTTGAGGCCAGTGGGCAGTTTATGGTCACTGTCACGGGAGTGTGACTTTACACGCTCTTCTCTGTTCCTCCAGCAGAAATTCCTGCCACAAATATTTGGCTTTAGGTAATATAATGAAGAAGTGTCCCTGCTTTAATGTCTACTGTAAAAAACACAGTAATAATCCATTGTAATAAAAAGCCTGAGAATTCTTTTAGTTGTAAATAACAGGGTGAAAATGAGGACGAATAAATATTCTCTTCCAACAAGCACTAAATGTTGTTTTGCCCTGATTTGTAATTTAACTTCAGCAATGATTGCATAAGGCATATGGTAGTTAACAATGAAACACTCCTTTGTTGTTGGTGTGCTTATACTTAAATTAAATAAACTATGTATTTGCTGTGTTTTGATATGGTATCACAGTGAGCAGCATGTTTGTTATATTTCAGGCCGTGAACTGTAAAGGCCAACACAGCATCTCCTACACACTGTCCAGGAACCAGACGGTAGTGGTGGAGTACTGCCATGATAAAGACACAGACATGTTTCAGGTAAAAACCCATTAAATGACACTGTTACCTGTTAGGATTGTATGTATGATGCTTTTGAATAACCTGTTGAATCATCTACATTTAATAGGGGCTGCAACTAACGATTCATTCACATCCGTTATAATTTACCAGAGCCCAAAGGGATGTATTTAAATTGCTTGTTTTATATGGCTTGCAGTCCCAACCCAAACATATATCATTTAATACTATATATAATGACAAAAAGCATCTAAACCTTACATTTGAGAAGCTGTAATCAGTGAGTGTTTGGCATTTGTTCTTGAAAAATGACTGGACAATGACTGGATAATCCAAAAAGTTGCCGCTTTTATTCTTTGTTGATTGACTAATGGTTTATTTGACTGACCTTTCAGCTCTACATATAACTAAGAATATTTGCAGCTATGTCTTCAAAATCTATGTACATTTTGCTGTCCCCCCCCCCGAACCTTACACTCCACCAGTGAGCGCATGTGACCTGCATGTTTACTGTCAACTGTTCTGTCTGTAGCACTAATCTGAATGTACAGCAAGGAGATGATGACCAGAGGGAAGTTAGCACTGCAGACTCGTGCTTCACATTCAGCCCATAATTGTGTCCATGTGTCTGTGAACAACACTGAATAAATAGCAACACAGACACAGCAGAGAACGTTCGAAAAATAGGACTTCAGGACAATTTGAGATGGGAATAAAATGAGGAAATGAAAGGGGGAAATGCTTATTTTTGTTTGTTTGTTCTGAGAACTGTTTGGGCATTTTTCATTGTTGAACTCTGTAGTCTGCTTAAAAATAGAAACTTGGATTCTCTTCAGAGATAGACTGATATAACAACATGCTGCTGAATGAAACCTAGTTGCCAAAGTGTGTTGTGTCTCAGCATTTTTACTACACACACACACACACACACACACACACACACACACACACACACACACACACACAGACACAGCAACATGCTCTTGAGCGCCGTCATTCAAATGTCAAACTGCCACAAACTTGCAAATAGCTGAACTGCCGAGAAGCAGAACAGTTCAGAGTTCAAATGCGTGCTGGAAATGAAAAAGAAACCTGTTTTCATCCATGCCAATACGTTGACAAGAGATCACAAGAAACCATATAATAATACAGCATGATATTGATTAATTACTGTGTTGTTTTGTAGATTGGGCGTTCCACTGAGAGTCCCATTGACTTTGTGGTGACTGACACAATAGCGGGAGGCCAGGAGGGAGAGGAGACTCCCATCACACAGAGCACCATCTCCCGTTTTGCCTGCCGAGTGGTCTGTGAGCGTAACCCGCCCTACACTGCTCGCATCTACGCAGCTGGTTTTGATTCTTCCAAAAACATTTTCCTCGGGGTAATTACTATTTAGTGTACCACGGCAGATACATGGTATCTCTATTTACGCTGCTGTCTGAGTGGAAGGTTGGATGTTCACTTTGTGCCTTTACATCTATAAGTTCTAACCAGATAAACAAATGCAAGTCCTTTTATTGGCAGTGCTACAGTGTAAAAAGTGGATTGCCACACATCAGTTAGCATCCTCAGCTATGTTCTGTCTCGCTTACAGGAAAAAGCCGCTAAATGGAAGAACCCTGACGGTCACATGGATGGACTAACAACCAATGGCGTGCTGGTAATGCACCCTAAGGGTGGGTTCATGGAAGAGTCGAAGCCTGGCGTATGGAGAGAGATCTCTGTTTGTGGGGATGTTTACACACTGAGAGAGACCCGCTCGGCGCAGACCCCAGGCAAACTGGTCAGTAGCGCCATAACATACAGTAACTGAACATCACAGAGTATTAAGCAGATGTTCTTCAATTCACTGACATAAGCATTCTTTCTTTTTGTGAAGTTAAATATGTGTCTGTTACATCACCCTCTGCAGGTGGAGATTGAGAGTAATATACTGCAGGACGGCTCCCTGGTGGATCTATGTGGAGCCACTTTGCTGTGGCGTACAGCAGAGGGCCTCTTTCACACCCCCACCCAAAAGCATCTGGAGGCTCTCAGGCAGGAGATCAACGCAGCGCGGCCCCAGTGCCCCGTAGGTCTCAACACGCTGGCCTTCCCCAGTATGCAACGCAGCCGTGCCCTCTCCTCTCTGGAGGACAAGCAGCCTTGGGTCTACTTGGCCTGTGGCCACGTGCACGGTTACCACAATTGGGGCCACCGTTCAGAGCAGGAGCCCAACACTCAGCGAGAGTGTCCCATGTGCCGGGTGGTCGGGCCCTACGTACCACTGTGGCTGGGCTGTGAGCCGGCCTTCTACGTGGACACGGGTGCGCCCACGCATGCCTTCGTGCCATGTGGACACGTGTGTTCGGAGAAGTCAGTCAAGTACTGGGCCGAGATCCCTCTGCCCCACGGCACCCATGCCTTCCACGCCGCCTGCCCGTTCTGTGCCACCCAGCTCGGTCTCACTCAGGGCTGTTCCAAGCTAATCTTCCAGGGCCCGGTGGACTGAGCTGAAGGTTCCTGCTCTGGCAGAGAAGATTAGACAGGAATGCCAACATGCTGTGAAACTGTTCAGATTGTTTTGTGCTTTCTTTTGTTCATGTACGCCAGCTGTGGCAAATTCTGGTTATATACTGTGGATTCTGCACAACAGAGAGCCATTACAGATAGTTCAGGGCCTCTTGTGGCTGTTTGGATGGCCGCTGTGGGATACAGAGATGTGGAGCACACTGGACCACTGATGCCTGGCTCCTACAGAATGAAATACTGTTTCAGCTATCTTAAAAAACCTACTGCTTTAAACGAGGCTCCAGCGCTGGGCTGTTTTAAACTACTATGGCTGCTGGTTTTCCATCAGATGGCCATAGAATTAAAGTTGTAGAAGGAATGAATGGATTTTACTCATGAATCAGACCGAACTAGATAACAGTGGTGTAGTTCGGTCTGTTGGGAAGGAAAAAGGGGGAAGGGGTTTATAATTCAATTCCTGGTGGGTCTGAGACAAAGTTTTTACAGAGCCAGACAGCTGGACTGTTGGCTAGGAGAAAAGCCAGGAGAAACTTGGGGTCTAATGGCTAACTAGTTAAGGGCTCCCCATCGCCCTCTCGTCCCAACCCCTAATGACATCTAGATCATGTAGCTCTCCGGATTTGGCTTCCATTTGCTGAACAAACTTTTAAGAAGGGGGGAAAAGACTTTGTGTATAGAGATATAATCCAGTGCCTCAAATCCCATTAAATTGTGGGAATATTTTTCATAAATCAGAAAAGATATTTTGTGAAGGCAAAGGGAGAGATAGTTTTGCATATATAAGACATAAGGAAATGACAACACACGCAGATTCTTCTCCACATTTTTATCCGACAGAAGAGGTATTTTACTACACTGAGGCCCTTGTACTGTTTTGTAATGCAAATGTTAATATATTTTTCTCCTGCATAAATAATGTGCGCGAGAATGTTTGAGAGTGTGTGCATGCATGTGTGATTGTGTGAGTGGGTTGGACTGTGTGGGTGCCCTTGGGCTTTGTTTAAAATCGCCCTGCATCATTTCACCCCCTTTCTATGATCTCGCCCACCACCCAAAAAAACGCTACCAGAGAGAACACAGGAATTAAACCAACATTGCAGGGTTTGACAATGAATGTACTGAAATACATTGACTCTCCTCACTGGTGGTGCTTCAATTATACAACCTGCTTTCTCAATGGCTGTGCTGTTAACGGTATAGGTAAGGCCCATTTGCAGTGAAATACCACACTGGAGCTGTACTACCAATATGCATCAACCACACCTGCTTGCACATGTACTGTATTCAATCTGCACTGTTGTTCGCTTTATCCAATGCTGGGTCTGATCCAATGATTTGTGCGCTGTCAAACCTGGGCACAGTCTCAGCAGCATCCAGAGATTATACCAAATATAAGGAGGAGCCGTTTTCTATCCACATGCAAGATGTAACGACCACTCTCTCCGATCCAAAGTGTTTCTGTAAACAATCCTAAACCCAAACTGCTGCTATGGTTGAATGTTGACAGCTCTGGATTACGGTCATGGCTGTTCAGTTGCTCGAAACCAGCCTCATGGGAATAATGATATTATCGCACACCATGCCAAATTTGGTAAGTTCTATTGTGTGTGTGGTTGAGTCAAGTTGTCCAAAACAAAGCAGCAGATGAATTGAAACTAAAGAATCTGGGACGAATCTGTGCATTCCTCTGTGATGTTAGCTCACCAGACTGTGCCCATATGTAGAGTGTAGTTGAAGGCATTAATTCTGCCACTAGCTTATCAAATACGATATTGAGCATTAAAATTATGAGATGTTGAGGGTAACTTCTTTCCTATTGTAGCATTCAAAACTTCTTCCACGTTGCATTATGATGAATAAAACTCAGAGGTATAGTTGAGGGGCATAATCCACCTTGATTAAGAGCTCCTGGACTTCACAAAAAAGATATGATCTCAACAGCAGTGTTGGATTCCTGGAATCTAGTATTCTTAAAAGTAGCAGCAGTATTACGCTTCACTCATACCACAGAGCATTTCTGAATGGCTCGATTTCTTCAGATTTTATGTAACTGCCAAGCAGGGTCAAGTACTAAGCCACATACTGTACAGTAGCATTCCATTCAACACTTTCAGCTCAAACACTGTGCCCATTGCTTAAGACTGTGTTCTGTAACAGCTGCAGAGTAGCTGCCTCAAACATTCCTCCTTGGTAAACATGGGTGGGGCCCTCAGTTCACCCAAGGGCTTGTTCTATGAGTTTGTCTCCTACAGGAATTCTGTACACAAGCCATAGAACGCACTGATGCTCCCAATGCCTCCTTTGCAAAGAATAAAATATTTTTTAAAAGTAACCTAAAGTGAGTTGGTTGTCTCTCTGATTTTAGGCTTTCTTAAAAACTTAGTCGTGTAAAATCTCACACCTATAGGTAAGACTGTGGTGATGATTGAGTGATTTAAGGTATGTGCATCTGATGAGCATTTGTTCCTTTTGTGAGGCTACTGCCTTTGAACTCCAGATGTGTATGCACAACATAGTAATGTTTAATCACAGTTACAGATGCGTTTCATCATTCCTCAGTATGAGCATTTCCCTGCTATCTTACTCGCCAAAATGGCTCTGGGTTTTGATAGCTCTATCAAACAGTATTTTTTTGAGATAAGGGACACATTTTTCTTGAAGTCTATTTTATTCCCATTTCCTGTTCTATCTTATCAGCCTCATCTTAATATTTAGCATAGAAAATGACTGCATGAGCAACATCCCCTGGTGTTCAGTGCTGGGTGTAGTTTCCCTCTGCAGCCACAAGAGGGCACCATTTCCTTAACAATAGACATGTTGGCACTAAGCCCACCAAACCCACTGAGCCAGCAGCATCCAATAGCCAAAAACAGAGCAAAGAAATTGAAGTTTGATGTTTATTATGAAAAAGACACGTTATTAATACATCACAAATATATCTGAAACAAGAGAAACTGAGTTAGCTAAATTGGCATGCCTGAAAATCCTCTATATGTGCAATTATGCTACCAGAGGAGATGTACTGTATGTAGGCTATATTTTTAAAGTTGGACATTTACTGATTAATCTTTAACATTCCATATGTCTTTGCTTTTGCATTTTTTTCTAAATTAATTATACTATTCTTTGATTTATTTCAGATTCAAATCCTGGCATCAGGCATGGCTGACACATATGCACAGTTGTGAGCAACATTTAGCTTTTATTTTTATGTGCACGCACAAATATTGTACCATGATGATGATGATGACATTTTCCATCATTCGCGTGTGACTTCATCGTCTCTATAATAAGGGCACATGAAAGGGATTTAAATACATAACACGTCAGTTAGGCGTTTGGAGAGGAATGGAGCCGTGGGATGCCTTGCTTCCTAATTAACATTTCTGCAGTAGATGTGAGATGGGTTCATATGTCTGCACACTTGCCTGTTTTTTCTGAATGACAGAAGAGGCACTGAAGGTGACAGCATGCTAATTTTGAGATCACTTGGTGTCTCCCCTGCCTTAAGCAGGGCAGGGTTATGCAAATAAAGTGGAATGATACAATATTTTTTTTCTTGAACCAGCTTCCTGGATGAGAAAGTGAGGTTCATGTGCTATACTGATGCTGGTCTTTGTAATAGATTGACACAAACCTTTGTACTTCTATCATCACCTTTTTAAACCTAATTAACTTCTAACACTTTATACAGCCACACAAATCAGTTTTACAGCATCATATTTTTCAGCTGCATCAGTTGCATTATAACTGTACTGTACTGAGAAGTTCCTCTTTGGATAAATAACACATATTTATTGCCACACAGAATGGCTGACCAACCCAAGGCCCATTGTGCAGGAGCAAAGCAATGCAGGGGGGAAACAACCTCTGTCCGTCCTTTTAAAACTCCACATCTTGTTCATTTAATCAGGACGGATGGGCAAAATGGTGCATGAGCCGCACAGCTATGACATTTAACCTGGCAATTTGCTTCTGGAACAAGTGAAGAGAGATGGTATGTTAATGAATACAGTGAATAAACCCTTGATATTAAAGGGGCACTCCAGCAATTTAATATTGCACTTCCATAAAGTTGGGGGACTCACAAGAGACAGATTTTTAAAAATAAATAAAAGCAGGAGAGGCTGACTTTTAGTTCCTATAGAATGGATAATATTATAGTTTGGAAATTACTTGCAAAGCAGCAACTTATATTAAACAAAATATTGTTGCTGTCTAGTCCAGTAGTTACTCCAATACTGCTGTTTTTTATGTTTTAACCTCAGACTCCAGTCTGCTCCAGTCTGTGAGATGATAACAGTCTTGCAAAACAAAAACATTAAAAAAGACATTTTAACAGCAAAATGTAAAATAGTGATCAAGCCATTTGCTTGGGAAGATATTTCTTAGATTGGAGGTTTTCACCTGACAACAGGCAGCAATATCTAGGTTGGAATATAATGTGCAACAGCTGTCTGTCACCCAGCTGTCACATAGCAGGAGATACCTTCAACTAGCTGTTTTAAAGGGTTCAGCTTTAGTTCTATGTGTTTCTTTGCGCCCTGTCTGCTCCAAGACCCAACATGTGAAATGCCACAGGTGGCTGCGGGCTGTGCGCCAAGCTATCAGCAGGATACCTTAGCTGGCAAGTTGAAGGCTGTGTGATATGTACCTCAATTACCCAGCATGCAACTGAGGCAAATTATATGCAGATCATCATCTGTAAATAAGAGATAGTGCTCTTCGCCTCGTGTAAATTAAGTAACAGCACATACAACCCTCAGAAGCAGACACAAGACACATTTGTCTCCCTGGTTTTTAATATAGTAAACTTGGCAGCCATTTTTTTTTTTTTAATATCTCCCGGCAAATTGAACTGCCATGGCACGGTGGCACATATTGGACGATGTTGTTAATTCCTCACTATTTCTGTCTTGTGTGGTTAGTCAGTATTTGTTACGGAGACTGTTTTTCGTCACTTACCAACACTGCACTGATCTTTTGCTGTAAGTTGGGTTCACCTTTCTTTATCCACGGCCAAGGTCAAACACCTCACACAGGACTCTCACTCTTGATTCATGCAATTTGATCTTGTCGAACAAAATCATCACACTTTTGGGCATTTTTTCTGCTTTAGCTTTCAGCGAGCTTTGCAGGGGCAACATTACACAATTCAAGCTGTATGCAGTGCAGTTTGAAGAGGATTATGATTATATCAGGCCTATTTACTATTTCATGTGGCTCTTGATGATACTTTGTACTCAGCCTACTCAGCTTATTACTTTCTCAATGAATAACAAATGAGTTGTCAAATAAAAGGCAAATAAACACAGACTAAAGACAAGCTGATACAAATATTTTATTAGAACATATGACGGAAAAATAGGTTTGGAAAATCAAGCATTAAATTCAAACATTAAGGGTCTACCTCTCTGAGCCTCCGATGCCCTCTCCCTCTCATCTGCTCTTACAGAGGCACATGTGGCGTCTTGCCTACTCATCCAAACAAGGGGACAAATTACTTTAATTATGGAGTAATTGCAGAGTCTTGTGTTAATTAAATCTTTATCAGTTCAAGTAAGTGGATTTCTCCCACATGGAAACCATGCAGAGACGTGCTGTCTTTCCGCCCCCCCTCCTGCTCTGTCTAAATTTTCCACCAACACCACAGTCTGAGGCCATCTTTCATTCCCAGTCTCACCCGACTCTCCCTCTCTCCCACCCTGGGTCTCACACCGAAATGATTGGGATTAGCGTCATTCACGGAAGGGGGTTGTTTTACCAACTCTGTCAGTAGCCAGCTGTTTCTTAAAAATACCATAACAAACATGATAGCACCGGCATGAGGGAGTGTCCTCCGCTGGAAAATGAGATACAAGATTTATCTTAGGTTCCTGGTGTTTGGCAAAATTGAATCCTCTCGTTTTAATTGCTCTCGACTAGGTGTGCTGCTGCAGGCAATGGAAGCAGGAGCTCTGTATGTTGTCCCTTGTTCTCTTCAGACTATTATGTTCCATTGTGCAAAATGCCGATTATGATTTGCTTTATCCTTGTCATCTATCTTATTTAGGATCATTTAGGTAGCCACATGTTACAAAGGAACAGCAGTGCGCCCTGTTATTATGTGTGTTTGAGTCCCCTGCTTCTTGTAATGAAAACAGGATCACAGAGGAGAATTAATCTCTCTGAAGACTTATTCACTGGTTCAAGGCCTCACTACATTTTACAGAAAATGCAGGAAATTTGACTTGTTTTGTTGATTTTTGTCAGCCTAGCATTTGATCCAAGGTTTGGAATATAATTACAAACACTTGTCATGTGTCTTGCAGCTTTCGCTTGACAGTTTTTGCCCAGAATATTGCTCCATGGTGTTCTGAGTAAGAGGAGAGGGTGACAGTTTTGCATGATAGGAAGTAGTGGGTCCCCAGAGTGACTTGATTTTGCTCTGAATGAGGTGATGAACTAACTTACTTTATTATCTATTATACATTTTCCACTTGTGCAAATAAAACAAATTAGCAAATTGAGATGATTATTTTCATTGTCTACCGTCTCATATTCTGCCTAACATTGCATAATGTGTTGTTATATTGCTTATTTTGAGGAAAAGTCAACTAAGCACTTTTTTTTTAAATTGCCTGTGTCACACTTGCACAAATGCAAACACCATCGTTTTGATCTTTTAACGTCCACAGAATGTGGATTTTGGCTTGTGGAGCAACTGTTTAGTAGTGAGAATGTTTATGGGACAATGAATGGGTGTAATATGGCTGTGAAGCAGATTCAAAAGGGCTTAACTGGATTACACCTCATTTCAAGGATGCTTAAGGTAAGATTAAAACAGATATGTGGTAAGTGAGGAAAATACAAAATCAAATAGATTGAATTTCACTCGGTGGTCTCGTAAGCCACTTGCTCATGCATGTGTGTTTTTGTGAGGCAATCAACAATCAGAGGCGCCTTTCTATGTGAGACAATATGTGAGATTGTTAGTGTAAAACGGATTCAGCAAACGGAAACATACACACATTTCAAACAACAGTTTTGCTCTGTTGGACCGTCACAATTCACCATTAATGCCCTTTCTTATCTCATGCTACAAATCCCCAGAGCTGGAACATTAGAAGTCTCTAATCACACACACTGGCACACATTGAGTGTGTGCACATGCACTCTAGCACCACTCACACACACACACACACACACACACACACACACACACACATGCACAAAGTCACACACCTCACATACAATCTGAAAAGATAATGAATTTAATACCACTGCTATTACAGTCAACTAATGTTTGTTAATAGCTTGGTGCCATATGGAACGAGGGCCTCAACCATGTGGGTAATTCCTATGTTTGGACAGGCTGTCAATAAAAAGGCCTTGCATTTTGTGGATGCATGGGGTGGAGGGGGTGGCGGGGACTGGAGGATGTGCTTAATCCAGCAGACTCTCTAATGATTCCTCTGTGCCTGGAATAACAGCGACAGGCCTCTGTGAATATACTCGCCGCTGTGTTTTATCTTTCCTATCAGAGCTGAAATATGTGTTCATATTAACACTCCATTGAGCATTTGTGCATATGCTGTTGAGTTTGGCTGGCTGCAAGACTTTGGTTCTCTATGTGGCGGGGGCTAATGGAAGTGGTGGTTTTAGAGACTTTATGACGTGCCTGATTACCCCCCTCCCCTCCTCCACCTCCCCAAATTCACTCCATCTCCTCCCCATATCCCTCTGGCAGCACTGCAGCCCAGCGGATAACCAAGCGTGGATTAGCAGTGACATCACACTGGAGAGATGGCTGAGCCCGAGTGTGAGGAAAGGGTGAGTACTTGGGTGTGTGTGTGTGTGTGTGTGTGTGTGTGTGTGTGTCAGATGGGTGTGAGCGTTATGTGTGTGTTCAAGACTGATTAGACGATGAGGGTGGTGGTGAGAGGGAAGCGAGGATTAGAGAGCCATCTGAGAGTTGGCTAGGTGCTGACACCACTCCACCTCACCAAGGGCTCAATTTACTGAGGGATCAGACTCATTTATGGTGGGCTGGGATTATTATCAGTTCAATAGGGCAATTTCTTTATTACAGTCACCCTTCAACCTGTGAAATATGGACACTTGTGAGACATCTATGGGTGCATGTATCTTGTTTCACTTATAATCTAGTGCTTTTCTGCTACACTTAATTGTGTATTAGCAGCTGAAACTAGTATGATAATGTTTACATGAAGTAGTATTACTCTTACTACAAGACCCAGAGTGTCTGTTTGCTGCCAGTGTACCACAATAAAGCTGCCTTTTCTTTGTTTTTAGAAAAGGCTGGTCACAATAAAACATCTATTAGGAATTTCAGACAAATCCATCCATCAACAAGTTTAAAGAGGGCTACGGTGACTATGGCGTGGACCTTTTTCTTTAAAAAAACACACAAAAAAACCCCTGCTCCAAGTCAGATAAGACAAACATGTTTGAGTTTGGGTTTACCTGGAATGTCAACACTCTTAAGCTGGCTCTCTGTATTGAACCCCTTGTAATGCATCGAGCGTCACTCACCTGACTCTTCCGCAGCACAGGTTTCAGCTGCATCTACAGAATAGAACAATAGTGAATAGAATGAAGCACACATTTAGTTGTAGTTTAGTTTAGGTGTGCTATTTAGTCAGGTTTGCTAACTTGAGTGATGTATTGCGCAATAGTCAAAGACTGCAAACCACTTTCACAGTTGTATTTGCAGATATATATATAAGGTGCACATAGGGCTTAGGCCCAACATTGACTCACAATCAAGATTGGAAATTCATTTTTGACGTTGGAAACAGCTCCTGGCAAAACAGTCTCACCACAAGGTCCACTCCATTCAGTAGTTGTTCCAAGTCTTTTGCTTGTATCATTGGTCTTCTTCAGCAGATGGAGTTGCCCAGTTATTAAAATGTGGATGTTAAAATTTAAATTCCTCTGTGGACATTAAGGACTTGTTGTCTTCCATAAAAGGTTAGAGTTAATTCCTGACCTTGGAAAAAGCATTCGGCAAAATGTAATAGTACATAATAGTTATTTCATGTCTCATGTGTGTATTTAAACTCTAGCACACATCCACATTGAAACACCTGAAAAACACTGTGTTAAAATGAAGATAAAGAAACACAAACATGGGACAAAAAAACAGACTTAAGTTTTTATTATTTTAGTTATTTTAAGATGAATTTAGGCTACACACCGCAGCTTGTGTGGGCAATAGGTGCAGACCCTCCCTCACTCAGACATGTGAAGTGATGAGAGAGACCTCAGCTCTTCATTATTCACAGTGAACCAGGAAGTATTGTCATTAGGTTTTCACAAGCAACACGTCCGGTGAAAAACACTTGTACTCCACCGCCGCAACGAAAGTAAATTATTATATTATCCAGCGACTATATAAATCACAAAATCATCAAATCACGTCGATGACTGCTGTAACTTTTAGGAATGGCGCCTCTGGTAGTATCGCGAGTTTAGCTCGTTGGCGAGAATCAGGTTGCTGCTACTTCCCGGAAACAGAAACGTTTCAATTTAGCTAACTGTCGAGCCTGCACAAATAAAACCGTAAAGTTAAGTATTTACTTGGCGTCATGTTAGCTTTACTTCAGCTCTAGACTAACTCGCTAGTTAGTCGACATTAGCGGTTGTTTGAAAACTATCAGTATATATCCAGAAAGAAATATGTCTGCGGAGGAGAGGACAAGCTGGATACTGACAGGCGCTACGGTTGCTTGTGTCACCGCTCTGTATGTGCCCTGTGTGCAGAGGACTGTCCCCGGTGGAGACTCAGGTTGGTGCTAGCCAGCTAGCTAATGCTCCTCTGGTCATGTGGCTTTGTTGTGTTGCCGGGCAGCCAATCGTGCCTTGTTTGTGTAGCTGCTGCAGCTGAACGGCTGCTGTCCGTGGTACTGCAGGTACACTTGCATCAGCTTGAAAAACCCAAACTGGTGCCAACATGAGAAACATAAAGCTTGCCTGAGAACAACATACCTAAATAGAAATACGTTGATTTTAAAAGGTCCATAATTATTAGCTTTAGATTCACATGCAAGAGCATGTGCCTGGATTATATGTGTAGTTCATACACCAGCACGGTCTACTCAATGCTAATGATGAAATGTTTAAGGCAGAATTGAATGTAGAGTAAATACATTTGCGACATTGCCTTCTGGACGAACATCTCTGGTAAAGAAAAAGATATGTAAGGGATTCTTTGTAACATGTGCAGTCAGTATAATGAACAAACAACGCTATACTATCCCCATGCTGTGAGATTTAACAACATAAGTTGTACACCATTTTATTTACACACATATTTCTGTATTGTTGATGATTTGTGAAATGTGTTGCATCTATTTTTTTTTTTTTATTGTTTTTACTGTGTTCATTTATTGTGTTTATTGGGGGGACAAAGACGAATGTCCTGCGCTGGTGGGACAATCAAGTTTATTCTTATTTTTATTCTATTTTATGAATGATTTTTGAAAAGGTCTTGAAAGTTGACTACAGTGCATTTGATTTTATTTCTATGTAGGTATTTCTTTTAGAAGGATTTCAGTGTTACTTTTGATACTAGAAAGGATGTGAGAAGAGGGTTTCTTTAAAATCTAAAAATGTTTTAATGATACTCTGCTGTCAGGATCAAAAACAAATGTGGCCCAATGGATTAACATGTGTTTATGCTATGCTATGATAATTATCACAATATTAACTTTGCCCCTTTGACCCACACCTAATTTCAGTCACCTGCACTGAAACAAAACATTCGTAATTCATAGTCATTATTTACTCAAAACTTTCACCTTTTTACATATCTGCAATAATTCTCCTTGTTTTCTTTCTTCAGAAGCCACCAGGAGAAAAAATAGCAGAACATTATTTCTTTTACTGATTGCACTATCATGGCGGGTATAGACACCATTCATAGTATTGTTGACAGTCCTGGTCTTTTGTAAAATAATATGGGTTGTTTGTTTAAATTGAAAATTATGTGTGTATGCATAAATTTAATTTGCACTTTTTAGGCTTACGGTGGAGCCACATGTATTTCACTCCGTACCTTTCTATGTTGTAGGCCAATGTGTTTTCCAACATTCTTGTAATGCAGTTTATGAAGGACTGCCTTGCACAAATACAAACAGTGTTTAGAAGTGATAGCTAGGTTACAAACTTGTAAATGTGCTCTGGCATTCAAGCTGCTGTGGAGGGGAATGCACATTTTGCAAAATGAAAGCGTATGAAAAGCTCGGCCAGATATGAGCGAGCAGAGACGAGCAGAGAGCAGGCAATTGGAGCGCTGAGTAGCCCTGCTGGTTGTGCTGCTGTCTAGCGAACGGGGCCTTTGAAAAAAAATGGCCAGCCCCTTCTCCACAGTGTTTAGGGACGGTGCAGGATGCCCGCTCTGATAGTGCCAGCTGAACACCCTTCCGAATTCTCCAGGTCTCCGTCTCTGTGTCCTAATCTCTTTAGGTGTGATGTGCCCTGGAGAGGCTTGAGCACAGCCCCGCGGGTACGCTGTTGTCTAGGAATGTGGAGTGTGGAAATGATGGGGATTATGGGAAGACTGGTGTGGGTGCCCATGCTCCACTATCACAAAGACTCTTGGCACCCATGCTGCTACCCCGTTGAGTCAATATTTTCCCTTTTTAGTATTGGGGCTGCAGAACTGCATCTCTGTGCCACTGAGATGGAGGTTTTGGCTCAATATTAGTTTGAGTTTTTCTGTGCTGAATGGTGTAAAAGTGTGCCACTACTGAGGGAAAATGAGTGAAATTGAGAAACCGATGAGGGATGAGAAAGTGTGATGTAAAATGATGGCTGGTAGCTGGCGGCTCATGCCAGGTGAAATGGAGCTGTGAAAACATTTAAGCTGTGCAGGTGGAGGAGTTCTGACTTCATGGTCCATTAGACTGATAAGAGTTGGGGCTCCTCATGTGGCAGAAATTTAGGCATAATAATTCACTGTATCGGCATGGTTGCAAAATTCGTGATGTAGCCAATGCCATCTGAAATTCAGCTGCTCTGTTCTATAATGGTTGGTGCTGCATTGGGGCCCATGTTCTTGCTCTTCAAATGTTTATTTTGAATATGTAATAACACGTACAGATGCTTTGCTTTAAAATAACCAGCTATACTGTTTTTAATGTTTGACCTTTTTAATGTAATTTTTTTCGTAGATGTATGAATCTACCAGGCATCCTACCTAGCTTGTGTGCAGGTGAAGTAATAGACTGATTATTCTGTCAGTGCTGATGCAGGAAACAAGACCACCGTTTCATTAGCTGGTTTGGATGGAGGAGATGACTACCCATCTAGTACCAGTAGAGGGAGCTGTCTTGAACCCAAACATTTATCAATGTCATTTAATCTGAACCAAATTTCAATTTTCATGAGTGGGAGATGCAAACATTGGGTGAGAAATCAGTCTAATTTGAAACGCTCTGGGTGTATTCTGGCACAAATGGGTTTGTGCCCAGATACATTAAAGCTTCCTCAAATAGCTTTTAGGGGTTTTCTTTTCACTGCGCCTCACACAGAGCTTGTCAAAAAATTGTGCAACCGGCTCTTATTTTTACAGCTTACCTCATTCTGTGACTGTCACCAACGTTGCCTTTCTGTTTGTGCCCAACGGACTAAAGGAGACATTGAGACATTGGGAGTGTGGGAGCAGGAGAGAGGCACGTAGAGCAGCAGAAGAAAGGAGAAGGGAAAGGACCCCGATGCATGGGGAGGATGGGACTGGAAGCATTCTCAGATCAGCATATGTGTGTCTTTGTGTGACAGAGCATTGGAGAGGGAGTCTAATGGCTTGTGTGTGTGTGTTTATATCTGTGTGTATGTGCTGGAGGAAGGGAGGGAGGCATCAGGGGAGAAGCGAGAGATGAAGAGAATGAGCGTGCCGCTTAGGAAATGTCACACTGGGAAGATTTGTAGGTTTTGATCCTGGCAAATTAATGCAAAACCCCAGTGCAAGTATTTGATTTGGGAAAACTTCGGGAGCAGACTTGTCTCTTAATAATAATTATTGGGTTTACATTAATTTCCTCCCCTATTCTCTTCCACAGGAGAGCTGATCACCACTGCTTGTGAGCTGGGGGTAAGTATTAGCTGTATTGTTTAATCAATTCACTCATTAACTCTTATAAGCAGTAAGGAAGTTTAATTAAGCATGGGCAGAAAGCAGATTAATTTACTTTCAGTCCACAGGTTTTCCCCCTTCTTTTCTATACACTTATTTTACTAAGTTGCAAGTAGAGAATGCTATAATTTGCAACCCGTTTTTCAAATCCAATTAAAGTCAATGGTAAGGCGATGGCTTTTGTAGGCTTTGCCTTATGTACGGTATAAGGCTTATTATATCCACCCCTCTTTTTTTGTGTGTGTGTAAGCCGCGAAGAATGAACTAAATCGGGTTAACAGTTATAATAAGTTTTATTATTTAATAAAGTTTATTACGCCGCTGTGATCCTTTTAGGGAGGCTGTGTCGGTGTCACTATGCCAGTAATCCTGCCGTTAGTGCTGCAGTCCGTGTGGCCTGCCTGTCTGCCTTTCAGGCCTCCCCAGGGCCTCGCAGGCCGTCCCTGGGCCCCAGGCTGCTGGCCCCCCCTTCTGATACCCAGAGCTCCAGAGTTCTGCTTCCCCATGCTCCCTGTGGCCTTTGTCCCTCAGCTGTCCTTTTTGCTGCACGTCTGTCCACTCCTGTCGGCCACACAGTCCTTCCTCCACATGCTCTTAACTGATGCCCACCTGTCTGACGCTAACACTTAGTTCACTGTCGCTGTCTGCTGAGTTGCTATTTCTTTCCTTTCATTTATTCTCTACATTTCCTCTTCTCCTTTGCTCCTTGACTTCTCCTGACCTACATGCTCCATCCCCAACCCATCCCTGGGATTAGTGTGAAATTGTTTCTATGTTTGAACATAACCAAGGAGCCTTTGCTGTGTCTGAGGTGACCGGTGAGGTAGCCACGCTCTCACCTTTCAGCTCTGTGTTCAGTTGAAGAGCTGCCCCTTCTCCCTGCCTGCATGGCTCATGTTATCAGTGCCAGGGAATGAGTCTGTTGTTTAATGACTGCGCCCTTATCTGAGTGGAGGAGACTTAGCGGCTAATTGCTGTGATTGCCGAGATCCCCCAGGCGAGAATGACTGCGGCTCGGAGGTGGTTTGGGGGCTGGGGCTGGCGAGCACCACGTGCTCTACCACGGGCTCCAGGGAGCTGCACTGTCCTTGGGAAGAGGCCAGAGGAAAAGAAGTGGGAAGAGGGAGGTAGAGAGGGAGAGGAGGGCTCTGGTATCATAGCAGAGTCAGTTTGCGGTTATGGCAGGCAGGATGTGCCTGCTTCTTCTATTACTGCAGCTCTACAGCACACCACTACTGACATCTACTCAGGGCAGAAGAGCAAGATTTCCCACTCAGTCAGAAAGGGCTAGTCCTTAAACATCCTTACTGCTCCATAACACCGTCTGCTTCACTCTTGCTTAGTGATCACCTCCTTTATTCTCATTCTAGCTTTTGTATTCTTGCTTTTTTCTCTGGTTCTTTTCACTCCTTCTGTATCTTTTTTAAAACAAAATACAGCATCTCCGCTTTCACCATCTTAGCCTGCTGTCCACTCAAGCACGTCTTGATTGAAGCATGACTTTGTTTATTTGCTGTTCACTTGAAGCTGTGAGTTTATCTCTGATTGCGTCTCTGGATTAGAAGTTTATACTTTGTCTGTCATTTTGTTCTTAGGTGGCCCATCCTCCAGGATACCCTCTCTTCACCTTATTAGCTCACCTGGCTATGTGTCTTCTACCCTCGCTGTCTCCAGCCCACAGCATCAACCTGATGAGTAGTGTGCTGGGGGCTGCAGCCTGTGGTGCCCTCAGCATCTCTGTTTGCAGGTAGACATATGAAATTAAGTCTCTTATGTCATTTTCCAGAATGTATTGATGTATGTGTTATTCCTCTGTTCTGCAGTTACTGTGCTTTGGTTTGAAAGGATGTGCTTTAATAAAAATAATGCCTGGAATAGGGCTGAAAAAAAATCATATTGCGATTATTTTGACAGATATAGTGATATGAGTCATGATTTTAATGGGAATGGTAATTTTTGCATTTCATTTTCACTGAAAAAAAATATAAAAACATTGATGATGTGACTTTTGCTGGGGTCTGTATCAAACAAGCATGTCCTCTTACGTCTGGAGAATATGATTTGTAGGCCGTGGCATTTCTGTAGCACCACAATGGTATGTTGAGACACATTTTACCTTTATCAAAAAAATGCAGTTCCTGCGGTTGGCCATATTGCGATTTCAATAATATTTCCATTAATTGTTCAGCCCTAGCCGAGACAGGCTATTTTTAGTGGTCTAGTTTTCTCTCATAATTGGCCTCTACACAAGATGTCACAAAAATGTGCTTGTATGTATGCCTCAAACTTAGATTTCAGGAAAGCAGAGAGAAGCCTTCCCCCTTGAGCAGAGGCCTTCTAGTGACAAACTCTGCAAATGCATCAGTCTGTATAGCAAAAGTCAAACATCCGAGGGAAGTAACAATAAAAAGAAGAAATTTTTTGAGTGGAGGGGGTCTTCAAACATTCCCCTACTGACTTTTCGCATCTTGACGCCGTCTGTAACAGAGAGTGGTATTTTTGGGTCCTGACAGACTGGCAGTGGCGTCCCTGATCCTCTATTCAGTATTCAGGAGCAGAGCCCAGCCGCCCTCCTCCCTCCCACCACCCTGCCCTGCCTGTTTACCCATCAGCCTCCCGTTGTGACCGTGCGTGTGTATGTATATCACAATTATCGCGCCCTCCAACCCCCTCCCTGACGTCCCTGTTCTCCCGCCCCCCCACTGCCCAGCATGCTCCCAATCCTGACATGGCACGATTTCTTATCTTACCCTTCTTGCCTCCTGGGTCTGAGAGGGACAGGATCACTAACTCCGCTCCTCCCTCTCCCCTCTCTTCAACCGTCTCTCCCCTCGCTCAGTCAGGAGCACAGTTTATGGCCTCTGCAATGCCATCTCTGCCACCCTGCAGTTTCGCCTGCTGCTGACCCTATCATGTAAGGAGTATTGTACCCCTTCCCTCTTTGTGCGTGATTATCTCCCATGGTTGGACGGACTACCTTACATCACCCTTTTGCTGATCTTAGTCATTTCCACATTGCATTGTTGGTGGCAGCTTAGTGTCAACATTTTTCCTTTTTGTCACTGTTTATGCATACAGGGGCATTTCCAAGCATGTCATATACTTCTAATTTACTCTTCCAGAATAGGAATTGTTGAATATGATGTAATTTCTTCCTGCTGTACACCTTGGCAGGCCCAGTGATAGTGGAGACAAAGCAGGTGAAAATGAGGTTGTGTGTGTTCCCAGGTGCTCAGTACTGGGCCTACTTCCTGTGTGCTTGGCCAGTGTGTGCTAGGTGGCAGGTGGTCTGGAGTAGGTCAGGGTACAGGGTCAGCCCTGTTGCAGTAGGGCAGGGGCTGGGGAGGAAGTACTCTCCAGGGGACTGGCCCTAAGCCCAGACTGCATCAGCCTTAGACCCTGCCCCGCCTTACTGCTTCTCAGAGGTGAATCAAAACCTGCCAGCTTCAACCACTCTGCCCAGGACAGGACGGGGGAGAGGAAACATATAAAGAGAGGACGAAAAGAAAGGGAAGGAACACTGTGCTTCTTTGTGGTTTTTTGGGTTTGTATTCCTACTGCCCCCCTAGTCTTAATGCATTTGATGAGTTACCAGTCAATTGGACGATTGGACTCAGCTCTTGGCCAGACATTTACAGACAGTTATTTTGAGGCCAGAAAATATCCATGCAGTCTGGGTGATATTTGGCTCACAGTGTGCATGTTAACTGTAGCCCTGTTTGTAATCTCTGTGGATTTAGATCCAATTTTGGATTATGGTCAAGTAAAAAGTCATTATGAGGACCTCCAACCCCACCCAGCCCCCAAAAAGGGATGATGGGTAGTGAGGACTTCAGCCAGAGCACACAGTCACACCATATAATCTCTTAAGTATGAACATATAATCTACGCTTTCAATTTGAGAAATAAGCATAAAAGGTTTTAGTCATTATCTGCTCAGGGCCTAGTTTGGGATGAGCTTGTGGCTGTGGATCAGCTGGCACACTCTGCCTGGTGAGGGGTTACTGGAGAGGGCAAAAGATGAGGAGGGGTGAAAGGCGGGGAGAGCGTTTCTGGATGGTCCCTCTTGGTTCTGGCACGGAGGGCACTGGGTGCTTTGACGTAAGATAGGCATAGATGTCATGCCACATCCCTGCGGGGATTCTCTGGCCAGGCCTTTCCCTCAGATGAAATGCCAAAACTGACCAATTGACACCCGTTCATACCTGCTCTGTCCTTGCAGTGACACCAGTTTGCTGTGTCTTTTCCCAACATAATTAATTTCTGAAATGTCTTTTGTTGTTTTTGTCCCTTTGAGGCCCTCATAAACTTTTTCATTACTTTTTATTTTTATGTTCGCATCAGCTGAGAAGTAGAGTTTCCCCCCCCAAACAAATCATTGCTTTGTGCGATTATTTTCAGACGGCAAAATGTATTGGAGTTAATACGGGTACTTGAAGGCAGTTTCTCTCAAACAGTAAATTGTAAGACCTTGAAATTCATCTGGAGTATACCCAACATGGCAAGCCTTTGATGTATCAATTTAAATTAGTCGGCCAGATTGCCGTGTTTAATGTGGGGGAATGTAAGTTGATAGGCTTGGAAGCCAATTCTCTCTCTTGCATAAGTTTAAATGTAGCACTTAGCCTCCCTTTGATTTGTCAATTACAGTTCTCTTGGCTTGATCATATGGTTTGATGGCCAAATTGCACGTCTTGTTATGTTTTCACACCATGGCCTGACAAGTCTTTGAGGATGGTGGACATAATGGTAATTACTATCGATTGCACATGAAGGTTCACAGAAAGAAATGTTTGGCCCGTGGAATGCTAAAGGCCTCAGCCATGAGTCTCTAGAGGAATGCACCCTTCATAGCGGGATAATCCAGACAGCTCCGCATTCTGTGTTCTCTCGTTTCACAGTTTATCTGCTAAAGCTGCTCTGAATCTCTGCTACCTGGGAGGAATCTCTCTCCATTCCCGAGCTTATCCTGAGAAACCAGGAGCAGACACGTTAGTGTGCTGACAGTCGTCAGAGCAGAAAAACAACCTTGCAACGTTCAGTCATCAGCACTTTTTGTTTGATCACATGATTACATAACAGGACTGTTTAGGCACACCTAACGGGTCTGGCCTCCCCTTTCCCTGGCGGCCCTCAAGACAAAATGCACACTCAGAGTCTACCCCGCCAAGAGCTGGCCCATGTGGCACAGCTGGTACCTCAGTGGACCGGAGGGTGGGCGTGGTGCCATCCCCTGCCTTGTGCTGCGTCCCCAGCTCCTTAAAAGGACCTCCACCATATGGTCCTGATGGCACTTTCCCTCCTTGCTCAGGTGGGTTGTTTTTCCACAGGGGTGGGGTTGCGTGTAACATGTTGGGGTCATGTTAGGAGCAATGTGTGTGGGTATAGTTGTTTTGCATAGTTTTTGACATCTTGAATATGAGTTGTGGTATCTTGGAAATGGCTGAATAGAGTTATTTTGTTGGATAATGTTCTCACCTCTCCCTGCAGGTGGCAAGGTTGCCCCTCCCTCTCACATCTGCTATGGTCGGATAAAATCTTCATCCCAAGTGGCAATAGAGAATACACCCATTCCGGTTTTCTTCTGAAAATGCAAGACAATTTTAGGTTTGTCTGTTTAAAGGCCCCAATCTCTGGACCTTTTGTTCCATTTCTGCAGTATCTCATCCGTCATATTGTAGTCCAACAGACCTCTTTTTCTCCCCCCATCCTCAGCATGACCAATGGTTCCCCCAGGACTCATCCTCTAATACAGTTAAACAGATGTCTAATGAAGATGTTATTTCCTCATTACTGGCTATGGGATGGGGATAGAGAGGAGGAGGGAGGAGGAAGGAGGGCTAGATAGACAGCAGAATACAGTACCAGTTTAATATTCCTTTCGCCCGTGGGCCAGAGATTGTGTCTGCCTCGGACGTCAATATTACATTCCTCACCCACCACAGGCGGTCTTAATAAGGCACCAGGCACGGAGACGGATCAGACTCGGCAATTACAATTCATCCAGAATTAGTTAATGGAATCTATACAGCAACATTTATGTATCACTGGTGTGTGCCTAATGACTTTGTTGGAAAAAGCAGCAATAAAAATGGCATTCAGTGAATTGCAGGATTTTTTAAAATTGTTTTTTTTCCTCTTCTTCCTGTAATTTTTGTGTGTTGGGTGGAGATTAAAATGGCATTCTGGGAGAAATTGTCATGTCAGTGGCTGCATTGTTTGAGCAGAATTGTGGTGATTAATTTTACACGCACTTGGAGCACTGGAGCGCTCTCCTGGAGGAGGGGTGTCTGAACGGCAGAGCCGGGACCCTAATTTACCCTCCTCTCTGTTCGAGCAGACAACCTCCTCTTCGCACACCGGATGGGGCAGGAAAGACAGGGAAGTACTGGTTTGGTGACTGGCTGAAAATGAGCCTGTGGCATCCTAGATTCAAGTATATTGGTTTGAAAGTCAGTTAGAATAAAGGATCAGGGCTGGGCAAAACTGAAAGAATCAAATGATATATATATTTCTCCTCAATATTAATAATGTGATATATCTGTGATGACTATTTTGGCACTTTTGGAAGATCATTTTGCAACAAATAATTTTAAAAATGAAGAAGATAATACAAACAAGTGGAAGCATTCAATGGATCTATATGAATTTCACTCATATAGAAGAGCAAGAACAAGTTCAGAATATCATATAATGATATCAGTATATCTATAAAAAGGCTGGGTAATATGGCTGAAATCAGCATCATGACATTAATAAGAAATGTTTAATATCAATAGGTATCACAATATGGCAAATGTATGCAAAATTACATTTTATAGCACAGATCAATTAATTATGCACTTTTTATATTTTATGCTCGTCACATGTAAAATAAAACCTTAATAACATATCATTGTATTAGTATTTAATTGCTTGAAATCATTAATTTATACACTTCAGTGATTTAGTATTGCACTTCCATAAAGTTAGGGGACTTACAAGAGATACATTTGTCAAAATAAAAGCTGCAGAGGCTGAAGTATCCTGACATTAAGTGTCAAGAACAGGTCATGACGCCAAAACACTGGATCCTACATTTCCCACAATGCAACTCAGTAGCATCTTTCATTAAACCCTCCCTGCTAAAAATTTGTAGTCTCCAATCCCAAACCTGATGATGTCATCAGGGTTATTTTCTTTTTAAAACATTGGAAAGCTCCTCCAAAGCCACAGAAGAAGGCTGACTAGTATTCTGTTTGACAAGTAAACTTAACTTGATGTGTAAAAGCGGAGGAGTGCCTGTTTAAAAAAACAGAATTTTGTAAAATGATAACACAATATTATCATATTGTAAAAATACAGTTCTACTGAAAGTTAATAAACGATAATACTGAAATATTGCTCAGCCCTGATCCATACATTGACTGACTTTAAAACACTTTGTAGTATTTTATTTTCTGACATAACATATCATTTAAAAGCTTGGATTTGTATATCAATTGCTTGAAATTGGCTTTGAAATTTCAAAGCAGTGCATCAGACACTTACCACTGTCATATATAATAGCTAGTAAATATCCTGCCTGGTGTCCTGGCCAGAGGAGAGCCCCGGGGTGTCAGCAAGGGCCAGCTGGAAACCTCCGCCTCAGCCCGAGCAGGCCACCTCCTCTCCCGGGCTCTCTACCCTCTTCAGGAATGTGTGATTCTTTTCCAGCGCTGCTTCCCCAAACCACCACTCGGTTAGAGAACAGTGCAGCGCTGATCCGCAATGGCACAGCTGTGGTATTGTCTGTTCCCCGCGGTGGTGTGTGACAGTGGCTCCCTTGGCCAGCTCCATTGTGAAACCTCATTCAGTGCAGAGTGCTGGTGTAGGCTTTTTGTGTGCTGTTATTTAGCACAGACGACTGGTGCTGGCACGTCTCTGGCCCATACTGTAGAACTGAGGGGGTGAATGAGGCAGGTCCCATTTTGACACTTCAGAGTGATTTTACTGAGCTTGTGTTGTGTCCTTGAAGGGGGCATTGCCATAGTCAGTTATTTGTTTTTTATTTACCTTTTGATCTTTTCATTTGAACCTGTGTTCAGAATTGTTTTGTCAGTATTTTCAAATTTTTCTGATTTCATTATTTTCATTCCCAGAATTTTTAGCAAAAATTATACATTCATAAGGTCATTTTTTTTCTAACCACTTACATTATTTCCAAGTTTGTGCTTCATTCCAGGCTTTATGCATAATATTTGTCATTCAGTTAATTACCCAAGTGCTGATACAGACATTTTGGCAGGGTGGCTCAGTTCAGGGTAGAATAGTCTCGTTGTCAGCCATGTTATTCTCCTGCCACGTCTCAACCAGGCCATTGTCACTGAGCCACAGCATTTCAGCACAGCAGCATCCTGCACCGCATTGAGTCGTGATAACAGGGAACATGGCCACACTGGTGTCAGAATGTGTCCTGCTTTATCTGCGCCCCCTGGGAGCAGCCAGCCTGGAGAATGAGCTGTGGAGAGGCTGAGAGGCTGACTAGGACCCAGGTGGTCCCGAGCAGACAGACAGGTCATTTACAGCCCGCACTGTACACACATCACTGGGCTCTTACGGACTGACAAGCTCTAACAGAGAGATTTGTCAGGCACTCAGGGGGAATAAAGAAGTTGAAGAACAGGAGTGTGTGTGTGTGTGTGTGTGGGCATGTTTGTGTGTGTCTCTGAATATGTGACGAGTGCTGCCTGGCTATCAAACGAGGCTTCAGAGGCAGGAACATACTTGGTGTAATAACCTCGTCCGTGGACCCCCACGACTGTTCTGCACCCAGTGCTACCCTGAAATCAGCCCCCCTGCTAGGTGTAAGAGCTGTGGGTTAATTGTCATGCAGGGAGGTAAAATTATGGGTGCGGGGGGTCTCTGCACCTCAACAAAAGTCTCCATCTGCCCCACACCACCCCCACACCACCCTTCTTCATCCTTCCTTCAAGTTACAACTAATTCCTGGAGCGGTGCAGAGAGAAAGACGCTGCTATCTCTTATTAAGACCCACTCCTAGACGCCCCATCAACACAGTCCACCCCCTCCTTTAAGTGCGTGCGCGCACACACACACACACACACACACACACACACACACACATATACATACTCATTCACCAACCTCGCCTTACAGTGAACACAGAGGAAATATAGTGGAGTGAAGGAGGGAGAAAACCCAAGAAAAAAAGGGGAAGTAGTCGGCAAGCAAGAGTTTTTTTTTTTCCTACCATCCTCTCGCTCTCCCTCTCCTTTTTTTCCTGATTTACTGCGCTTTCCTCAGAAAGCTCCATTGTTCCCCTAGCCTAAGTCTCATCAGGCCTTTTGTGGCTGACTATCACAGCGGCAGGCAGAGAGCTGGAAATGTATAAATGGTATCATGCCTTGTGATTAATGGCGGTGCTTATGAGTCAGGTCTGATAACGGGCCTGCTCTCTACTCAATTTCAGATACCGTTAATGGAATCTGTCTTCTGCGATTGTAATGTGAGAGCGCCTAATTTGCTATGGAGCTTGAAGCTGTCACCGGCAAGGGATTGTGGGGTCATAAGGGACCTGGCAGCCGTTTGGCCTGCAGCTTGTATCTGCGGTGCTGAATAGAGCAGCTCTCTGCCTGTCAGTTAGCTGATAGGCTGATGAGGACTCTAAGCCACTCCACACAATGGTGGAAAGGGCCATACTGCCTGACTTCCCTAATTGTCGAGCCTGCTCATATTTCAGAGCCAGCATGCCGGGGACCGGGCTGCGTTTTATTTCTTTTCCCTTTTTTCCCCCTCTCTCTTCTTGAACTTTTTTTCTTCCTTTTTCTTTATTTCATCCTTTATCCTGCACACTGTCTCACCCCTTTAACGCACACTTCTCTGCACTATTTTTCTTTTCTTTCCCCTCTCCCCATCATTTGTCGCTTCTCCCCCTCCCCCTCTGTCTCTCATTTTAGTAAGTGGTGGGTCTTAGCGTATGACAGATTATCCCAAGTTTGCTTCAATTACCGCAAAGGAGATGGAGACAGTACAGGAGAGGAGGAAGGGAAAACTTTTGTGCACACATTATATTTAAGAAGCTGAGGATAAAGTGCTATCTCTACCACGGTGGTTTCTGTGCCAGTCTGCTCCAGATCAACTGGCTGCTGGGGAGGGAGTTCTCATGATATGTGAATGGCCCAATTCACTGTTTTTCAAGGTCTTGTCCGAGAAGCAAACTTGGGTCGAAAAGGAAGATTAAAATGGGTCCCCAAATTAGTCTGGGGGAAGTGGAGGCTTTTTTGACTGCAAAATTTTAATTTTGTGTGAAGCTGCTGACTGTGTTGTTTTGCCAGTTTGGTGCCTGTGCAGTGTAACTTAGGTCAAATTAAATACTGAAAACACTTGAAGTTCTGCAGCCTTTAAAACTAACTAAGAACAAAAAGTTATGCTAGGATTGGTTTATTTGAATATTTTAAAATATCTTTTTCAGTTTCATTTTAGTCCAAAAAAGTGTGAGTGCTGTGATGATTGCAGTGACCCCATAGTGAAAATGAAATGTCATCATCGAAAAAACAGCATTTCAGTTGATGACATTGCCTGACTCCTCCTCACGGGTGTCTGATTACTCCGTCTGGTTAGAACCAGGTACTGTATGTGATTTAAAATAAGCATAAGATATTTTGGGTATAGATATTGGGTTTGTGTGGTAAGTCACAGATCTTTCTAAAGTTGTGTATAATAATGAAGGTCTGTCCTCCCTCACTGTCAGGTTGACAGGTCCTGGTCCTGGAGCAGTACTGGCTGGAGGGCTGTTTGCTGTGTCCAGGCTGAGCTGGCAGTGGTCTATGGTGGCAGAGGTCTTCACCCTCAACAACCTTTTCGTTGGTCTGCTCTTCTTCTTGACTGCCAGCTTCCACTGTGCTGAAAACACCACCCAGAGGAGGAAGGTAACTCAGTGTGGCACACTTCCATTCTCAATGATGTCTTTCAGTCTCAGATGTCATGTTAAGATAATTTCAAACTGAACTCACGGTACTGTACTAAAATGATTGACCGTGTCAGATTGCATATTGGGGAGCACTATGCTGTGGCTTGGGACTCTGTAACCAGCACACCCTGCTGCTCTATGTGCTGGTCATCATTCCCTGGGTCCTTCACCGACTTTACTCTCACAGGGTAAGTTCTGGGGTCTCATTTATTAAAGCTGGTATAGAACAGATTCTAAACGTGTGTTTAAGAAACTTCGAGACAGGCAAGAAAATTAGTATATATCAGTTGTTTGCACAGCTATGTGCAGTCAACACTTATAGATCCCACACTGTAGACTTTACAGACAGTAAAGTAAGGTTTCTATTATTCTCCACAGTCTTGTTGCCATCCCATCTGCAGTGTAGGCACTGACCATACTGTATGTTAAATATTAAGTCATGATGCTGCTTTTTTGAATGTGGGTCAGTTTTACGTCCCTTTTGGAGAACATGAAAATATTCAATCTGGACAGGAGCTGTCTTTGCGTGGCCTCGTGTCTCTGGGAGTGTGTTTCCTCGCTGGCTTTCTGCCGTACATCTACCTGCCCATCTCTTCCTACCTCAACACAGCCCGCTGGAGCTGGGGGGATCAGACCACCCTGTCAGGCCTGCTGACCCACCTGCTGAGGACTGAATATGGCACCTTCAGCCTGGTACGTGTTGCTTGCCCAGCTATAAAGACACTAGTTTAGATTCTTTTCATCATGTGCCATTAGTCAGTCTATGTGCTCTGTTGCATTTACATTGTTTTCTTTTTGTGTTTGTAGGCAAAGACAGAGAGCTCTGTAAACCTGAACACAATGCTAAAGTGAGTCTGTTTGGCCTTTTCTGGTGTCTTACACAGATTTAACCACGGACACTCCAATCTGTTCTGAGAGCCCAGAGTCATTTCCGCAGCCCATCTCTCTCTCCCTCTCTCTCCCTCTCTCTTCTCCCCAGCCGCTTTTGTTCTTCCCATTCTACTCTCTCCCATCAAAGCAGAACTGAACCTGCTTAGAGGGCCAAATCGCTGTGTTCTGTTTCTCCAGCAGTTTGAAATGATCACTCAGCTCTGGTGTTTAAGCGTGACAAGCTGTGATGACAGACACTGCAATAGAGCTGGAGAAATTGTATTTTTCCACTCCAGCAAACACCCCCGCCCACCACCACCCACCTCCACCCGATTCCCTCCCTTTCTCCCCACTACCACCACAGCAGTCATCCCACTCCTGGTATCTTTCTCCAGCTGACGGGATGGGGGTGCATGTGCGTCTTAAGACCCCCCACTACCAGCCCCCCCTCCGCCAGGCACCCACCCCTTCCCATCACCCCTGCTGCTTGATGGACAAGCACACCTTCAAGATGGGGAAGAGAGGCGAACATGACAGGCATGTCGCACTGGAGACGTAAACCCGCTGGAGAAGCTGACACACACACCCACAAACACACGCTCGTGAGCATATTCACACATAGTGTACATTGGGAGATATAGAGACTCAATAAGCTGTCAAATAGAGATGGGTATTAAGGAAGAGGCAGGAAACTCACTCTCTGCTCTGAGCAACCGCTCTGTGACTGACAGGCACTGTGAGGAGAGGATGGGGCAGTGGGGGGTGGATGACACAGTCATTCGTATCCGTCAATCCGACTGAAAGGAGGAGCGCACAGTGCAAGGAGTTTGTTTTGATAGGGGATGGAGGGCATTTAATAATTGCTGTCCTTGAGTTCAGTAGCAGGGAGGGTAATTGAGCTTGTCTTTGGTGTCCATCATATGTTATATGTGTGTTTGTGTGTGTGCAGGGCTCAGTTGGACCACTGCCTGGCAGACCTTTCGCTTCCTGTTCTGGTGCTGGCAGGAATAGGCCTTCTCCTCTCCTCATGGGACAGGTAGGATGAGCGAGAGACGCCAGCATACAAAACACCAAACTCTGTCACACACGTCTCAGAAGCCGCTTCAACCAAAAATCTAATCCCCCGGAGTAAAAGACAGGGAACAAAACCACTGACAAAATGCTGATCTTGGAAAAAAAGAATACAAACAAACACTGAGGCACCTAACTGTCAAGCTGTCACGACGCTCCACATTCAAATCAAGAGAGGCTGATGTGTATTTTGGATTTTCAAAAACATGTTTGTGTGTAGAAGTAAATCACTGCTTGTATGTATCTGTATGTGGCAGTGTGGCGGTGTGATCCAGTAATTCATTACAGCAGTGCCTTCTCTGGGGTCTGTGGGGTGGAGCTGATAAAGCCGAGTGAAGCCCCGGGGCTCTGTAGGGCACCGGCCACCCCCTGCTTCCCCCTCTCCTGGGGTGCACTTTGATAAACTTGGCTGCATACACACACATATGAAAAAGAGCAAGGTCATTTCATAGGATGCCAAAGGGAAGCCACAGAAATGCTAATTTACCTTATGTTAAAATGTTGAGTGGAACTGTTTATATTTAAAGAACATCAGAACATTTTATTACTAAAAAAGAAGTCAGCATTTGTTTTTTACCCATTGTGCATAATATGAAGAAAAAAACAAAAACAGAATCTTGACAGTATGCACTAGTGGCCAATCAGAGATCAATTTGTTGTCAGGAAAACCAAAAGTAATTTTCTCTGGCTTGAAAGTGTCTCATCAGGTTCAGATGATGATTTGTTATTGCCATAAGGGTAACGTGTTTTCTTTTTAGTGTATAAGTACATTTTACAGCTGTACTGTAATGAGTTTGTGATTCAGCTGTTGGCAGCAGCTCATTATGACTCAGTCTGCATTAGAAAATCAATCATGCACCTCTTAGCTGGCTGGCGTATACATTTGCTCTTGGGCCTGTGATCTCCATCCCTGCATTAATATTTTTACAGACTTATTTAAAACAAGTATATTTTTACAGAGTAAACAGACAAAATGATACATTAGACTAGATATATGGAAATAGTAGTCTAGCAGTATGTAGAGCAGTATTCATGAAGTGATAATGTGATAATAAATAGTGACCATTCCTATCTTAGAACATGTCGCTCAGTGTCCTGGCTGTTGACCACCATGATGGTGGTCTACTCACTGTTTTTTGCTTGGAGAGCCAACCTGGACATCAGCAGACCCCTACTGCTTGGAGTGGTGAGCTATGAGACATCAACTCACTTTGACATCCTCTCTCTAAGCTAAAGTGTTTCTATTGTTTTCATTTACCTGCAGTGGTCTAAAAAGTGTTTATACATTGAGTTATATTGCAATTCAGTTTTCAATTATGAGAAATCTGTATAGGCAGTACACACATCCTGAAATTAAAGCACTGAAACAGCAGTGTATATTGACGCTGATCCTGGAATGGGTCCATGAGTAAACCCAGGACTGGACTGAGAACCCAAAAAAAAAAGCTACAGGAAACACTGGTGTGTGTGTGTCTGTGTGTGTACATGTGTACTCTCACTTCCTGCAGGTTGAGCGTTTCTGGCTCCAGAGTGATGCTGCAGTGTGTGTGCTGGCAGGCCTCGGCTTGAGCCGGACACACACTGAGCTGGAGAGGAGGCTGGGCCGTGGGGGGGTGTGGAAGACCACAGGCTGGGTCCTCACCATGGCTCTGCTGGCACATATGGTGCACACCAATCACAGGTGAGAATTACACTCAGTTACAGTACAGTAAGAGACTTCCTGTCGAGTGCGATAAAAACATAGAATACAGTCCATAAATATGTTTGTCATTGTTTGGGTGTGCAACACATTGGGTTCCACATGAAACTGACTATGAGATGAGAAAATACTGACTTTTAAGTTTTCAGATTTTTGTTGGTGTTAACATACATACAGTGTGGGACTCATCCTTTTTGCCCCTGGGTGAGCATTTCATTGCATGTGAATGAAAACAACCTCAAAATAAAGCTAAGAGTCAGTGCTTTTACCGTATTCTCATTGTTTCATTTCAAATCCAATGCTCTGGAATACATCAGTGAAACTTTTCTTCAATAATTATAGTTGCTGCATTGTATTATACTTCTACAGGCTGTTAGTGATTCCAAGCTCTAATAGTGTTTTTGTGTCAAGCAGCACTTGTTTTAGAGTTTCTTTTGGTTGTCCTGATCTCAAAAAGCAGTTAGATTCTGCACAATCCCTGTGCATTTATCTGTGGAGTGAGTTTCACTTTACAGTATTCCTGTTGTAGTAACCACACTGGATCCAAATGCATCTTAAGTTACTTTTAAATACTTCTGTTTAGTAAAGTCAAAATGAAATAAAAGCTCCCCTCTCATTCTAGTTCCTTCTAAAATCCCCATGCATAACTTTTCCCTGAGTCAACCTGATTTGTTTCTCCTCTGCGCTTCATACCGCAGGTCTGAACTCCACATGTCAGGTTTTTTTCTGCTCACCCCATGGTAGGGGCTAAAGAGAGGCACGGTTAGCACATAGATTCCCCTCACAGAGCTCAGTCTGAGATGTTAGCTGTCCGAGAAGGCAGATTACACCGGCGTAGTGCTGGGGAGTGCCAGACAGCCATCACTGAGCGGCTTTGATCAAGGGGAGAGCATGTCCTGTGCTGTCAGACCCATCACACCTGTCTCCCCACGATTAGATAGGCAGCCAGAGTGCTCTGCAGAGGGGAAGGGGCGGGGGCACTGACAACTTACCCTCAGAGCACCTTGAAAGCGTACCTACAAACAGCAACTCTCACACACACACACACACACAGTGTACACATCACACAGACTTCTAAGCAGGGGTAAGGATGCACTCAAGGCCTATTTAAATTCAAGTCAACACAACTTGTGATATGATGATATTATACAGTATGAGGGTGTATGTGCTGATGATCCTAGGGAGTGTGATCAGAGCAGAAACCGTGTAGTTGAGAGGTTCGGCAGGGAGCTTCTGGCCTCCGTCCCAACAGACTCAATCATCCTGACCAGAGGAGATCTGCCTGGAAACTCCCTGCGCTACATATACTACTGCCAGGGTGTACGGCCCGATGTACGCCTGGTCGACCAGGAGGTCAGAGCTTTGATTTCTCCACTGTCTTGTCTTTGTTGAGTCTCAAACTGTTCTCATTGTTTTAAGGTTTGATGAAAAGTAAGAATGTAGTATTATTAAGATCGGTTTTCAGAAACAAAAACCAACTCAAGTTCCCTCAAACACAGTTTAGTTCAAGTAATATTACAAACACACCTAATTTAGACTCTTAAGTAAGGAAAGAAAAGCCGCTTTGATAAACTCAAATATAGAATCAAAAGCCACTGAAATAGCCAATAAATCCTTTTCTTTAAGTGAATTGTACACTGAGGGGTAATTTAACTGCTAATCACACTGAATACAAATAATTGAACAGACTCTGTGGTACTCTTTCTTCTTTCTAGATGATGACATACACGTGGTATGTGGCCAAGCTGGCGCAGCACCACCCTGGGGTCCACTTTCCTGGCCGCTGGTGGGACCCGGTCCACCCTGAGGGGAAAGACACCTTCAATCTGGAGCAGTTTCTGTCCCACAACACACAGTGAGTCACTGAGACACAGGGAGAGAGCTGAGAGAGAATAAAAGGATGGTCTGAACCGATAAATAGGAGGCTGTGAAATGGAGAGGGAGTGAATTGGGAGGGCAACAATGGGCCAAATGAACAAGTGGGCGATCTAATGAGGCCGAGATCAGTGGGATGGTCGACACGGCGGTGAGGGAAAAGATAAGCCCATAGAACTGTTGAGGCCATAAAAGGAGTTTGATGAACTACAGAAGTCGACTAATCTACTTGATTTGGTTAAACAGTCTCTGGCAGACTCATTGCTGCTCCCTGCTCTCATCACTCACTCCTCCAGGAGGAATTGAGACCCAGAAACTGGCTGGAGACCTGTTAATACCAAGCCCACCAGGGGGCAGTGTTTGCCAGGCCAACATGCCAGTCTCTCAGTGGGGCAACACTGACCTGTGGGATTAACCCTCAGGGCCTGAGCCTTTGGTGAGCTGGAGGGACGCTAGAAGGTGTTGGGATGCGAGGAAATGTCTGTCTGCATGGTGTTCCTGTGTGTCTCATCATCAGCAGTTACCTGGGAGGAGAAAGAGGGGTGTTGACATGGATAATAATTGAGGATATGAGCAAACCTCTTTCTTTTTCTGCAGGAGGGATGTGTTTGCCTGCATTGGCCTGCCTGACGGAGACACAAGCTGGGAGCGTAGTTTCTCTCGTTGGCCCCTGGGTGTGTGTGACTACTTGGTGCCGGTTCAGAGGCAGTTTCACCCTAAAGAATGGGCCCTTCAAACTCGCAACATCTACAACTGGAGTGAGCCACACAACAGGTGCATACAGAAACATACAGAATCATTAATATCTGTTGACAGGTAGGTGTATACAGATTTCCCCTAATCCTTCTGTTCAGTAGCTTTAAGATTCCAAAAATCGCCTTATTCCACACTGTTTGACAATAATATAGGTATCTGTATCACCTTGTTCCATCTCTTTAACTCTATATGATGTTTAAACTGAGTGAAATGAGTCAATTTTGTACTGCAGCACCATTCTATCAAATGGAAATGTTCTTCGTCATTTTATACACATTTCCTCATAGTTCAGCCTCACATATTTGTTATCTAGACTAGAATTTAAAATAAAGGTTGAACAAGATTTAGCTCCATAGTATGAGTTTGTAAAGACCGGCCCAGTGGCAAGTCAGTGAGGTTTAAGGGGTTAAATTAGCAGGACGTAATTTCCGGGAGGCCTACTAGAAGAATCATTTTGCATATCGTTTAAAACAACTCATGATCTTTAGATGAAACTGGACATATTCACTCAGAAAGATAATAACCCCCAACTAATGAATCCTCACCACATATTTCATCGCCAACATCTCGTCTCTCTGTGGTCTTCAGTCATCCTTCCACAGACTCCACAGAGCTTCCCTCAGTGAGGTTGTCCTCTGTTCTTCATGCTGTGATCCAGCTCTTTGTGAATTCAACCAGAGCAAGACATTAGGCCCTCAGCCATCTGAAATGAGACTGAAGATGAAAAATAATGAGTTTCTTATTGCATTTTGTCAATAACTGTGTCAAAAGTGGAATTAGTCAAAGCTCCATATTCTGTTGCCGTTGCCAGCAGCCCTTCATTCACTCAGATATCCACGGCTGAATACTGTGACATTATTTCCCGCACCCTCACGACAAGCGTGTCCGCCGATGCCCGCAAGCCAAATATTAGCTTGGGAACCCTGCTAAAATATTCTTTTGAAGAAGAGGTCAAGTGTTTACAGTCAACAAAGTAAAAAAAGGAAGATGTGGTTTTACTCCATGTCTAATGTGCCAGCTGGTATTGTTGCTCAGTCATTTAATGTTTATGCAGCAAACATTGATGTTTAGTGTATCAAAACCTGCACAGTTGAGTGGAACAATATATTCACATAAATAATCATTTATAGTTAGTGGAACTGTGCACAAGCCACCGGCCTGAAGCTGTTTAGATAAAGAAATGCTTTTTTTCCCTCATGTGTGTACAGTTTCCATCCTGCGTCCTGGGAGCATGTCGCTAATGAGGAGATGTGGCAAGCCAGGTACAGTAAACTTTTTACAAAAGACACTGGTTTCCTCTTTGGAGAGGTTGTATACTTTAGTGTGCAGATAAAAAGCTGCGTCACGATTCACACTAGCCCGCGAGGATCTCCATAAACCAGTCTTGTGTGGTAGAGCATCTACATGTACATTCTATTTGGTACCGGCATCTACATAAATCACTCCATTGGAGTGGTGCGTCTGTGAGTGTGGATCTGCATGGCTCATCCATCCAGCACTTAGCCCTGAGCCTGCGTGCTTTGTTTCAGGATGAAGACGGCTTTCTTTCTGTTTGACCTGGCAGAAAGGATGGAGGGAGAGGGGAAAGCTCGCCTCTTTGAGCTGTCTTACACTGTGAGTCTGACCTCAACACACATGCAACAATACTGTTACCATAATGGGGGCAGATTTAAGAGCCACACAAGGCAAAGTATGACATTCAGGGGCTTTTTTTTTGCGGTAACATCTGCTTTTATGTGTGTTTATATGTGTGTGTGTTTGCTGGGCAGCTGTATAAGGAGATTGTGGAAGCCCACTCAGACTACCCACCAAATTGGGACAAGAACTTGGCACTGGCCTGCGAGAGGCTGCTCCGCTCAGGTCACCGGGGCTACAGTCCAGACAGCCTGCTGACCTGCAGCACCCAGCACTTTAGTCTCTACTTAGAGAAGGAACCCACGGATCCCCAGGAGCCCGCCATACGCTCGGCCATTACTCACCTGCTCAAAGAGAGAGACGGGCTGCGCCAGAGCCGGAGGCAAAACCCATAACAAGATCCAGAAGGCCTACATGGAGATGCGAGCCCAACCGAAGTGCAAGGCACTGGGGACGTCTGAATGTGCCTATCCTCATGGTTTAACGGTGGTGCTCCGGAAAGCTAGAACGATGTAGTGGTGTTTAGTTAAGGTTTTGGCTAAATGGATTTTGGGAGTTGAGAGGAATGCTGATGCAGAAGTACTGGTCTCTACTCATAAAACAGAACTCTGCACAAAGGACAGGGAACTACCACTCAGCCATTCTTCTTTTGGTGAATGTTTACAGTTGACCAGGGAACAGAGCTTGACTTCAGGAAGCCTTGACTGACCCCAATCAAGCTGTGCGTGCTCCCCTTAAACACACCCATTCAGTTTCTTTATCGTTACATCTCGTTCTTTTTTTCTCTACTCTTCTGCTCTCACAGTTTTTAACGTGCTGATTATTTTGCCTCAGCCACTGCTCTACTTCTCTTTTTCTCACATTAGGACGGCAAGGCCGAGATTGAGGGAAAACCAATTTGGGGGCAGAAATGGGGGATTAGAGTGACTGTTTAATCTAGGACAGACTTGTGCTGTGCCACACAGTCCTCACTCTGCATAACCGGCACAAGCCACCCACCCCTCTATCCCTCCATCAGTCTATCTTAGATGGTCCTTTAAATGTTTAAAACTAATGGATTCGATGAGTATTTTTTTTTCTCTTTTCCTTCCTAATGGGAGGGGCTGTAATCCCTCATGGATTTAAATGAAATGTGAAATGTCACAATGCCAGGGACCCTTTTAGAGGTGCGTTTCTGTGTGCGTGTGTTTGCATGTCAACGTGTGTGTGAACATGCTTAAATCTCCACCCAAGCCTTTTTCCCTGCCGGAACCACGTATAAACATAGTCAATAAACAGATCGGCACAGATCGGGAAAGAGAGAGAAGCACAAAGTCATGCAAACTCCAGGGACACACGTAGACACGCAAGACCACCAACCTCCCAGCACCCAGGGAAAATGGACTTTTAGCTCTGTGAGGGTTGCTGGAGAGACAACATAGCATGCAAACACTACGCGTAGGCCAGAGTCACTTGTCTTTGACGTGTTCTCAGGGTCCAAAACCTCAGCTACACACTGTTTTTGTAAATGCTAGTGCTGATGTTGTGCTGATGATGAACTTTTTGCCATGAAATTTGTCACGCAGAGGTCAAACCAGTGTATTGCCATGAGCTTTATAACACACTGCTGAAGGAGCCTGCTGTTTGAGATACCACTAGAAAGTGAAGGACAGTGAGTGCATGTGTAGTTTTCTCAGAATGTAATCTGCCCTCTCTGTTTGCAGGCCTGGTTAGCGGCTGTCAGCTGGCTGGATGATGAGATTCGACCTGCTGTAGCACAGTTGGTTTGGTTTTCTCATAAAAAAGGCAAACTGTCACTCTGCTTTCTACAGATTAAAATATTTCAATAAAGATTCTGTTTATTTTAATACATTTTGGACCCTTTTTCCCACAGTAGACTATTGATCATATTTGTTCAACCATTTGTACCCGAACTTACATATTCCTGTTTGTTTTTGTGTTTACATCACAATAATTTGCCGTCTCTTGTCTCATGCCCTCTTGTTATTTTTACTTTACTTTCTTCCTGTCCTCCCCTTTGTCTTCCCTCTCTTGTCTCCCACCCTCTTATCCCCTCTCACCCTGTCTTTCCCTAACCCCTCTGTTCCTCTCCTCTCCCCTCTCTCTGAGAGTCAGTTGCCCACCCTAAATCAGCAAGCTGCAGAGGATTGTGGGAACCCATGGAATCGCCGTGACCAGGGATGCAGGCAGGGAGCCACAGCAACGCTGGAATGTGGGGCGTCTGAGGAGATAAGAGCTGTGAGCCCAGCCAGGGAGAGGGGAGGGATGCAGCGAGAGAGGAGCGAGGGGGACGAGGCAGTGCGAGGAGGGTGAGACGGAAACAGGGAGAGCAGCAAGTCTGTGAATGGGGAGACAGAAACACAACACCATAAACAACCCAGAGAGCAAAACAGAGTGAGACAGAGAAAGAGGGGCGGAGGACTTAGGGGGGCACACACTGGAGATGGGAAGCCAGCCTTATTCCTCTTTGCATTTCATTTACATCCCTGGCCGTATCGACCAATCGGATTGGGAGCAAAGCCCAGGGCTTAGGAGGGGAATAAAAAGACAAAATGCCTTTGCTGCTCTCATCCCTCCCTGATAATACCCCTTCTGTTTTTCTTTTCTCTTTTTCTCCCGTCTATAAGTAGATACTGTCCGAAATGCCAGCGGAAAAGCGACACCTCCGCTTGCTGTGTATCTCAGATAGACCGAGCGGGAGCAGGGGCTGAAAAGACAGCTTTAGCAACTGGGCCTATCTCCTCTCCTCTCCTCTCCTCTCTGCTCCTCTCTCTGGCTGGATGGAAGCTTGGAGTGGAGGGAGGCGGAGGGCCGGGGTGTGTTGGTTAGTGTTTGGGAAGAGAATAGAGGGTGTGAGAGGCATGATATACTGAGCTGGCCTCAGATTTTGCAGAATCTCACACTCTGAAAAACTTTGCCTGCAGATCCCTTCCCTAAGCATGAGAAACCTGTTTCAAGGATGTTTACGAGGTGCCACCCATCTTTCTGAAGGTTGCCAATGCCTGCTACCAAACTCCACACATATTTATAGCTTGGGATTGTTGTTATTCTAGTGTTCTAAGTTGCAGGTTTATCCAAAATGGCAACTCTTGCCAGTTGGTTGACTGAAATTTTATAGATAACTGTAGGTTTTCAAAACAGTGGAACCTTAACTTTAAAACATATTTAAAGCTTTTGTTATTTCAGCTAAATTAAATATTTTCCTATAAACTCATTGATGTGTATTGGGTAGAATTAGGCCCATTAACGTCAGTCTGTGTTGACATGATGTCATGATTGACTTGTCTCAGGTTTTTGTTTGCTGTCACTCTTGATGTGTGTGTTTCTCAGTGTGTGGTAGCCACTGTTTGTCAGGTACAGTATGTTTGCAGGTTTGCTGAATGTATTTGTCCAGGTGTTTGTAGTGCTCTCCATTGTGTTCCTGTCTGTATTTGGGTTGCTTTGCACCTATTGTGTCAAAATGGACAAAGTGTTTTCGCTGTTTGTAAGTGTCTTTCCTGAATTTAAAGGACTGTGTCATTGTCTTGCTGCTCATGTCTTTGTGTAGGCGCACCCAGGCTATTGTACTGCCACTGGACCCAGTGCTGGCGTCGCTGCTGATATAGAGCTTATTGAAAGTGATTGTTGTTGCACAGATGAGAGTTCATCTCAATAGGGGACATAGAGAGGGTCCTTTACCTGCCTCTGCCAGACGCAATTGAGAGATAAGGTCACCTTAGGACCCTGTCTGGACCCCCTCCACCTTCACAGCATCCTCATCCTCCGCAGCCTGCACAACCTCACCCCTCTAGTAAAACAAACTGAACAATAGAGGCAGATATGTGAGGGATTAGAGGTCAGAGGGCTGGGGAATGCGACATCTCCATTTCCAGGATATATCTTCAACCGCTTGGTAATCTCTGGCCCCAGGCCCCGCATACCTCCAGTGGTCTCTCTTGCTGAGAGCTGGCATTGCCAGGCTGTGTGAGCTGGTACTCCTGCTGGGTGTGGGGTGCTGATAGGATAGTGGGGTGTGGGGTTATAACCTGATAGTGTGGATGGATGGAAGAGCAGAGGGATGAGTAACAAAGGGTCCTCGCTTTATATCCAAACCCCTCCTAAATCCTCACTGATTGATGTGTAAATGCGTGTGTGTTTTCCCATGTATGACACAGGCACATTGTTAACGTGTGTCTGTGTACTTTGCGTGCACACGTTCCTAAAGTTTTAATCTGTAAATTTGTAAATGTGAAATAACTTTGAGTTCTTCAGAGCAAACTGAATATTATCCCCAAGTTCCCGTTGTTATCTTGTGTACACACATTTGTTTATTTGATACAGCCCCTCTCCACTACTGCACTTCTGTATATCAAAGACAGCAGTGCAGAGCGCAATTGAAAATGGCTACCGTGGAGAAAGGTCTCTCTCTGCTTTGACTGCGAAGAGGCAGAAAAAGCCCCATTCTCCGCTCCCTTCTTAGATCTATTTAAATAATTGAGGAGTAAACTGACAAATTAGGCACCTTTATGGACGCCCCTGGGCTCTCTCTGGGGTCCTTCAGTTTCCCCAATACAAGAGAGTGCCACCAGCCACAGGATAATATCTCTGTGCTTTGAGAGGGGGGGAGGAGGGTAGTGGACCAGGAGGGGTTTCGCCAATCAAGTGGGCCACACTTCCTCCCCCAGGTTCTAATTTTGTGCCACATTAAAGAGCTCGGCCTCCATTTAGGACACAGAGAGGCATTTTCATAATTTGCCCGGTCTCTCGACTAGCTCGGGGGTGCCTTTTTTCCTCTCTCCTCCCTCTCTCTCTCTCACTCCGTGTCTGAATGGAAGGCCTGGGGAGGAAGACGGGTAATTCATTCGCCTCCTTTCAACCAACCGGCTTCAGTTCTGCATAATGTTGCTGCTAGGTGTGCATAGCAGCTAATATTTATCTCTTTAATAATTCTCCATTAGATCGGAATATTATTTGCCATATAAAAGCTAACACTGCTTATTGTCAGCTATACAAAAATGGTGTCATTCACGTATTGTTGATACATTAAGGCTGATCCATGCCTGTATTTAGCATTTTGAGAAGAGTTAAAGACTATAGTGGATCTGATCTGTGACCATGCAGCCATTCAGCTGCGATGCTTACAATGATCAAATCTGTGATGTAGTATACATACAGTACATAATCTAGGGTAAAGTTGTTTCATTTCCCCCTGCTGACACCATCCATTCATGCAGTACAGCATGCGTAAGCATTGATTCATATGTGATTGGTCACATAATTCACAGTCTCAGGGGGCATTTCATCGCTGACAGACAAGCTAATCTAAAATCCCCCAATTTACAAATGAAAATCCCACCATCCAATTGAGCTAATAGAGGGACTTGAATGGGATAATAAGATGTGGTGTAATACTGTGTAAAAAGCCTGTAATGTTGTGTTGGTGTAAGAGCCTGTGTGACTGGATGTTTGACTGTTTGCAGTGATTACAGCGGCCTGCGGGCCTGGCGGCGGCTCCATGGCTGGGACAGGGAGCTTCTCCCTGGGCAAGGAGATACGCCTGTCTGCCCCTTCTGCTGGAGCTACAGGGACTAGGATGTCAGGAGAGAGAGTGCTCCCTGTGAGCTCTCTCTCTCTCTCGCTCTCTCTCTCTCTCTCTCTCTCTCTCTCTCTCTCTCTCTCTCTTTCTTTCTCTCTCCCTTTCACTCTCTGTCTCTTTCTGTCTGTCTCTCTCGTTCCCGGTCTCACTGTGTCTGTACTATTGCAGTGCTTGCAGATGTGCACAAACAAGGGAGGATTAAAGCAAAACGAATCTAAACAGACAAATGGAATTAGAGTGATGGGTGTCGGTGGGCTGGTTCACAGTGATAAACATAATGATGCTCTGTGTGTGTGTGAGTGTGTTTCTGTGTCTAGGGGATTATCAGTGGTTAGGTGTGTGGTGTGTATGACTGGGTGACTGCTTCTGGGTGTCTTTGTGTGTTTGCCTATCTGTCTGTTTTTGTAATTATGTGTGTGTATATTTACTCGGTCTCTACTTGTGTGTGTGAAAAATGTGTTATTCTACATTGCTGCACAAAAACAAGTCTCTGTGCCCTCTGCGTGTGTGTGGATATGTTTCTCTGTGTTTTCCTGTTGGTCGGGGTCATATTTTCTTCCTGTCTTTCATAGTGTCTGTTTGTATTTGTGTAGTGGAGCTGCTACCTAAGCCTGTATGTCTCTTCTGGACATCAAAACCCTCCACTCAATATTGACATATGCCTAGAAAGATGAGAGAAGGTTTATGGAATATGAAGGTCTCATAAACTAATGTTGCATAGCACCATGCAGTTTATGTGCTGATGTTGTTTAGTCTTGTTTTCTTGTGGCAGGGGTCTGTGTGTTTGTGCGCCGAGGAGGTCAGGAGTGTGGAGGAGCCAGCAGGGGGGCAGTGATCAACAGCCTGGGGCTCCCCTGCCGAGGGGCTATGGGATTAGGGCTAAACCCTGCCCTGCCAGATGGGCACAACACATCCTCAACATCGCGCACCAGCACCTTTAGGACCACAGTCACTCTGCCCCCTTCTCCTGTGGAAACTAGGCGACTGGAACCATGGCGATACTCACTGGTACGCTTCTCAGTGGACTCAGAGGTCAATAAAAGTGCACTGACATGATCATAAGAAATTATATATGAAGTCACAGCGTTCTGCATTTGAAAGAAACCCTTAATTGTATTTAAATAATATTCCTTCCCCCATGAATTAAAGTTTAAGATTCCTTTTCCTTAGCTTAATATTGATATGGATTGGTTAACTAAATGAGACAGTTTGTTCATAGCAACCATGTCAGTGAATGTATCATCAATCATCTCTTCTCAGGACCAGACAGAATGGCGGCAGGAGAGACGACTGAGATGAGGTACTGTTCAAAGTGTCAGCTAGTGGACAGTATGGCCAGTCAGCAGGTTCAAGGGTATCGGAAATGAAACTTGCAGGTTGTTTTGATGTGCTGTATTTCAGAGCCACAGGCAACACTGAAATGATAAAGTGTGTGTGTGTGTGTGTGTGTGTGTGTGTGTGTGTGTGTGTGTGTGTGTGTGTGTGCAGGTATGTGTGTGTTTGGGTAGATTGGTGGCTCAGGAATCAGCAGGGTGTTGATTGCTCCCTGCTTGACTTTTATCACACACAACTGGCACTAAATTGTCTCCACTTGTTCAGGAATGACTAGATTTGTGTATTTATTTCTTAGTTTATTTATGCATCCATTTATGATTTGTGGACACTCATCTTGTTCAACCACGCTTCATTTGCTATTACAGGGGCATAAACTGGGATTTTATGGTTGCAAGAAGGTCTGATAGTCACTATGGTAACATGTTGCCATATACTGTTTCAGGTTAGCTTTACTACTGGTTGTAAATGTTGTAATAACTAAACAACAGGTCTAAAAGCCCTGAAAGCATCCTAAACAATGTTTTAAATTAACCAATCAACATTTCCATGCTTGGAGTTCCACACTCTTGCTAGCAGAGCTATTTGACAAAAATGTGTAGGCCTACATGTTAAAGTTCAGTAATATGCAGCGTAATGTCTTTGTGATACTACCCCACCTGGATCTGTTATCCACGGGTTCCCCGGCATGACTTAGAAAATCGTCTCTGTATTAGAAAGCAGATTACATGAGTAAAGTGTACAAACAAATAAAAGATTACAGGCTGTGAAGATGTTTCAGTCTAATGCCCTTTCAACAAGCAGTGCTCAGCACAATGCTTTTCTCTCCCAAAGCTAAATTTGGATTTCCCCTGGCCTGCTGGCCAGCTATGTCTTCCACCAAGAGCACAACCTCTGTAATGACAGTGTTCCACGCGACTGGCCTGTCTCCTCCGCTGGTATTAGTTAGGCTTTGGAGTTCAAGTGACTACGGGGTTTAAACATGGATTTTTAAAAAAAAAAACGGGGGAAGAAAGACTTGCTGTTGTTCTTGAAAAGCTGTGTTTATCCAGGATTAGAGACACCAACATGTTAATAATTGTTTCTCACAGAACTGCAAAGAAGCACTTTCCTGTAATCCCCTAATCAGGCATTACACCTCTGAGCGAAGCCACAACGCAGGCGCGTGGTGTCTGTGACGCAGCACGCCCACACTGTGTAATACAGCCACGTCTTCCCCAACACCACACCCACAAAAGCACCTGCTCTCTTCATTTAAAAAAAAAAAATCTACTTTCCTGTACCCAAAACATCCATTCACTACCAAAGAGCAATAATAGCAACAATATTTTTTTCTGTAGTGCTGTTTTTTGATGATACATCAGGGCTGTAATATTACTCAGATGTTTAAAACTTGGCAAGAATATAGATTTGTCATTATTTTTCAGCCTACATTTTGGTGTTTTAACACACAACAACATGTTGACACATACAAAGGTAGATAAGGTTAGTCTGCTAGCCAAGTTCGTTGATAACTTCTTGTACTCCAGAAATGGTGTGAAGCGTTGACAGGTTACAAGTGAAGCTTTCCTTACCTCTCCAGGGTCATTTGTTTTGCTTTTGATGACGATTTTATGGCCAATTGATGATCTCTTTCAGAATAAAAGCCCATAAAAAAAATAAAGATGTTAGTTTGAAAATAATTTCTGCGGCCTTTACTTGTGATAAGGTGGGGAGGTGGAATGTATCGGCTCTTCTGATGCTGCCGAGGTCACATAGTTTGCTAGTCGTTGGTCAGCATGTCAGCTGTCCTCTGTAGTACAGTGGCACAGGGTCAGACATAAGGCCACTGTACATGCTGAGATGATGACAGGGCCAAGGCTGGGAATGTGAGGGTAGTCACACAGGTTGTCAGCAGTTGTTGGTTAACTTTAATAAGTCTACTTTACATTTATTCAAAACAAGTTTTCACATCATCTATATGGAAAACATAGGATGAAGATGAATTATCATCATGATGCACCCTGAGTTTTTTGCTTGGGATTCATTATATACACACACACATTTGTTTGGCGATGTTAGTGTGTCCTGCTTCACACAGATGCTTGTTTGTCCACATATTTGCTTGTTTAAACCACCCCCCACCCCGTTCAGTGTGTCAGTCTTTTCATTTTCACATTCAGCCTCTTTTTTTGAATTTATTTCATGTCCATTGTTAGTGTTGAGTGTTTGTTTGTTGTTCCCCCTGGTCTCTGCCCCCTGTCTCCTTGCAGGGCCTGGTGGGAGAGTGCAATGAGGGGATCGGCAGGGATTAACCTGGGGAATTTAATTAGTGGAGCTGTCGTCCCTGCCCTTAACATTTCAATCTCCCTGGGCTGGCTGGCAGTGCTGGAGCTGGACCTGTGATGGCCAGCAGCTGGGGAGGGCGGGAGGGAAGGAGGGGAGGCAGGGGGGGGATGTAGGATGCAGGGGCAAGGCACGTTTTGACAAACAGATTAGTCCATCACCCTGATGGAGTGTTCCTGGTGGGGGAGGTGATGGATAAGGAAGAAGGATGGAGTAGAGAAGGGCTGAAAAAGCATAAAGACTTTAACATCTTTTGGCCTAAACACACCTAGGAGTAGGAACGTTATTATAACTATACATCATAACTTTTAGAAATCGTAATAACCAGCTATGGCCATGAGAGGGAGCACATCTTGTTTTTTATCACCTATATAGACTCAGCGACTGGTAATGATAGCTAAAATAGAGATTTTAGTATTATTTCTTCAAAAAACATGTACCTTTTGGTATTGTGGGGGGAGGGGGAGGGGTGTAGCCAGTGTGAGCTTGGGGTAATAACTACTCAATCCAAAGCCACACTGTTGCATTGTAATCCTGATGCTAAACTCCCCATTAACCCATCTGGGACCCTACAACAGCCCACCCCCCACCTGCCTCGCAAACACACACACACACACACACACACACACACACACACACACACACACACACACACTCAAAACGACTGTGGCTGTATGTTAGAAGTGTCGTCTGTCCCGTTAGCGTCTGCTGGGGGGGGGGGAATCATGTCCAGCAAATTAAAAAAGCTGCTGTAGGAATGTCGCCAAGTCCCACAGGAGCAACCAGCACCCGTCCCTCTTCCAGCGCTGACCCACTGGTCACTGGTGAATCCCCTGTTTGTATTCCACACACACACCCGGCTCTGGGGAGCGGTCCCAGAAGCCTCCTGTGGGACTGCTGATAATTTAAGTCAAACATTATGTCCCCGCTTGTTTGACACCCATTTAAAGCTTTTCAATCACATGTGTTTGCTACAGTCCATTGCCTAGCCTTGGAGTGCTATCCATGTCACACCCTTTCAACGACCTAATCAATTTTGTTTGATCAAGCTCCTCGTGTCAAAACAATTGATTTTCTTTAGGAATCCAATTTGTGGACTGATAATTCCGAATAGGTTAGATGTCCTTTTTGATTTTTTAACAAGATGTATAACAGTGAAGCCAACAGTGGGCTTATAAACTCCCCTTCCCCCAGGGTGCCTCCCCATCTTCCCAGCATGCCCCTCCTGGTGCATGCCTGGCCGTTGTCACTGTGTCACTAATTAAGGACTCTTTAAGAGCTATGGAGCATACTCATTAATGAACTGTAGCATCCTTACTGTCCATGGAGTGAGAGAAGAGGGGAGGGAGGGGCTAATTCAGTTTGAGGGTCTGCTGGTCTCGTGGCCCGCGGTTCAGTTGGTGTCCAGAAGGTCCGGGAAGACCCACTGAGATGAAAAATAAAGTTTGCAAATTAATATTTTTCCTGTTGATTGTTAAAAACATGTTGGGTAATTGTAACTGTAGTATTTTTGACAAGAAATCTTTAATTAGTTTGACTTTAATTTTATTCAATATTAACCAGCTTTTCATTCTTTACAATGAACGTTTAGCAGGCAGAGTGTTGCCTTGTCGTTGGCTTCTTTTACATTTTTTTGTGTTTTTATAATTTTCCAGGAAATATTATTTATTGGGAGTGTTCACAAGTTACTCTACTCAGTTATGTATGCCCCATCCCATTAAAAAAATGCTCCAACTGTCCCCCTCCCTGCTTTTTGTTTATTCCGTTTTCATGGAAATGCAAAACAAAACAAATGGCTGTGTTTGTCTTTATGAAAGTAGGCCAAACAACCGCTGACAAACAAGAGGGGGAGTTGTAGGTCAGGGCACCACAAGCCATGTGTAACCGTGCCTGACAAGAGAGCATGACACGATGTAGTGAGCCACAATAGACACAATAACATACAAACACCCCTGCCAGAATGATGTAACATTGTCTAGACTTAACAAAAACGCACGCATGAATAAATGAGTTTTCAGAGCAGGCATATGGGGAGTGGACAAAATAACAGGAACACCACATTATAAAAGACTTAAACGCTCAAAACAGTTACAAATGCAGCTATTCTACCTCAGCAGCTGATTATACATGCCAGTTTAAAAAATGCCTGATAATAAACAGTTTTATAAGAAAGATATAAAGTGAACATCGGGCATCTAACAGAGATCCAAAAAGTTCATAGGTCAATAGGATTGATTAAAACGTCGCTCTCCACTGGAGTTCATAAACCACACAGCAGCACAATCACCGGGGAACTGATGGGAGCATCATTGCTTGTTTGAAGTGATCAAATTTATTGATCTATGAAGCGATATGAGTGAGCAATGACTGTAGCCGAACGAGACGAGTTGTAGTCGAAATGTCAGAACACATTAATTATATAGTAGTACATTTAGTGACTTTGGTTTATGGTGAAACAGTGGAAGTTGAAGTTGGTATGTCTTGTTTAAACTCCATTACAGAGACCTCTATAAAAGGAAGTTTTGACCTGCTTTCTAAAGACATTAAATATTCAACTACAGATTTGGATCAGCTTGTAGAATGTTGACATTTTTCAATGGAGTTCTGAATTCTGAAGGATTTTTAGGGCTTTTATTTGTATGGTGACACATTACTCTCAAGTACACCATTGTTCACTTTAAGGCTCAGCCAAGATATTTTAGCATTTTTCTTGCGTGTTAAAATCAGTTAAAAGCATACATTATGAAGCACCAATTTTGTAAGTACGCCAATATGAATTTCATTAGCAGCAGAAGTTGACCTGTTAGTTAGACCACGATGTATTCAAGTGTAGACCTCATTTAATTATAATAGATGCAATTGTACCCCCCTTCGTCTCTCTCTCACACACACACACACGTCATATTCTTTGTCTGCTGCCCCCTCGTCTGGCATAATACCTCAGGTTAGACACACGCACACATACACAACAGATGCCCCCTGACGCTCAGTCACATAAAGCGGGCACGTGATCGACGGCCCCGAGTCCACAGGCCTGCCAGCCTCATGGCATTGTGTTCCCCTTGGGCAGGCAGCCGGCCTCCCTAAATACCCTTTTGTCTTGGGTGGGATAATAAAGCAGTGGCCAAGCCGATGGTGTGGCACGCGCACAGCCACTCATCCCCCTGGTCTGTGACCTAAACAGGTGGATAGGAGGGAAGGGCTGGTCGTGGCGGGTGGACGACGAGGAGAGGGGGAGGGGAGAGAAGAGGCTGCATCTGTCCCCACACTCAACGACTCCCTGGGTCAGCCTCTGCTCCATATGCTCTCAGGAGAGAGGGAGGCACGCATGCAAACCCAGACTAACAGGTGGAGGGGGGAGAGGGGGGATTAAGAGAGGTAAAATTGATCAGAGACGGATAGAGGGATTTTGAAACTGTCAAATTAGCTGTATAAGAAGAAAGAGAGAGATTTGACTACCCCCGGAAGATTTCACTTAGTGGATATTCTTAACCCTTAAGCCATATTAAATGTTTGGACTGCATTATGTGAAGCACTTTTTGTCGGCCATATTGACTCTCAGGCCCTTTCAACAGGCAACTGTTGCTGTGTTTGTGTGTTCATGCAGTTGGCTCTGTTTTCAAGCATTTGCACTGTAAAATGTGATGCTTTCTTAATAGCATCATATTAAGATTTGTTTTATGCACTTTTCCCTGTGTTGTATCTCTTTAATGTGTAAATTTAAGCAAAAAAACACCAGTGAATCTTTAGACCATCGGATGTTCTTGGGCATTTGTGAGTAGATTAATGGTAAACCAACCAATGATATGAGTAGACACCATGCTATTCAAAATGAACTTTACATTTTTTACATGCTTTTTAACCATTTTCATCAAATACTTAGCTGGGTCGGTATTTGCTGAGAGACTTTTTCCTCAATGAAACCATTAACACAAATGTAGGATAGGAGATCATCACCTGTGGCTGGATGAAAATGCACAATGCATATTAAAGCAGCTGAAGCAGAAGAGAGCAAAGATACTTTTTCTGTTGTGAGCAACATTCATGGGAAGCATACAGTGAATGTGTAGCAGAAACATAGACCTTTTTCACAGCAGACATTTTGTAATAGGAGGAAAAGAACAGGGGGAAAAAATGTGTTACTGATGGCCTGGTAAGACATGCCAGTGACACCAGGACCCAGGAACTAGCTCACCTGATGAAATACAGTCATTTTTAATTATATCAATTACACCTGTGCTTTTCTTGCTATGGCAAGCTAAAATGTCTGCTGTGAAAAAGGTCTATTGAGTCTGACACGACGTATGGCAGCTCTGGGTCATAGGTGTAAACGCAGGAGCTCACAGTGCCCACTGTGTGAAATAAATCATCAATAATAAAGATCCTCTGAGCTCTAATGGTAAGACATTAAGTGTGTACACTGAAAGTGGCAATAGATCTTTTTCACAGCAGACATTGTAGCTCATCATAATCTGGATGCGCACAGGTCTAATTAATAACATTAACGAAGGCTCAGTTCCATGCACAGTACCAGGACCCTGCAGCCATCATTGATGCTATTAATTACGCCTGTGCTTTTCCTGCTATGACAAGTCAAAGTGTCTGCCATGAAAAGGGCCTAAATCCACGCCTTGATTTTTTTACTTTGTAGCTGTTCCTGGTCCATATTGCATGCTAATTCTAACTTGGTTTTGAGTACAGTATTTACATTACATATTTTATTTTGTACATTCACACTGGAAAAGTGACAAAATTAACTATATTCAAAGGTGTATACATGCTAAATTGGCTTGATTTTGAGTTGTTATTTTTTGGGGCATTTATTTACAGTACAGTAGATAGCGGAGACACAGGCAGAAAACCAGGGAGGGGTATGACATGCAACAAACGTCCTTGGCTGGAATCAAACTGGGGACATTGCGATTATCTTGTATGAGCCTTAACCACTAGGCTATTGGGAGCCCCTTGTATACTTACCTCTAAAAATCATTCTCTTGTCATCTACTGTATTTCTAACCTTATCAATGTTGGTATTTGTGGACCATCCTTATAATCAAAGAGATAAAAAAATCACCTCTAGTATATTTAACCTCAATGAAAAGTAAAGTTTCTGTGCTGCTGGTAGAAAAGTGGCTCAGCCTTGCGGAGGTGGTGTGTCTAGAAGAAGTATGTTTTGAACTTGTGTGATATAGAGACGCCTGCTTTCATGTATTCGAGGCACGTTGGATGAAGGCATACATTTGCGGGCCACAAATTCAAAAGGCTTAGCTTCTGCGCGATGACACCCTGAAACAGTTCATTGATGTATAACACTCAATGAAATATTGAAATAAGCAAAGAGGAGATTCTGCCTTTGGGCTGATTTGCCTTTCCTCCCTCTGTGTAGTCTAACTAACTGCTGTCCATTTAGGGGAGGGGGGGGGTCTCCAAGCTCTAATCTGTTGGCTAATTAATTTTTGGTTCCTCGTATAGGCCTTCTGTCTCACAAGAGAATAGTGTTTGCAGGAGATTAAGAGATAATGTTTGTTAGAAAGGTGTGAATTATCAGTGAGGCCTCATCACATGCACCTGTGTTAATTATTATAATGAGGAGTCTCGTGGGCTCAGCGACCGGGTGAGGAGGAGAGAAGTGGGTTTTTCACAGGTAACTACAGGTTTATGTGGCTTGGTAGAAACAGGAACCACATGTACTTACATAGTGTAAACACATAGAAACAGAAAATTTGACATTATTGTCGTATTATGTTGCTGGTGAATTACACAGAGAAAGCTTACCTTTTATGAATTCGTTCATTGACATTGCTGAATTCATGCGGCCAGGGACTCATGTGAAATTAGTAAATTACATTGTTACTTTTTTCTTTTGAGATACACTGGAGCTGTTTTTGATATACCGTGTAGCCTGTGGTGAGAATACTGGCAGAATGGAGAGGAATTGGCTCCGTTCACCATGAAGTCATTAAATTTGTAAGCTATTTGTGATCAAAAGGTGTGTTTGAGGCCATTAACTATGGAGTTTGATCATGGCTTACATGCAGTGTCAAATGTCAGCTGTTCCTGCTATTTCCCCCAATTTCAGTTGAAAGTAAGTATTAAGCCAAAAGAGAATATCAAAAGCGTACTATGTAAATGTTGTTAAATACCGCTACTGAAGTTTATGTGCTGTATTGTTTCTAACTCACATTTGATGCCCAAAATCCTCACTTTGCTTTGACTCAGTGGGATTTCAAGTGGGATTACCATGGGTTATGTCCATCAGTTCTCCATCAGCTCGGACCACACGCCCTGATGTTGTACGTTTTATGGACTAAACCATGCGGAAATATTTTGAGCTTGAAGGTTCATTCTTGACCTTGGAAACAGCAGCTTGAGAAAAAAAAATCACAACATAAGGTCCGCCTTACTTGTTCTTTCTGGAGCTTTCAACCACATCTCGTGGCCTTCCTTCAACTGAATTTGGGGGGAATAGCAGGAGCAACTGACACGACATCTTCATGACAACTGAGTAACTCCATCCACTGAGGAAGGCCATGAAATGTGGTTGAAAATTTCAGAAATCAAAAGTAACTTGGACCTTTTGTTGAGGATTTTTTTTGTCAACATGAGAGCACATTTTGAATTGTAAAATACTTTTTTAGAAGCCGGAATAGTTTCTTTCTCTACATATTTCCATTTCAGAAATAACGTATTTATTATAGGTCTATAGCAATGACTGCACTTTTGACTATTGATTGCGTATGGCAGAAATGTTTTCTCAGACTGTGGCTTTACATTCCTTATGCTGTATGACAGAAACCAACATAACAACAATCAGAACAGTCCCTTGCTTTGAAGTTTAATGTGGCTCCATTTAATACTGAGTGAATTTAATATTGAGTGGCCAAATTGTCTGTTTGAACTCTAGGACTTCAGCATTATTAATGACCATTAGTCATCAGTTAGGGCCGATTATACTTGTAATATTTCAGCCCTTTACTCTTTACCATCCTGCGGTGTGTGGGGACATCACCATTAGAACGATGCATAATCCACTATGAAAATATTTCCATTTGTCTCATAAGGAGATTTTTATTAATGGTTGGGGGAATATTTAATCCAAGGAGTTTGAAAGACCTGCAAGCTTAAAGTACATTACCACTAAATTTCAACATTTCAATATGTCCTTACTGTCCCCGAGAACAATGTGGTCACCAAACATAAATTTACTGACTATATCTGTTATTTGTGTTTATAACATTTGCAAAAAGAAGTTGATTTATGCTAAATGCACTAAACCATCAAAATAAAACGAATGTCCTTTTAAATGGACAGGCTCTTAAACTAGGTGAGCTTTAACTAACTAGGTATTAACTCGACCCATAAGCATAGTAATAATGTGTTTTTTAACATATGCTGAGATCTGGTAATCTTCTTATGGGTTTCAGGTTTTTTTTTTTCTGTGCCCCTGAATAGCTTAACAAAATATGCCTCAGTAATGGATGGTTGTATCCTCATCCATCGCCCTCCTCCCACCTACTATAACTTGAAATAGGCCATCAAGTGGCTAATGAACTGATAAGCCCTCTGTGTCCTGTGGGGCTTATGAACATCATAAGCCAAATGTTTAGGCATGTTTGGTGAGACAGTTTTTTTTAAAGAGCATTTATGTGGGAAAGAAATAAAGTCCATACAGTTGCAGCAGTGGGAGAGAGCAGAATGTGCTTTCATGTGTGTTTCTATAGGAGGTAATAAATCACTGCAGGTTGTTTTAGGTTGTTTTGAAGTTATTTTACAGGTTCTGCAATGCTTGCTTGTGTAGAAAGAATGTGTGGCCCTTTGCTTCATCAGACCTCCAGCTAGTCAAGCTGCTCGTATCATTATCAGTTTTGGATCTCTGTAAATCCATGGATTTGTGTGAGCAGTCTGAGAAATTAAAATAACATGCTTTTTACTGCGCTTACTTCAAATCTCTTTAGACTTCATTTTTTAAAACATCTAAATCTGTTATTATGTAGGCTATACAAAACCCTTTTAATTTAATCTTTGACAAGATTATCAAATTCATTGATGATGTCACAAACTTAAATAATTTCAGAAAATGTCGACTAAGCCTGGATAAGCACTTTCAAGGGGATACTGCGGGATTAGCTTAAAAACTATTATTTATTTTTGTTGTTTTTTTTACTAGTTGGCACATTTTTCCACATCATTATGTTAATGCTTTTATTTTTATTTTCATTACAATGTTTAGCAATAAATACACACACATATACTATATATATCAAGCAGGCTATCAAACAAGTTGTAGGATCTAAAAACAATGTGGTGATTTATTTATTTTTAATTTAGAGATTAATTTTTTCACAATTTTAACAAACTGCCCCACAGTTTTTATAATTCCTCTCTCCGTCTGTCTTTCTCTTTTTCTCAATAATAAACTAGCTTTCTTTGCCTTTTCATAACCAATACTTAGGCTTTATATTCATTGAAAGTTCCACAGCGAAGGTAGATTGTAGTTTGACTTGGATTACATGGTTTAGGGGGAAAACACCTGCAGACTTTTGCAGGGAAAACCTCGAGGGCTCTCATAATCAGCAGAACTATGCTGCTGACTATCTTTGTGATATTTTCTAAATAGGACAGCTTCTTCAACATACACTCATCAAGTGTTCTTAACTGATGATCGGACCACATGCTCGGTGAATAATCCCCCGTTCCCCCTGCAGGCGTTGCGGCCTTAAACCACCAGCTTTGAGCAGGCCGATGTTTGCGGAGGATGACTCGTGTTTGTGACCGACCGGACAGCAACCAGACCAGGGGACAAGGGGACAAGGGCCGCTGCGCAGCCCGCTGTTAGACAAAAACCAAGAGGGATTAATGCAGCGTCTGTTGGTCCCATATGCTCCTCAGCACTGCTTTGCTCTTGATTAAAACTCGTTGTACGTATGAAGTATTGTGGAGGCCGGATGTCTAATCCTCCTCATGACTTGTGCACTTTGAAGACACGAGGCTCCAAGGTTACAGTAACAAGCGGGGTGACGCCATTGTGTGTCAGTTGATATTGAATATATCAGTGAGCATTGATTAGGGCCAAGTTTGTGCATTTAGACGAGCAATATAAAGTGACAGGGACGGTGACTGTGTTTAAAGCATACGGGCCCCTCTTACTTAAACATATAGTGTTTAATTGGCAGTGAGCTGAAGTTTGCTTTTCCTTTGTAATCATCTGTGGCAGCCTACCACCTAATATTGAGAGAGAGGTGTTTGCATAAGTCAGGCCTGCATATCTTTTTCTTGGAGGTCTGGGAATCAATGACATTTTCAATAATAACGTGTTTCAATCAGGCGCATTTATTCAGGTAAAGATGATAAAAGTCTTTTGGTGGAGTCTTCAAGCTTTTCTCGCGGTTCTTCCTCGTTTCAGCCACTTGACCCGTCTCTCTCAGTCGTTAGAAATTGAAGTTTTTCCACAGCTGACATTTGAAAGTGACCTTTTTTCCCCTCTTTTGCTGCAGCAGTCTGGCTGGAGGAGTTGTTGACACTCAAAGGAGACGCACCTCATGAATATTCAGGCTTCTGTCTATTGTTTCCAAGTTCAATTGTTGCATTGTTTATCGCCATAACGATGTATATGCATGCAGCTAAACTTGGCGTTGCATTGCCGCGATGTTATAATTGATCCTTGAATATGATAACGCTTAAAATCGGCCTGTGTGATAAATGAAAAGAACACAGTCACCAGCAGGACCCGGATATAAACAGCTAGTTTTGCTTCACCCTTGAATAAGTTATGGATACGGGCTATTGTTTAATTAAGTCTTTCAAAACTACAATCCAACCCCCTAAAATAGACACACAGACAAAGACACACACACACCTTTTTTTCTGTCCACGGAGGAGTGGAATCAAAGTCTCTCTTCTCTTTAACGCTTCGATTATTTCAAGCAACGCTTTTAATTAGTGTGCTCCTTTAGCGGAGACTCCACTGAAAGAGAGATTATTGGCAATGTCAAGGATGCTAATTGAATGTTGGACTTCTAACAATTAGCCCACTGCAGCGCCATGTCGACTCATTACAGATCGCAGAGCCGCTCTGACTTTATTGTCTCGTCTCCGAGCTCACAGTAACGTTGGACTTGAGAGTTGGAGCGACAAAAAGTAAATACAAACTCTCTTAAAAGCAGCCTTTACCTTCGGACTCCTCAGATGTATTTTAAGAAGCTGTTGTCTCTCCTGTGCACTTCACTGGAGTTAAAGAACAATTTAGTTACCGTCAAGAGAAAGAAAAGATTTTCAGAAGGGTGCTTTATGCAAATAAGCCCAATTCAATTTATGCAGCAAATGAGGTGAAAAAGTTATAATCCTGTAGCTTGCATGGAATTTATAAGTATTTCAAAGTACACACTTTATAGCCCATATAATAATTTTACGGGAATATTATGGTGCTTTTTCTTGAGTTCAGGTTAAAAAATGTTGCTTAAAACAGTAACTTTGTAGGTTTTAGTGCCGAGTTTCTGCAGGTTTATCCCCTGGGTGACTTTTTTAAATTCAGAACTCAGCATCATATTTACAGAAATAATCACCTACACGGCCAATTACTAAAAATCATCAGTAAAAAGACACTCAGCAGTGATGTTTAGTTCGTTTTTCTACTTTGTTATATTCCTGTGGGTTTAAAGCTTTGCTGCAGTGTTTCTCCTCCCGATGCATTATAGGCCTACACACAAATTAAAGCTACTGAGTGCAGTTACTTGATAGATTAATAAAACATCAACGTGTGTTTACATTTTGTCTTGTTAGATGAAATACTGGGCTTCGTATTAGAGCGCCCATTTGGGGATCAGGCATGTAAACCCATGCGGTGGGCTTTGAATGGGACCACTGCTGCCCCTGCGCCCCAGAGAAACCCCCGCCGGTAAAATATTGGGATTAACATCTCTTGGAGGCCGGGATTTAACTCTGCTTTCTCTAACCGCACACTCTCTTTGTTGAGACTATCTGAATTGAACTGCCGGAAACTAAGAATGGAGAAAAAACACGTTAATTCTGCCACCTGAGCAGATGATAGACTATGACCCCATATTCATTTTTTACTACGGAATTTGCCTAATTCGACTATTTTTCGTTAACAGACCTTAAACAGATTTTTTTTGGGATGTATCGTCCCTTATTACAGTGAGCATCGGGTGGCTCTAAAAACAAGAATTACAACACAATAGATCGGAGCAATGTGATTTAAATCCATGGTGTGTTAATATAGGCATTTTGATAATATCGCATATGTTGGAGTAATGATGCATGAGAAGTTTGGTCGCCATTGAGAAGTATGAGACGCTAATTGTTGGCCTAATTAACACCTGTAAAACTGCCATCCTCCACTTTAAAAAAATATACTTGTTCTCATTAAATCAGTGGATTTTTTTCTTCCATTTTCCTCCAAATATTGAGTCTGATTTTTAAAGTTACGCCTATCTAAAATAAATAAGTAAAAGCTTTTTACTCACTATTATTTCGGTTGGTAAAAGGTAAAATGTGCCTTTTTCTATTTCATTCCTTTTTCCATAATTCATTTTTAAGATTTGTGTTTAAGAATATTCCTGTAACTCAAATGAACCATCTAAAAAAAAAAATACCCATGATTAGTTTTGCACACATTACCTGACTGTCACTTTGTTCATTCTCCATTCCTCCCTCTCTACCATACGCACACACACATGCACGCACACACAGATCGTTTCTTGATGAAAGAGTAAGCTCACAGGACCTTTATTCATGTCTTTTCAGCGGTGAGGTCACACCATCTTTGGAGCCAGTAAAGGATCCACAATCACCGTGTGTTGAGATCAATGGAGGGGGGAGCAAGTGTGGAGCTCTCAGCAGCCGAGAGTCATTTCCAGTGTGGCTAACCCTTGATTATTACTACCATGTGCTTGGAAAGTCTCGTCTCTCTTTGTGATGCTGGCCATTTAACCATTAGCATCTTTCGTTGTTCAAAAAAAGTTAGAAATCTATTAAAATCACAGCAGAGAGTCTGATGCGAGGGGGGCTCACAAATTGCATACAATACAACAGATCACAGTTTCGAAGGCTAGCACAGATAAAAAAACACATATGTACCATTTATATAAGACACACACTGATTGTCTCTTAGAAACTACATATTGATTCCTTATAAACACTTTTTTTTCTTAAATAAAGTAGTGCATCCATGTCCACACACCATCCTCATGTCTCTCTGCCAGCAGGTCGGCAAAGTTGTGTAAGAAGCTTAACGGAGGTCTGTCCATCCCGAGCACTTCAGCAGGAGAATTAACAAGAGTTTTTGTTCTTGGATAAACATTAGTTCCGTGGCTGTGGTGTACTTTTCTCTGTGTTGTCCTCAACAGGTGTTTTTTTACGCATAGAGGCACACAATGACAGACATGGATGAGGGGCTACAACCTGTGAATGAACAGGGGGGGGGATCTCTTTGCCAGTGCTAAAATAAATTAAACCTCTCCTCTAGGAGGACCAAAGACCATCATGCCGAAACCTCGAGGCCCCTGAGAGCCCTGCCTCGCCGAGCCCGGCTGACATTTGAACCAGTCCGATGTGTTTTATTGAGGGATGGCAGCGCTGTGTCTGATGTGATCGTCACTGTTTGTGCACTTTTTTTTTGACAGCTGATTGTTCTGTTCACAGGACCTGGAATTTCCACGAGGAAGTTTGATCCTTATAATCCAAGCAATCGGCATTGAAGTTCAGCTTCCACGACGCCGCTTGGTCCTTATAATCCAGGCAGTCTGCTGTGGAGTTGAAGCCCAGGCCGGACGTCCCGTAGCCCTGGGTGGAGAGGGACGCCGGGGACTGGTTCAGATGGCTTGTGACCGCGTTTGTGCTCATCGGACTGAGAGTTGAGCCAGGGCCTGACAACTGGTGGTGCATGGGAGTGAGGTAAGAGCCGCAGTCCATGCCGCCGAAGTAGGACGTCGAGCCGGCGTAGCCCTGGCTGTAGCTCGAGGCCTGGGTGTAAGTCATGGGATAGGACCTCTGCATGCAGGAGGAGGAGGTAGACAGGGGGTCTGAGAGCGGAGAGATGGACGCCGGGCTCCAGATGGATACCGGGGCGGTGCTGGTTGAGATGGCTGGGACTGTGGTGGTGCTGGTGGGGGGCGTGAACTGCCCGCTGGCCCCGCTCTCTGAGCTCACTTCTCTGGTTGGTGAACTTTTCTTTTTGGCCGGTCGCACCTTGTTCTGGCCCCCGTTCTGCTGCTGCTGCTGCTGCTGGCGACACTTTGCCCTCCGGTTTTTAAACCAGACCTGGAAGAGTCACATATTGGTACATGTTACTGTCGAAGTCTCTTAATTATAGTGTAAATATAACCCAAATTCGACGTGTCTCGAATATATAAAGCACAAACAGTTAAATATCTCCCACTGCAAGTAATGTCTCCTTTTTTTTCAATCCATGTGTAGAAAAAAAGACTGATTCATTTAATTTGTTTTCAGTCCAGATCATGATGTTTCTAGACTTTTTCTCAAACCAGGTTTTTGGTACCAGTGGACTGGTTACATTTCAATTCTCGAAACAGGAATCTGTCGTTAAGTGGAATTATCTTACCCCACTGGCAAACGTTTTCCACTTGATTTAAGGCAGACAAAATGCTAAGCTTCAGATATACTGTCAGTCACGGGTTAAGATGAATGTTTCTTCCAGTGCAGATATATAGATATATATCAAATAGATTTTTTTTAAACAATTTTATTGGAGCCTGTTTTGTTTTGTTTCCTATTTATTATTTAATGAGATGTAGGTGTAGCCTACATAAACTATTTTTTCACATTGTTAAATCTACACAGTAGCAGTTTAATCATTCAAATGTGTTAAATAAAATTGTTAGATCTAAAGTGCCATCTTTGCTTCGGTGTCTCACAAATAACAGCCAAGATTTATTTTTTCGTATCTAAAATATTTATCCTCGTCGATCAGTTTCCAAATATGGCAGATATTCTGGATAACTCACCTGTACTCGGGACTCAGGTAGATTGATTTTCAGCGCCACCTCTTCGCGCATGAATATGTCCGGGTACCGAGTTTTGGCGAACAACGCCTCCAAAACGTCGAGCTGTGCGCGCGTAAAAGTAGTCCTCTCTCGCCTCTGCTTCCGTGGCGTTGCTGCAAGTAAAATGGTAATGTCAATCAATTAAATAATGTTTCTTATGCATCCATTTGAAAAAAAAACATGAAAGCAAGTACAAAAGACCAAAGGCAGATCTGTAACAGAATCGTAGACTATATTTTTTGTTTTTTGCGTAATTACGCACGAGTCCCGTGTCTTAGAGGCAAACTGTACCACTTGATGTACTTTAGTCTAATGTGCCAAAACTTTGAGACAGTTTGAGCAAAAATCAAAGCAATTTGCCAGTAATTCATTGTGAGGCACATCTAAAAATTAAACCACACAAGAAGAGACTTCTGTTCCCTCCAAGTTGCGCAAGAAGTTTGTTAAAATAGCCGATGTAATCTAATGTGTTTGATATCTTGATATCTATCTATTTGATGTCATTATTCGACTTTATTGCATCTCCCAAAATTTAGAAGTCATTATTAGATGTAGAAGTTTTAAAATAGGTCCTGGTTACACTCTGTAACAGTCCATTAAGTTTGTAGCCCCAAGCCATTAATGTTCTTTCATTACTCCTTTATTTTTCTTCAAAAAGTTGAAACCCACCTGGATAGCCCACTGATGGATGCAAAAGATCCATCCCGGAAGTAGTTAAGCTGAGGCCATTGACTGTGTAAGGTGGTTGCTTTAGATACGACATCATGCTAATGTTTGTCTGAGGGCTGAAGTTGGAGAAAATTTTGAAAATTGATGGAGCTCCCGAGATGTACTTGGTGTCCTCTGTCGGCCGTGTGGTCCGTGTTATACCGGGCACCTGTTCCAAAAATGACAAGAGAAGAAGACATCGATGAAGATGCGCCTTGTGAAGAGACACTGGGGCATGTTTACATGGCGCTGTCGCGAAATAAGCCCTCTCCAAAACGCACGGCGCTCCTCAAAAAGCACCAAACACATCTCCAGCTGTCCTCATCGCTACAACCCCCCACCCCCTCCCACAAACACAAAGCAATACACAAGCACTATAACTGCAACAAGTCCCTTGAAAGTTCCTGTATACAAAGTATAATAAAATTAGATATAGGAACTTTTAAACGGACTGTTTAAAATAAAACTAAAAAACCCATCTCAATAAACCCCCATTGCCACAGTATTCATGTGTCTTTGGCTCTATTTTATTTTCGGTTTGGCTCTATTTTATGTGAAGTTTTGTTCATAAATCTAAACATAAAATAAGTGGGATGTGAAAGAAGGGACTGAATTGATGTTGTGGAAACCGATTATGTAAAACACGTACAGTCAAAATAAATAATCATCTTTCAGAATTAAGATGACCAACGTTTAAAAAAAATTCTCTGTCAGAGAAAGAAATGAACGAAAGTGGCGTCTAGTTCTTCCTTATTTTTCTTTCTTTCTTCTTTTTTTAAATTTTTTTTTTACATGTTTGGCATGATTTTTTAAGGCAATTTAGAGTGAAAACCATTTAGATTTTTTTTAAATTTTAAAACACGAGATTATTTGATGCCGAGAAGCTTTAATTCAGTTTTAAAAAAGACATGTTGAACACGTAATTGTTACAGTTCTTTAAACAGAAATAAATGTGCTCTGCGATGTTGATTGGTAAATGTGTGATTGCTGTCACTTCAACTTCAGTGACCCTCAGCCGTCATCCCCACTGCGCGTCTTGATTAGTTGCATTTTTTTTTTCCAATATCCAACGGTTTTAACCCCCTCATCTCAATCTGTCACACTTAAAACAGACCCGTCTACCAGTTGCACACAGCCGCTCAATAATAATCACCCTGCCCAAGAATTAATTATGATAAATTTGTTTTCTGTTGATGAATTAACGAGATAATCCGAGTGGCATCTTACTGTAGCTGCGGTTTGGTATCAGTGCAGTCCAAAGTGCTTCAGCCTCCTGAAAATGATGCTGCAAATCAGCAACGGTTCCCTCTTTAATAATTTCTTCTGCACGTTTACGTAAATTAATTGTGATCATACAATATGCCTATTTTTTTTCTTAGTCTGACGCAGCACTTTGTAGAAAAAAATATTTTAAACTACAGGGGGGAAATTTAATTCGTGTAAATGTCCATTTAATCGAGCTAAACTCCCACTTCAGAATCTGTCACAACAACCTCGAAAACACGACGTAATATATATTAAATGTGACGTGTCGGTTTATTGTCCTCTGCATGACTCCAGAGAGAAAAGGCCCCGACACAGTTTTCGATAGCAGGCCTAAATGTTCTTTCTCTTCAGTGCAGCTTTCAGCCTCTCCCCTCCACAGTTATCCATTTCTGTTGCATTATTTCGTCTGCACATTTATGGCGAGGAGGGTGTGCGGTATGAAATAAATGAGGGTGTCGTTTTAACGTCACTCACTCACTGAATATGGACTCGGTGTGCTCGGTAGCAGTGCTGCCTTCAGTCAGTGAGAGTGTGAAATGTGTAAAATATAACTCTATGAATCATACAATAATGAAAAAGGTAATTGTGATCTCAGAAAAGCTTAATTTAGCGTTGAATCTGTCTTCGTTTCCATTAGCTGAGACTATCATAATGCAACTTCATCAGTTTGGCTACTGTAATGATCGGATGCTCTATGTGCATTTACATCGTTTACGTTCAGATTGACGTTCTTCTAAAAGGGTTTGGTGACCAGACACTCTGCTCACATAAATAGTAGGCTGAGTTTAAGAGGGGTCAGCCTTCATCTGCAGTTTGATGCCACTAAACAGCCCAAAGCCTTCTCACTGGTGTTTATTTCTGTGTCTTAGTGGGTTTTATTTCAGCACCAGCACCAATCTTTAAACGCTGTATTCCCTCTTTTAGAGAAAATGATTTTGTAAGTCTTTTAAATGTGGTTTTATAACAGGTGTAGGCTTGCATTTTTTATTTCTTTGACTCTACTGCGATTCCTTGTTTCGATATAGGCTAATAATATGAATAATAATATATTATATTATATTATATAAAAATAGTAATAATAATTACAATAATAAAAGTTAAACTTACCCTGGTATCGACGACTGTGAAGTTCTTTGTCTGCTCGGTTTCCTCCAGGAGAAATAATAAAACTCAGTGCAGATAAACGGCGTCCTGGCGGATATAAAAACACAAAACCAAGCAAAAGCAGGAGCAGGAGCAGCCGTCTTCAGAGGCAGAACAACAGTGCGGATAAAAGTTAAACGTTGAGCGCCTGCATCGGGTTTTGAAGCGGTGCGACAGCGGCGGAGTGATGGAGGAGGAGGAGGAGGCTGCATGTACGCCTTTAGGATTTGTTGGTGTGTTGTGAGTGAAGTGGTTTGAGTTGGATTTTGTACAAACTGCCAGCCAATGGGAGCCGCAGGACTGAGCTGAGGTCTGTCTCTGTCTCCGTCTCTTACACCGGTGGGGAGGATGAGGGGTTTTTTTTTTCTTTCTGGGAAACAAATGTCTCCAGCTACTTTTTTGACGCACAGCCCTCAGCCAATGGCAGCGAGAGGGCGACTGACAACATCCCCATCCCACCGCAGAGAGGGTGCATTGATAATGAATAAACGGTATGCCGGTGGATGACGAGAAGTGGAGTTTAAACCGAGGAAAAGTCAGTTTAGTCACCTTTTTTATTACATTTTATATTTGACATGCTCTTATCCAGTGGGTGCGTTAAATTGAGGAAAGTTACACGAAGGCTGGGGGGTGAGGAGGGGAAATATATGCGCAAATAAAGAGTTTTCTGAAAATATAATGTGTGTATTAGTGGTGTGAATGCATACTCATACCTTTAAAATATTTCCCAGTGCATCACTTATCTTCATTGAGTGCGTAAAAGTCATCCAAAAAAAGTTATTTCTATTTTTTTTAAATCAGAACATTTAAAAAGTTCCAGGAATATTAAAGCACCTTAGCACGAAATTGCAGACTGTATGAGAAAAAAAGTAGGCTTTTAGTGTGTATAGGTCTGTATGTTGTATAAAAGAGTTAAAATTTGGAAAGAAAAATAAATCTGTGACAAAAAGACAGGAAGAAAAAAAATCGCCTGTTCTAAAGCAGGGCTCTCCATGTGAAGGCTGCACCGTCCTCTCACATTCCAGCGCGTCGCAAAAAAGGGGATTTAGAGCGACTTATTTTCTTAAAACTGTCCTCCAGTCCACAGAGCCAGCCAGTCTGCTCCCATCAGCCCTCACACAGGCCTGCACCGAAATACACCCCGAATATTTACAGGAGAGTTGCCACCCAGAGACACCGAGCAGCCGAGGACTTACAGGCACCGGAACCTGCAGTTCACACACCCAGAGATGAGGAGAAATGAGCAGATGGAAGGCCGGTTGTGCAGTTGGAGACGAGCAGAACGACTTTCACTTATTTCACCTGAAACACGTTCTGCAAGAGGAAGATGTGAAATAAGATACAAGACAAATATGAAGGTAGGCCTGTTTTATTTTAGTTTTGATTACAAGAAAGTGCATTGTTGAAGTTTTGGGTTGCACCATAATGGAATATCATAATCATAATAGGCTAATAATAACTGATAATAATAATAATAATAATAATAATGTCGTTTTTTTAATTTGATGTTATTGATATAAAAGTTATTTAGTTTAGGATTAATCTTATTTTACTGGAGGACCTACAAGCTGCACGAGACAAATAAAGCCTCCTCTATGTCACTTGAATTTTGAACCTGCGTGCCCTCAAAATAATATGCCGAGGGTTTTTGTCACGGCTTGGTAAATGTATCATCTTAAGAGGCTTTGTGGAACACCTACACACACTCTCACACACACACACACACACACATAGTCACACACACACACACACACACACACACACTGCGCGCTTTCACGGACACACCCGCTCACTTCAAACAGATTTGAATATTGATTTAGATTTATAAACACAGACAGACCGTGGGTTTTATGAATCGTCATTTGCCTCTGTGTGGCTCGTGCTGAAGGCCAGAGTCAAAGGTGCAGTGACAGCTGCTGGGAAAACTGGTTTTCACTCCGAGCTGCAGCCTCACACAAACTGGTACACTAGATCAACTTTACACAAACTCAGTGACATCTCTTTTGACAGATTTCGATCAGAGGAAGCGGCTGAACGGATCATAACCCTGGATTTCTTTTGACAACCACACATAAGATTTGATCTCAGCAGAGGAAAAGTTTTGCTGTTTGGAGGAGAGGAACTGCAGCACATTCAGGTATCTCTGTTTGTTCATTTATTGTACATGTATGTGTTTTTATTTATGTTAATTCGTGTTTTTACTGCCGGATAATACACATGTAATTTGTCATCTAACTGGATGCAAAAGTGGAGTAAAATCACATAAACTCACCTGTTTATGTTGATTTTAATTTTCCTAAAATACATTCATGTCATATATCACAGAGGGCAGCTTCAGACGGGTGTAAAGATTAAGTCTTGGGTAGTGGGGTTTTAATTATGTTGCTGTTTGCTTTATGCCCATCCCAAAGGTCACGATTTAGCCTTCCCACATTTTTACTGCAACAGACTCCACCAGACTCCAGCCAAAAAACATCATGTTTAGCGAAGGGTGTAAAGTTTAAATTAATAGACTTATAGCTCCTTAAAAATGGTCTATATTCTTTTACTTTCACGCCTTTAACACGTCGGCCCATAAAACGAACTTCTACAGTCTCTGAATGCAACATAGGAATAATTAGTTTGCAGATAAAAACTACATTTTTAATAATATTCAAATATTTCCTCATATTTTAGCAGCTGCATGGTAATGCACCCTAACGCCAGACTTTCAAACCGCTGCGTGGAAAATCATGACGTGTGATGTTATCTGCCGAATCTCACCGTTTAAATTGTTAAATAATTTATTAAACTGTAAAGCCAGGGCCTCCGCAGGGACTTTGTATCTTAAAAGGACGTTTAAAGGGAGACGGAGTTAAACGCCTCTGGCGAGCATAGCGCCCACTGACTCCCGGCTAATTGACGACGACGGCTTTTATCTCCGCCTCTGCTACACTCAACCTGAGGGTGAGGATTTCACCAGGCCTGCTCCAACCTGTGATTTCTACCAGTTAATGCGTAGCCTATCTTTACAAATACATTGGACAGGCCTGGATGTTTGACCTTTGTTTGATAGCCTTAAAAAGAAAAATCTTATTTCGACATTGGATAATTACCGCATACAGCCCGACTACTCTTCCTGCTCTGCTCCTTATCCAGGCATAAAAAGAAATAATCCACACATTATAGAATGGAAAAATGTATGTTTTTCAAATTAAATAGAACAAATAAAGCAAGGTTTTAAATATTGTTTTTATTTTTATTTGCAAAATGATTGTGAGTTGTCTGGATTTAAAGCTGCATATTTACCACATACATATACATCTTCTAACTATCTAGGCAGCTTTCCTCTCCTCTCCTCTGCCTCTTTCCCCCCTTGTTTGATATTCGCATGGCTGAAGACGAGGAATGTGTTGGTGGAATTCATCCTGAGCTTTAAAAAAGAGCCAGAAAAAAAGGGGAATAAAATCCAGTAAATCCAATTCATATAGAAATGCTGATAATCTGTAATGCCAAGAAAAGCTTTTCCTTTTGCATTTATTTAAGTCAATCAACAGTACCTTTTGGCTTTAAAGCAAGAATTTACTTTAGAGTTACTTTTATCAACCTTGTTTATTTTTCCCCTTCGTTTCTTTTAATTTTTAAATACCTCAACTATTAGCTGAAAACATTATTCAGACTTGCAACCTTTAAACTCTGTCATTATTTTGACTGAAAAATTGAAGCTGTCATACAAATGTAGTAATAATGTTTTTTTTTATTCTTAATTATTTAATTTAGAATCATGTGTATGTATAGCACTACGCAAAGTTGATAAAACCAGTGATGTTCCAATCCTTTAAAAAAAAAAAAAAACCTGGGTATAGAAGGTTATTCTTGTGGGTAGACATGCGGTGTGTGTTTGGTTGTGAGTGTGTGGGTGACTGAAAGAGAGAGAGAGAGAGAGAGAGAGAGAGAGGAGCTGAAGTAGGATAATCACAAGCTGTATTTTAATTAGCCTGGCAGGTTTGATGGATATGTTGCTGCTGCTTTGCAAAAAAAGGTGCACCGCGTAGTGAGCAAGGTGTCTAAACTGAGGGCTTTCCCCACGCTGTCCCCTTATCACAAAGGAGCTAAACCTTTGTGTAATGTAACATGTAACTGACCCTAGAGGTCAACAAAACACATTCAGTCTCCTCCCCACGGATTAAAGGGGGACAAACCCATTCAGTGTCAGTTTGGGAAGAGTCTACTGACACAGAGACACAGACAGATTCACCAGGCAGCACTCTGCATCTTTGATTTTATCTCTTTTAATTATTCACAATGTTATAAATTTAGTTTTGGCTCAAAGTTCTGCTTAAAAAGATTATAGCAAATGCTTATGCTGTTGAATGAGTCTGTATTCTAGTTTTTTTTAGGCCGTACTCCGGTAATGAAAAGGTGTGCTGATCATGAAATTACGGGTTTATTTTGCACACACATCTTCTCCGTGAATTCAAACGTGGTGCCTCGGTAATGCCGCGGCCGTGTGTGTTTGCCAAGTTTGCTCTTTCCATTAATATGACATGCCTTTTAATTAGTGCCATAATTGTTTGTGTTGTGTTTGTGCAGGAGTTCGCCAACAAACAAACGTATGCAATTAAACACACTCGCCTTCAGATCATCAATGAGGAGGCAAAGTCAAGACTGGTGGAAAAACCGACAAGGACGAATATAAGACGGGAGAAGACTCTGCTGCCTCAAGGTTAAACTTGAACTGTGTAAAGAGCTCGTCTTCACACAGTCTGGTTAGTCTTCTTCACAGACACATCACTAGCTGTTTTTTATATTAAATATCCTAATTTGACAACTTCATATAACTCTTAATTGTTGTTATATTTTGGTGTCATTGCTGAAGAATTAAATTATGTTTATTTATTATCTTATTCCTGTTTCTTCTCTGCCTCCACATTGTCTTGGAAGTAATGAAAAAAAATGCAAATAAAGACTATCATTGTCAAACCACCACCCTGCCCTCTGACTCTGTCTCTCTCCACCTCCATCAGTAGGCTTCTCCTCTGTGTGCTGAGGTGTCTGCATGGCGTGGTAAAACCTGCCCTGCAGACCGGACCTCTCAAGTCTTCAAAGGAGGAAGAACTCAATGTGGGGGATTTGTTCAGGCTTATTTGGTAACCTAGGATTTGAATTGGATTCTGGGAGGCATTCATAACACATTTGAAAATGTTACATTGTGTGATTTTGTGTGTAATCCCCATAATAAATTTTAGAAATGGTCACAGCACTTGCAGAACTGTGACTATTCATGATTTATCAAATGGTTTTCTTGTCTTGCCTCTCGGGGGTGAGGTGTGTGTTGCCGGCAGGGAACGGGACGATCTCAGCCGTTGGTTGGGAGAGCCGGCGAGGAGACAATTCTTCCGTTTTAACCTTTCTCTCAACACTGTTTTGTTTGACCTGAATATGTGATAGGGTCAGCCACCGTGCTTCCAGAGGGATTCTCTTAGACCCCCCAACAGCACTCAGCATTACAACCTCTAGTGGATTATACCTCCCTGGGAGGAGGGTTTGTATACACACTCACACACACACACACACACTGTAGGTACAGTTTATTAAACTCACTGTATATTTTATCAAAGCCACAGTCATAGATTAAGCATCATGCCTTGTAAAGTGCTTCATACTTTGCATTAATACAGTTAGGTTGAAAACTATGCGACTGTATCATTTTGTACTTGTTGCAAAGTATTAAATAAAAAAAAGTCTAATGAGTCCAATTTTAAAGGCCCCCTCCAGACATGTTTTTACGACACATAAAATACTCAGCTTTGGATAAAAATATGTGTCTGATATAGTTTTTCCTCAAAGTTCAATTACCTCATTAAAAATTCTTAAAATTACATCCACTCCTCCCGCATTGAAAAATCCAGAAGCTATGAATATGCAAATGGTGTTAATTTCAAAGGTTTAACTGCTGGACACAAGATGTCTTGTACTCAACTGAAAAGTCAATTCTCCGTGTTTGTGCGCTGGAGATTTCGAGTTTTATACATCACACTTGTATAAGGTGAGCACAGAGACAGCCTTCTAGTGTCAAACTCTGCACATACATCATTCTACCCAGTAAAGGCAAAACATCCGAGTGAGGTAACAATAAGCAAAACATATTTTTGAGTGGAGGGGGGCTTTAAATATCATGCCCCTTTGCCATCAAAATGAGTGGTGTGTGTTTGCAAAACCCCAAAATAACTGTTGGCAAGGTGTTTTATTGAAATAGCAAAAAGTCAAAACCATGGTGTTTTAGATAGTCCAGAGGTAGTGAATAATGTTATCCAGCTTTCTTTACAAACGTGGTCCACATGGTTTGGTGGCTCCACTGCTTCGTGCATGACTCTCCCGCCTTAGTTCGATAAGAGCGAGAGCAATGTTGTGTGTGTGTGTGTGTGTGTGTGTGTGTGTGTAAATCAGTGTTTGTGCCCTGTCCAAACCCCACTTTGCTTTGAATGACACTTTGGCGATGCCCCCAGCTCCCCACTTCGACTTCTCAAGCGTACCCCCTGTTAGTGCCAACTCTGCCAATTCCTCTCATGTCTTTAATATCTCTCTTTGGGCCGTTGGGTTTTGCCAGTGAAGGCTCCCCTGTGACAGTTGGACATTGCCGTCACATTTGGGAGACAGCGGCGGGTGTTTGTAGCGTTCCCAGCCCCGGGCCTGTGGGGAATCTGTGATGGCTCGCCTGTCAGCCGGCCCCTCCCCTGTAATTAGGAGAGTAAACACAGCGCCTGGCTCGGCTTGGGGGAGAAGTAGGAGGGAGCAGAGGAGGGGACCATCCTACTGCTACTTGAGCTGTCCAGGAGCAACTTTGGACTGGCAGGCTGCGATACACACCCCGTCACATCTCTGTGAAGGACTGAGACGTGGAGAACAGCGTAGTCTGTTAACATGCTCAGAAACATCAGATTTCCATTTGCACCTTGTTGAGCATTAGTGAACCACTGAGGAGGCTTTTCATTGAACTGAACCTTTGTAGAGAAAATACAAAGAAATTGATCACTCAAGATGATCTGAGAGCTATTCACAAAAGTGATCAGAACATATACAGTGAAGAACATGTTGATGAGTAAAAGCTGTTTCCTGCAAGGTATATCATAGACATTTTTAACCAGTTTTATGCCCAAGCAGAATCCCAGCAGATAATATAAAACAAACCACCACTAAGCCTCCGTCCCTCCTCTCTTCACCTCTCTCCTGGTTGCTGGGGGGACTGGTCAGCAGCTGGAGGAATGTGTTGTGGGCTGGAGTACTAGCCGTAGCTTGGGACCAGCTCGGGGGGAGCGCCATCCCACCCAACCCCAGCCATTCCGCTCTGCCCAGGCAGGGAGGCTGGCTGCGGGAATGCCGAGACCAGGAGGGGAGGAATTTCACTGGAGGACCTGCCAGAGAAATGCCATGCGGGGAGCGATGAAGAGAGAAACCTAGATAGATAGAGGGAGAGAGAGAAAAGGAGATCTCAGCCAATTGAAACGCAGCCTGTCAGTGTCATTTTGGTTTTGTAGGATGCTTACTGATGATGGGCCAGTTGCTGAATGAGCTGGTTGCCACACAGACACAGTGGCACCGCATCTGACTCAGATCTTTCTCAGATGGCTTGGCATTCAGTGGGCGTAGCTGAGGTAGCTTGAAGTGAAGTCAGTGCATTTTAAACACATTATTGTTTTACAGTTTCACTGTAAATCATCCGTCTGTATTAACCACCATCTGTCTCTCCGATACATGAGCATGATCACGTGCACTAGTTTTTGTGTAAGTACATTTTAAATCAGATGGTGTGCATCAGTGTGTGCATGTGGCGGACAGGGAGAGTACAAAGGGAGGGGCGCTTGAAGGCCCAGTGTACTTGCCAAAGTCTTTACGGCGCCCAGAGAGCCATGCTGCAGCATCATGGTCCACAGCATGGAAAGACATGGGGCAGATGGGTGCAGTGTAGCAGCACAACCTCCCCCTTCTCCTCCCAAATGTGAGGCAGCAGTGGTGGGAATGGCACAGTGTGAGAGGGAGCCTGGGTTCATGGCTGAAACAGAAAAGCTGTTGGAGGGGCATTTGGGGGCTGGGAGAGAGTGGGGGCTGAAAGCTGTTTGAGGGGGGGGCTTGGAGAAGTTGGTGGGGCAGGGACCCTGCAATGGAGAGGGAGAGCCAGTCCCCCTGTCACATCCCTTTGAAATCCAAGTGCAGGGGCACGAGCCCAGGGAGGAGTGGCAGCGTGGCCCAGCGCCTGGGCAGACAGGCAGTCACCGCACTGGGCCACAGTCCAGCTCGCCTCGCCTGGCCCCTTCCCACCCCAGCCCACCCCGTCTGGCCCAGGCTTACGGGAGTCAGGCAGCCGACCCCCAGTGGACAGGCCGGAGCCCTACACAACTGAGTCCCATCTCAGAGCCTCTGCTGGGTTCGAAACAGTGGCAGCATCCACCAGGAGAGAGGCCCTGCGGAGATTTGGGGGGGTGTGGGGGTACCTCCGCTGCCTCAGAGCTCCTCCTGCACCCAGGCCTCTGGATGGGGGCCCAGCGGAGTCTGCTGCTGATGATAACCCCCACCTCACCACCAGGCCATTCTGCCTTCGGGGCCTGTGCAGGTCCACACATCCCCATGGCAACAGTGGCAGGGCCGTCCACACAATGTGAGTGGGCAACAAGCCAAGTGCTGCCAAATTGGGATGAGGGAGAGACATTTTGGGAGAATGCTCAATCCTGAATCTCTTCACCTTTATTTTGTCTCTGGGTAATCGTGTTTTTGGCTCCAGTGATCTAATATCAGAGACTTGGACTGCATTTGTTATTTGAACAGTGGTCAGCAGCAGCAGCAGCAGAGACAACCACTCTTTCTTTTGTGAGGTTCTCCACCACTGCCCCATGTTACTTCAGTTCTTCCACCTCTCTTTAGGCTCTAAAATGTGAATTGTCAATTTTTGGACAGCAACGCCAGGCATTTATAAAACTACACCCTCGGGCAGAATTGACCTGATACATTCTGAAGCATTCGTTGTGTGTTTAAAGAGACCTTGTCATGGCAATATTAAGCCTGCGTAAACACAAGTAGTTCAATGACATCCACAGCAGCCACCTAAAGTTGTTTCCCCACCCACTCTAAGCCACTGGGAAGATCCTGTATAAGTGGATGGGTGGTGTTTACTGAAAGTGGATATCTGCTGTTTGTTTTGTTGTTCTGCTTTCCGACCGTAAACACTGCACAGATTTCCTTGAGTGCTGTTTGAAACGTGTATGTGTGTATATGCCATGTGTTATATTTGCTGATAACAGGATTTACTCAAATTGTGAATCACCAGTTGAGAAAGGTTAATTGTCGGTGCAACTGGTAGAATGGGTACATGCAATAATTATTAGTCTAAGTTGCTTTATTATTTAGGGACGCTAATTAGGCATTAACTGTGGTCCCCTTTTTGGATCACAACTTCAAACGCATGTCAAATTGCATTAAGTTCACTTTGACATCCATTTATCAAACTAAAGGAATGCTGTTTTGTAGATGTCCTTAGTGTGTTTATTATTATGAAACTGATCTGTTCTTGAGGTATTGATCAGAAAATTAGCAGAGGGATTTTCAGAAATTGCTCAGTGTGGTACATCCTCATTTTATTAGCTGTGAGGACAATACAGTTTATGATTGGTGTGGTTTTTTTGTGTTTTTTGGGAGGGTGCTGGTGGTTTTAGTGGTTTGGTAATTTAAGATTGCATTAAGAAGGATATTTGATACACACAGTGTATTCTAAGTCGCAGCAGTCATTTCTCCTCTTAGAAACACAAGGTTTGGTCTATGTGCCACCCATGTGGATGAGGCTGGCATGAGTCTGGCACAAAGGTGAGGTTGAAAGTGACAAGGAAAGAAAGCAAGAGATCAAGGCGTGACTGCCAGTGCATGTCATTGCCCTACACTCTCATCAAATAGCCCCGTGCTGCTTATGTTGCTGCCCAGACGCAAATTAATTTGGACGCCTGGAAAGACTGCAGAGCCCAGGACTCATCTCTGCCCTTTAAAAAAAGAAAAGACACCAGCGGAGAGCACTCTTCCAACAAGGGGGGAGGCAGGGGCCAAGAGAGGGGTTTTGATGGATTTCAGTGGAGGGCAATACAGTGTCTGGAATAAGATGGGAGGGTACAGAGGACACGGTTGAATGTGCTTGTCCTGCTATGATGACAAGATGGCTCAGCCACCACTGTGCTACTGGCCTCCCCTCGCTTTCTTGCTCCCCTCCCTCCCCCTGGTACTCCCCCTCAGGACACCAGTGAAGTAGAAGGGAGTGTTGGAGAGAGGGAGGGAGGGGGGGTTAGAGGAGTACTGACGGTTAGCCGCCGTTTAATCTTCTCCTTGGCTCACTGCAGATTCTTTCACTACATGCCCCACTCCCTCTTCTCTCCAAATCTGTACCTGCTCATCCCTGGGCCCGCTTTACAGGGGGGCTCTTGATCAGTGAGGTGATGGAGAATGGCCCTCGTCACACACTCCAAATAGGATCGGATTGCCTGGGAGTAAAAGGTGAGAGCTTCATGGAGCTTGGTAAAAATAGAGGAGGTAGTGGTGGCGGTGTGGGGGGTGCTGCTGCAACCAGACACTACCAAGAAATGAGCTCTGTTTGAGATGGAGTTTCCAGGGCTTGAAGGTTTTAGAGGGGTTTGTGCTGGTGCAGAACAACCACAAAAACCCCAGTGCATGTGTACTGGTAAGGGGGTTGGCCAAGAGAGGAGGGGAGTGAGGCGGAGGTCTTGTTCTCCACTGGCATGTCGTTGGCAGGTCGTTAACCTCCCAGGGCTCAGGGGAAAATAAGCAAGCCTCTGTGTGTGCTTAAAACTCAGGCTTCGTTTGTAAGGTGCCTGGGGAGAGCTGGACCCCTGCTGGAGGACAAGGTAACAAAACAGCAGCCTGCTGACTGAAGGAGGGATGGATACTGGAATAAAGGGTTAAATAAAAACACATGCTGGGTCACAGACCAGCCCCCCGGGTTTATTATTATACAGTTAAGTGGCTCAAGTAAAGTGTTTCAGTATTCTAGAGCTCCTTAATGCTTCACTTTAACCCAAAACTCCTCAAAGCAGTACAACAGTGTAGAAATACTCCATTACAAGTAAAAGCCCTACATTCAAAATTACAAAGTATTATTAGAAAAATGTAGCCTCTGAAAATTAATAAAGTATTATAGTATTATATAAGTATTATAGCAATAGTTCAATATTTTGGGAATTATGCTTATTAGCTTTGTGGCAGAAAGTTAGATGAGAAAATTGATACCCATCGTCATCATGTCTATGCAGTAAATATGGAGCTACAGTCAGCAGCCGGTTAGCTTAGCCCAAACACTGGAAACTGCATCTGTCCAATGGTAAGAAAATCCTCCTATCAGCACCTCTACATTAACACCTTATATCTCATTTGTTTAATCTGAACAAAATCCAAAGTGTAAAAACAACAAGTAGCAAATTTAACGGACACATTAAGTCTTCTCATCTAACTCTCCACCAGAAAGAAAATAAGCATATATCCCAAAATGGTGACGTATTCCTAATAGTAGCATCACATTTCTATAGTCAAGCTTCAAAATTGTACTTAACTCCAGAATTTAAGTAAACCAATTTAGTTGTAATCCACCACTTATTTTTTATCTGTTTTGTATACACGTAATGAAGCCAATAATGCCCCAGTTGTTTACACTACACACAATAAATGAAGTGCTATAGTGAGTTGTTCTTTCTGTTAACTCTGTATTTATTATGGTAACCAACAGGACAATGTACTGAGTGATGTTTAATTCTACTGCATAAGATTTTACATGTTATGAACAAAGAGATTGGACCAGAAACTAGAGACCACTGTACTTTCTGTCGCCTGTCTAATACATCTAATATTAATGCATGTTTACCACTACCACATAACAACAGTTAAAGAAACGGAAAAATAACACAACTATTTTGTCTTTGTTTTGAGGTTCAAAGTGTGTGGCGAGTTAATGAGTTGGAGGCTGGAGGTGGAGTGCAGAGGGGAAAAAATGGGCAGTGAGAGTCAGAACAAGAGGTTGGTAACTCTTGCTTAGTCTTGTGATCAAACACCAGTGGTGACACTACAAACTTCTATCCCCTCTTTTCAGCATTTCTCCTTTCCACCCCCTTCTTTTCTACAGTAGTAATGCCCCTCACTATTTTTCTACATCTTATCCCTTTTAATTAGAAAGCAAATTCTGCAGCCTGGAGAGACCTAATCCCCTACAACCCAACAATGCACAGAGTGGCTTTGAACAGCCGACCTGCAGCCCTCAACCCCCGGTGCCTCAAATTCCCCCCACACTGCTGGACCTTCAAGGGGGAAAGGGGGCCTTTTTTTCCCCAGAACATTATAACTTAAGGATACATGTGCTGCAGTATTTGCAGAACTACATATTAGCATTGTAGGAATGTTAACAGTAATTAACAACTAAGTGACGCATGTGACAGAAATGATACAAGAGTATGCCAACTCGGTCTATCTCCTGTAGCCTCAGCTGATTTGCATATATATTAATGTCCCTTATTATATAGATTAGATCCCATTAGTTGTGGTGATTCTGGTAGAAGGTGCAGTCACTATGATGCCCGTTATTATGCTAAAATGATGTTTAAATTGTTGGAGGGCAAGGAAAAGGAAGGGGGTTATGGCACTGATGCAAGGTTAAGGGTGATTAGACACCCTGACCATCCTGACAACAGGCTGAGATTAGATTCTAAAAGCCCCCAAAAGGAAAAGGCCTCTCTAAAATGGAACTCCATTAGCTGTCTGTGCATTTACACTGCTTGTATCTAAAATTACCAGCTTTCATTTCTTAATAAAAGTATATCTAGATGGAGCACACAGTCTGCTGAAATTAAATTCTGGTTTCATTCCTGGGTCTGAGTACTTTACATCCACTCTGGCAGTTAACATAGGGGCAAAGTGATCATTTACTGAGCTGTTTGTCAGGAGAATTATGAAGCTGTCAGTGTCTGCTCTTGTGCCATCCGTGGAAGAGAGGTCATCTGATAGCAGCGATGATGAGAGAGAGAGGAGGAGAAAATCAGGCACAGAGAAGCTGACAATGGCAACAGTTTTAATCTACTGATTGCTGCTCTTGATTTACAAGAGAGCTGAAACATTGGAAAGTTAGATTTTGAGTCTTTGTGCTGCACTGCCTCCAGTGGCCAATGCTCTGCTCCACCCATAATGTACTTTCATCATTACTACAGAGGCAGCAGTCAAAATGCAGTTGGTACAAGTCAGGAAGATGATATTGTGAGTGCACGTAACAGAAACAGACGTCTCGCTCAAGGTAAAGTCTCGCTCACTGATATCTCGCGAGAGGTGAGTTGTTGCAGGAAGACGACGGTATTTCTGGTTAAACAAAAAGGATCTGTCTCTAGGGATCCTTTCCACAATGTTGTCAGACACTTCGAATAACAATCTGAGTTTGTCAGTGGCAAAAACAAGCACTTTTAGTGGACGTACTGTTCAGAGGTGCAGTTGCCCACAAGGATTATGTTGCAGCCATTACAGCCCGTTCGCGGCTGCCGGCTATGGCAATCTACTGGACCAGTTCCAAAACTTTTCTTAACTATTAGTCATTTAGACCCCAAAATTTGTAAAAATAGAGCCCAGGTTTTAAAAATACCAGAATTACCCTTTAAGTCAATTCAAATTTATGTTGCATTAACTTATGTTTGAATTGTTTTCTACATGTTAGTGGCTTGATAGAATAAAATGAGCTACAAATAATTTGAATACAGAGGTGTCATGATAAGCTTTGTCATATTTCTGTATGCTAATTGTAGGACACTGCTAGAATAGTGATTTTGCACACCAGTTTTTGCATCTAAATTTTGGTGTTTAGTTCGTCTAAACGTGTGCCTCGATGACAATTGATGAACAACCTGCAGCAGAAAATGCCAAACACATGGATGTACTGGAGGTACAAGTACTTCAAGTACTTCAAGTACTTCACTTGTGTGCACATTTATCAATCAGTGTTAGTGAGAGAGGAAACTGTGAAGATGGGCATTTTGGTTCAGATGCAAGAGATGAAAGAAAATCTCTGTCATGAATGAATAAATTGGGCCTGTGCGGGGAACTTGGTAATTTGCAGACTACATTCTTCATAGTTGCGTTTCTTCATTTTCAGTCTTTCAGCTCCGTCACCTCTCCCCTCTCGCTGTAACAATGCTGTCTTAAAGGAATTGAAAGTTTTATTGACATAATGAATGATCTTTCAAAGGAAACAGCAATTACAAGAAATAACTTCTTTTAGCTTCAGTATTAATCATTGCTCAGCTAATTAACATTGATAGAGATGCCCTGAGCAGGGATAGTGCTCTGTGTGTGTGCGGAGGGGTGGGGGTGGGGGGGTGCTGGGAGACGAGGGCATTCTCCCACTCCCATTTTGTTAAGGCTCAGAGGATCTTTTTTTGCATCCCGTCTCAATTAGTTACTCACGCTGTCACTCTGTCTGTCACATCCTGGTGCGTCACACTGAAACAACTGTGGAGTGGGCTGCCTGGATGAACAAACAACAAGTCTGAGCGCGAGCATTCAGCAGGGGAGCGTGGGTCACACTCTTGCCTAAGGACACCATATTCCTTTCCTACTCAAGGGTTCAATTTTCGGAAAGCTACTTAGGTATTATTCTAATCCCTACCCAGCTTTTTTTTCCCCCCAAGGCCAAAACCTCAGGTTACCATTTTGGACACTTGATCAGGAGTAGTGCTGAAGTTTGAAGCTGTCCTCCATGGCTTAGTTTGTTACAACACTGTGTGTGGCATAAGAAGACAACAATGGCAGGGTTGAGGTGTTCAGTACCTTCCTGCCTTCTAGTGACTCTTCTAGTGATCGTAATTCTGATCACTGTCAAAATAAGTGATCAGAACTACGATGCACTGGAGCTGTCAATTAATATGTGACTGTTTAGGAGTAGACTGTGCTGCCGGTCGTTATCTGATGGAGTAGGCGCCAACTTATTAATAAAACATCATATCTTAATTTGCTATAACAACACATTAGCATGACAAAATCAATGGCTTTGATTTGGTATTCATGTATTTCTCTGAGCATATTTGCTGTTCTCTTGGGCTTGTGTATGCTCTGAGGTGGTGTTTCCCGAGGCTGCTGCAGATGGGGAGGGGGTGGTGGCAGTGGAGGTCACAGTGAGGACTGTTGGGAGTTGCGGGGACGTCCGCCTCTATGGGATGTTTTTGTCTTGTACAGTTTTGTTGTCTAAATGATTTACAAACTTAATTGGCATTCCCGGGGGAAGGCTGCCAGCTGTCTGCCTGATGGTGAGGTTTTCTAATTTGGTGCATGGTGAAGGCTAGCTGCCGGGGTAGCTAGCGGAGCGGAGCAGGGCACGCAACACGCCGCACACTGCACATGGCCTGATCAAGCCCAGGGTTTGTTTGTTTTTCCCTCGTTTGTTCAGCAACAGACATTGCTTCACCAGGAAAGAGTGTAACAGCTGCTATCTGACAAGCAGAGTGCAGAGAGAGTGCTGGGCCGTGATGCTGGGGTGAGGTTTTGGAGAGAGCTGGCTGACCACTGGTGAAGCTGCCAACGTAGGCAATCATAGCCTGGTACATTATCAACACTAACTTGTAGATGCCAACCTAATCCATCCAATAGGTTTTTTTTTCCCTTTTCAGTGACACTTAAAGTGGGATTTAAAAGTTAGTGACAATGTCTCAAAAAGGTCACTTTCTCTCCACAGCACAACTGCTTTTTACCTTTTCACTCAGTGACTCTCAGGTGCAGCGCCAGCTAGGTAAATCCTTTAAATTTGACAATCTGATGCCACTGAAGGATTTCAAAGATCAAGGTACCATTTTAAAAAGTCAAACTAAGCTTGATTTCTGCTTTAAGTGCTAATTCATATAATAGAGTGGAATAAAGAGCTTGGAAGTATTAAAGGTTTAGTTAAGGAGTGATAGAGGATAAGAAACTGCTGACATTGAAGTGCACTTTAAACAGAGACATTTGTATACAAAAGTGTAAGACAAAAACACAAGTTCTATATACTTTAAGTACTATCTGTATTCCAGTTTCAGTATGCTGTAATTATTTTGAAGTTCTGGTGAAGTTAAAAAATAATAAAATTCCATAAGAGCTCTTATTTTACTAGAAAAAACATATGGCACACTGTAAATGTTGATGTTGCATTATGTGCTTCGATTATGTTGAGATCCTTAACTTATTTACTAACTAAAAGTGGAAATATTGTGTTTATATATATATATATATATATATATATATCACATGTAAAATTCCTGCATCCAAACTAACTAAAAGTACACAAGCTTTATCCGTATAGTGTAGCAGAATGACCCCTGTCAGTGTTATACTGTTATATTATTATATATTAGTGGATTATAATTATGTATAAACCACGTTTTATTGTAGCTGGTTGAGGTGGGGCTAATTCTATATAATGTTGTTTAGTTGAATGTATAACAATGCAACATAATTTATATGCTATATGTTTTTAAAAATCTAAATCTAGTAAAGTGACTAGTAACTATAACTGTTAAATAAATGTAGTGGAGTATATAGTGTAATAATTCCATCTGAAATGTAGGTTTGTATTGTTGCACATTAAGTAAACATATTGTGCACAATAACACTAGACGGTATTCTTTGGAAATCACATGCTTTATCTAGAAAATCGCCACCTTGGAATTATAAGGTTCCATCTGCGTTCTGGGTGATTTGAAATTCAAAGTTTTTGCATTCCCAATAGCGATAGAGATAGAACCAGATAGAACTAAATAAAAAGTCCAAATATGTACCCAACTTTTAAAAAAACACCTCACATAATGTTAATAAGTTGTCACAGAATAAGAATATGTGAATAACTCAATTTTGACAAAAATGTCAGATAGAACCTTGGATGATAATAACTGGTTTCCAAACAGCGTTGGTGGAGTTAGATCCATTCAGATCTCCACACCTTAGCACGCACACACACACACACACACACACACACACACACACACACACACACACAGATCCATCCATAGCCTTCCTCCAGCTTAGCTAACAGAGGTGAGCCCTGCTGTAGTGACCTGTATGGCAGGGTGGGCTGGGGCTAGCTGAAGCCAACCCCTGCCAGCGAGCTCAGTCTGTAGGACATGTTGACTCTGCGCACATTATCACCAATGCATGGCGCTGCATAGTCACACAGGATAATTGGCCTGCAGTGGCGGCACAGCAGTGCCGGGGAAATGTGAAAGTTGCTGGTTTTTCAAGGGTAAACAGGACTCGTCTCCCTGACAAGGTGGTGACAAACTAAGTGATATTTAAACATGCTCTGGGGAAGAGGGTCCATATTCATGACAGGATGTCCACACACCAATGTCTGCACCAGTAGGTGCCAAAACCAGCCTCTTGTTAAATTCTGCTAGATATTTGGTATATGTATATACCATGATTCTGAGAGGTATAAACCACGTGAAGAAGAGCTTATCTGCAGCAGAAGTGGCATTAGATGCTGTTAACGTGCTCCTGTGGTGCCCAGAGGTGCCGTAACACCAAGGTTCTCAGTTTGGGAGTAATATGCACCATCTGGTTTAGGATAAATATCCCACCTGAGATGCTTCTCCTCTCCATGTCCCTTGCGATTCTTCAATAGTCCAGGTAAACAGAAATAAAGGCTGGTCAAGTGTCCCCTTCTTAAAAATCTGTTCCTGTGGGCCCTGGCTTTTGCTTGTTTGACAAATCCAAGAGATGTTGCATGAGTACCCTATCAGGAGATGACTAACAGCTGCAACCTCTCTAGATGGGCTACTCCGCAAAGATCTTGGCTCAAGGCCCATTCAATTTTTTTCCTCCACTTTTTTTTTTTTTTTCTTCAAACAAGAGTCCGGATGTAGAGGATGTAGAGGATCAAGGGATCTAAAGCTTAGTAAGAGCACTGCATTCATGATGCATGTGGCTGGTGGCTGGGACTGGAGCGAACATATGCAGTCTTTATTGGCATTCTAGAGGAGATTGGAGGGACAATCAATTAGCCATGAAGCTGTGGGTCCCCAGGGGCTCTTGGGATATCCAAATGACTTAGTGGCCATACACACACCACGATGCTAATTGACTGGGCTTGACTTCATGGTCAAATGCCACTGGGTGAATACTGCCGACACACTAATTTTCTTGATCTTGTTGAAGGATGGCTCATGTATCGGCGGGTGCAGGTGGTTAAAGTGAACATGCAGAAGGTGTGTATCTGAACCTGGGTGGTAAAGGCAAACCTGGTGTTAGTGTGGCTGCTCTTGACTTTAATTGGCCCTGTAATAGTCTAATTGATAAGTGTTGTGAGCAGGACAGGGAGGGGGCAAAGGGTTGCACTGCACCTCTGGCTGCGTGGTTGACTTGAGAGGAGCATGCAGGGGCACTGCTGATTATTCAACATGTTTCTCTAATCCCAGCCCTTGTGGTAGGAACCTGTGAAAGAGCCTGGTCTTTGTGCCGGGGGGCTAATCGTGTTTTGGAAACGCCGATCGAGGCTAATCTTCTGGCCTGCCTCTAATGTGGAGCCGCTGATATCCTCTGCTGCGATAAATTAAGCTACTTATTAATCTAATTATGGCACATTCATCCCCACAAACTTTCATGTGACTTGGAAAGCCCCCTTCAACATTAACTCCCACACCCCTCCATCTTCCTTCTCTCCAAACCCAGATCTTGAGACTGACTCCCTTCTCTCTCTCCCAGACTGCCTGGCCCTGGCCGGCCCAATTAGGAGCCCTCAGGATCTTGCCTCTAACGAGCCTCCAGGCTCCACTCGGCCTCTCCACACAGACTGGGGGTCAGTCTTACTCATTCTCCGCCTCTTTCCCCCCTGCCAAATCTCCACCTGCTTTATTCTGTCTTCCACTAATCATTTTTGGTTTCCCCCACTTTGGAGGGCTGTGGTCTCAAGAGTTTTCTTTTGTGTTTTTACTCATCACCGTACTCATTATAAATGTGAAGACCATTGCTTCTTCACCAAACACCCAGTTTTGCTCCATGTGCGCCATCCATTCATCCATTTTGGCCCTACTGTGGACCCCCTTGACATTTTGACTTGTCCTAAAGTGAACTTCTTAATGGCCTCCCTTCTTGTGAAAGCGAAAAAGGCCTCTTTCTAACCTGCCTCGGGCCATGTGATGCCTAAGCTCTCTGCTGCCCGTAGTTCTGCTCTCAGCTTTGGGGTGATGTTGCTCTCGCTGTGTTTGCTGGGCTTTCACAGGGTGCCATGACTCTGTTAGGTGGGAATCTTGAGTAGCTGGGAAGCTCGCTGTGGGGAAGTGAAAGCAGAATGACAGGACCCTTCCCTCCATGGACAGTGACCCTGAAGGGAGATGAAAGAAGTTCACGTCTGCACTTTAACAGCTCAAACTGGGCTGCAATCATCCGTGAAGGCTCTCTTACCGTCCACCCCTGCTGTCTCTCTCCTGCACCTCTCCTCTACCCTTCTTTCTTTGATTTTAGGTGAGGTGGAGGAGAGTGATGCGTACCCTGGTGTTTCGACTCCTTATTTTCTTCAGCCCCTCCTTGTGTCTCTCATGCTTTTACTCTTTTTCTTTCTTCCTGAGGCTAGTGGGAAACGTTTCCTTTTCGGCATTTCGCTTGCAATAGCGGAGCTGACTTTGTTGTCACCAAGAGCTGTGTGAACTTTCTCTTTATTGCAATACTAAGGATCAGAAGGACTGATTGTTCATACCTTCATACCTTCTCAGACTACAACAAAAAAATCTGTCACACATGTCATACACTTCTCTTTATTGCTGCTACAACATGACCCTTTTAATTTCCTTTAAAAAGATATCCTTTTTAATTTGCATTTTAATGTTTTTATGCTGTTTTTCTTTCTTTTTAAAAATGTTTTTATGTAAAGCACTTTGAATTTCTTTTGTCTATGAAATGTGCTACACAAATTCCAAACATACTGCATACTGTAGCACACCTTCCACAGGTATAATCTGTGTGGCATTAACCTTCTAGTGCTCCCTTACTCAAGTGATGATGGTGGATGTGTCCTCAAAGCCAAGTGGAGGGGCGAGACGACAGGGAGGCGCTCGCTGTCATTTGTTCTTAGAAACAAAGGTTCTGTGCTGCTATCAAACTCCCATTAGATATGGAGAATTGAGTGTGCAGTCTGCACCACGTACCAAACAGCGAGGTGATAACACAACGCAGAGGCAGGCCAGGACGCTAATTGCATGCCGAATATTTATAGTCCAGACAATTAGCTGTTGCCTTTTATATGCTAAATAACAACAGCAGCAGTGGCAACAGAGAGAGGGATGGGGGTGTGGGGGGTAAGTAATTAAGATGCTCAAAACAGGACAGGGACATGCAGTCTGTTGTGCTCTGATTTGTTGCTAACAAACACAATAATTAGCCTGTTATTGTGGGATAATGAAGTTGCCAGTGTCCTTTTCCCTCTGCCAAGTGCCATCCTGTACAAGGACGTTCCCACCACTGCTGCCGTTACTGTGGACAGGGCCCTGAGGACGAGGATGCTGAGAAGTTCAGAGGTCACAAAGTGTGTCATAGACCTGTAAGGGGCTTTTGTCAGGGAATTGTATGAGGTATAGTAGTATAATACGGTGTTAGTCTTATGACAGAGGTGTAGTGGTAACGGAAGTTATATTCATCAGTGGCGCTTGAAAAGTAGGTGCAATCAATACTTAATATACTGAAAAACAGGTGGCCTGCATTACACCGCCAGTCTAATATATTTGATATGTCCAGATGAATTCTAATTAAACAAGAACAATAAATGCACTTCCTGTTGTTATAACACTTTGAATCAAGGAAGGACAACATGAAACATATTGTAGCTCTCACCTACTGAAAGGTAAACTGCCACCATCTGTGTGAATGTCAGTGCATGTGTGTGTGCTTGTGTGAGTCAGTGTGCTTACCTCTTTTGCACATATGGCTGTGTATGTCTCTGACCGCAGGTTCATTGAATCAACAATGCTGTCTGGCGGGATTAGGTGCAGCTAGAGCTGATTTGATATTTGTGGCTGATAGTGCTTGTAAGTACGCCTTTGTTCCCTTCCATTGTGGCTGAGATTAAGGCGAACCTCCTCTTCATCATCCTGCTTCAGTGTAGTAATAACCTAGATAAAGCTACTCTTTGATTGAATCATTTCTGCCCACGTTCAGGACCTGCTCTCGCTCACCCCGTCAGCTGTTGTTCGTGCATCAGACGCTTTGTTTCTACTCTTTCTTTCCCTTCATAACTCAAATGTCACTATGCCATTCATCTCTGTTTTAATTTTCTCACTTTTTATCTATAATACCTGTCAGTCACAATGCTAGATGCTAATGAGAATGTTGATTTTTCACTAATGATGCCCTGAATATGTTTTGATTATTGTTTTTGGTTTGTATTCTAAACTGTATCTGACACAGAAGAAGGAACTTTTGCTAGAACTTTTAATAGTGTCTAGTAATTGCATCAAGTCACTGATTTGTTTGTTTGGGTCGACTTTGGGTCCACGGATGCTGTAAGCAACGGCAACTAATTTGAGCAGTTATGCTCAGAAATCTATAAAAGCAGGATTATTTTGTAGTGTTGGGGGCTGTGTGTTGGTACAGTGCTGCGTAGGAGACTGTGTTTGGTGTCATGTGGGAGTCGACAGGGACTCACTGATGATCCTTCTGGAGGTGTTGTGGGTCTTATTTAGTGAAACATTTGTGTTGATAGATGCCAGCCTCATAATGACATACCCACACTCACACACTCATATTCAAATTAGGCGGCGAGGAAATGGTGCTGCATGTCTTTTAGATTTTTGGGGGTTTTGACGTCTGCATTGGACTTTTGTATGAATATTAACTCTGAATTATGGCACTCGGTTACATCATACCATGTAAATGTTAAAGTGAGTTATTTGACCAGATGATAGTACCAATACTCCTGTATGGAAATGAGGTATGGGGTCCCCATAATCTTGAGCAAATCATATTTATGGCACAATGGTAGAGATACAAATTCAGAATACATACAAATTTCAGGTTAACATTTGACTCATGGATATGGTCCTTCAGGACTGGGATGATGAGGTTTATGATAACCTTCAGTGTAATAACTACAGGTTACCTAAAACGGATTTTGTTTTTAATCTGCCAATTTAAAAAAAGAGATATTTAAGTGTTTATGTCCCAAGACCATGTACTTTATTGATGGGAGATCAGGATGATGAGTGTCATTATATATTAGTTTGTCCTAGCTTTGACTTTGTGAGAAACAGATGAGTTACATGATACTATAGGATTAATCCAACCAACACTAAGAATCTCAGAGAGTTAACCAATCTCGCTAAGATTGTTAAATTAATAACGGTTACTTTTAAGCAGTAATTGAATATTTCCCAGGATGCTTGTTTGCATATTTGTTTATTAATTTACCTACAAGTATAATTGACCACTTTCTTTCTGTTTCGTTTGTTTTTTAAAATATGTCCATATGGAATAAAGAAAAGTCCAAAAAGTTGCAACCAGTCAACACCTTTCATGAAGTGATGGCTGTGCAAGACCGGCACTTAAATCTCACCTGACCAGGTAGAGGTACTGTACTATGGATTGTGCCATGGATTAGCTGGGTTCAAATGCAGTCACATTTATACATTCAGAGTGTTTGTGCAATTATGACCTGCTGGCACCATTTCTCTCTCTCTCACACACACCTTATAGTAGAGGTACATTCATGGTCACATTCACACCTTCCTGTTTGCTTCCCCTGTGAGGGTTGTCACATGACAAAAGACATCCAAAGTCATTTATGTGATTGTGTATCTTTCCTCCCTCTCTCTCTCTCTCTCTCTCTCACACACACACACACACACACACACACACACTAATCTCTACAGGTATTTCTCCTCGGCTGCTGTTATTAGAATGCAGCAAATGCTCTCTATTGATGCATGTCAGAGCCTCATTCTTTCATCTCCAACATTTAATTTACCGTCCTGTTGTGCCACTAATCCTGTGTCGTGCCATTTCCTCCACTCCTCAGATTGCTCTCTCAAAGCCCCCTCTCCGCCAGATAAAGAGGAAGGTAATCGCCATTGTCTGGCTACAGATACACCAGTGCTGGCCCCCCTTCTCTCCGCAGCCCCAAATTAAAGGGCCGTCCTGCCCTCGCGCCCCCTTAATCACTGGCCTCGTCTCTCTGTGCGAGTGGACCCCAGGGCTGCTGCACTTTCATCCACAAATAGGCTTTCAGTGAAAACCACCCAGGGCTGGCCTCCTCGCAGGAGACCCCCACACACTCCTCGGCTCTGCTCTGCTCCGTCTTTCCTGCAGCAGTCTCACTTCCAGCCTCACTTGCTTGCTCTTCCTCAGGCCCCCCTCCAGTGATTGGACATGAAGAGTATTCTACTTTCACTTCTATTGCACCCTGATGAATTGAGTCTTTCTCTCTCCTCAGGAGGTCTGACCCACAAGACTGTAAAGGAACTTCAAAGTGAGAGTGCACAGAGTCATTTCAGCTGTTTCAACTGTGAGTGCAGCCAATAACACCTTCCACTGCGATACCACTGCTGTATATGCCTTAATATTGAAATGGTTTGCCTTTACATGTTCAGTTTTACTTAATAGCACACAGAATAACTAATGTGTCTCATACACTGACATTCATGTCATTATGGGGCCAAAGTGTGCTTCATTCATTAATATAAACACATTTCTGTACTCATTTATGTTCAGGGTGAACTGATGATGAGGCAAAAAGCATCCAAACTCCACAGATTATCGCTAACAGCTTCTTGGATAATTGACTGAATGATTCTGCCTGATGCTCACTATCATGAAGTTGGCCTGCAGCAGTAAAAATATAATTGATTGGCAACACAGTGTGGGGTTGTTAGGGTCACCGCCCTGCCCTCAAATACGCAGAACCACTCAATAGCATTTAGCTAATTTCTGTTAATTGTGGCTCTTACTCGCCTCGGCTGAATTGACATAACGCCGGAGGGCTCAGCCAAATCATCACCATTATGACATTAGCAAGGGCTTATCCAGCGCTAAGAGCTTGAGCTGATACTAACACTAAGGAGTTTAGGATGCTAAGATGAGACCCAGCAATTGCAGTAGCTGCCGTAAGACTGATGGACAACAATGAAAGTTTACAATAAGGATCAAAGATCCTCGCAGGGTTAAGGGAACTATCCAATTAAGAAAGCGCGCCTTTCAATGCATTCACACAAAGTTGGAGCCTCACAAGCGAGGCAAGAGACACTGCTCAAGCTAATGCAGAACCGGTACACCCCCATCTACTAATAACAAGCCGTTTAGCTTGAGCGACTGCTGCCATGTACAAAGGAACGACTGCTCTTTGCTACACGGTTAGCCTCTCTGCCCTGGACTTATTAAGACTCCTGTAAGAGGGATTCTCCTCTTTGACTTGGGTGAAGAGGCTGTTTAATACACACACAGCAAATTAGTGAGGAAATAGTATTGTGCCTTTCATGAAACAAGGTTGGGGGGGCAGCGACCAAGGGTTTTGGGACTGTGGGGGAAGATGATTGCTTGTGATGTATCCCAGGTTGTAATCCTCGGACAAGCGATTGTGGGTTCCCTTTTAGCCAGCAGAGGGGCTCTGGCTCGGGAAAGGCGCTGGGCTTAATTAGACTTGTCTGGGGAAGAGATGGGCTTTAGGTGTAGCTAATTAAGATCATAGCTGTGGCTGAAATGGCTTAAACTGCACTGCAATACCAGTCAGGTCCCAGAGGAACAGAACAATGCCAGTGAGACGCCATCTTTCTGCAGCCCATGAATGCACACACTGGCGATTAGGGTGAAGGCAGTTTTAAAGGAGGGTGTTGGGGAGGCAGGTTGCATGATTGCATACATTTTTCTTTACATTTATGGAAGAAGCATGAAGGAGAACTGCTCCCAGTGCACTGGTGTGATGACATTTCATGTTAAGTCAATGTCAGAAGTTTTAAAAGATATGTTTTAAATTGATTAATAACTGAGCACACGTTACTCTACTGCTTATTCAAATGTTTGTTTTAAAAAAAACTAACATTCTGAGTCATTGTAATTCAGGAGGTCAATCGCCAAATCTCTGTCAGTCTGTCTGCTAGCGGCTGGGCCTGTTAGCGCCAGAGACACTCGACAATAAGAGTGGAACTGAATCAAACTGGAGCCCTCTTGTGTCTTCTGGCGGGCAAAATGGTTGGAGGCCAAACAGCCGTTCCCATAATCCTCACTATTGACAGGGCCTGCTCTGTTCTCTGCCTGATCTGTTTGGTCTGTCAAGTTAAGGGAGCCCCTCTAGTGCTTGTGGGAACCAAATCTATAAACAAACCCTCAACTGATCTCCGAGCCTTTCCTATGCATTGTCCTTGGCCTACCATCATCCCTACTCCTTCAATGGGAATCATTATTTAATTGGCCCCTACAACACAATGGTCTGTTTTTTGTTCCATATTGGAGTGGGGAGATTATATTTCAACACACAAGCATTTGAGGTTTGACGGTAGCTCTGTAATAAAGTTTGAGTCTCACTTAATTTTGTGGGAACGTGCCTCAGACCAGAATAAAGGTGTGAATGAATAGAGCAGCAGAGAAATACATTCGATATTTCCCCTGAGCTTTTCGGTCCTTGCATCATTTCATTCATCTTTGTTAGGACCAGAGCTCTCTCGCTGTGACTTTGTTGAATTTCAGCATTTCCTCTCTTGTTCATTTCATCTAAGGGCGAAACGGGGAGGGAGCTTTCTAAGTGTAGTCGCATAGCTGTGATAACCAGGCTCTCTCTCTCTGTGCCCTCTGACCAGACGTCACCTTTAAATCTGCCTTTTCATATTCCTCTCAAAGCATCTTGTCCATAGAAAAGGCGGCTGCCAAACCGGATCTCTGGACAAACAAGCGATGTGGAGAAAGAGAGAGATGGGAGACCTATTGGAAGCAAATTATTTAACCACTGGTGAGGAATAAAAATGCTTCCTCTTATTTCTGCCTGAGTCTCCCACTTCCATGTTGCTACTGGTTGTAAAAATAAAAAATAAATCACAGGAAAAATCTCACTAATTTTAATAAAATAAAGGTGGTATTAAAAAGGCTTTCATTCTCCTCAAATTGTAAAGCATCCATCACACCTGAAAGTGTTTATGGTATTCGCAAAAGGCTACTAATGCATGCTTAAGAGTTTATCTTGATGCTTCAAGCTTCTATAGGGTGTGAGTGACAAATCCAAACAGCAATGTGAGTAAGGAGTGCAGCATATCTACCTGGTTGGTTGTCCAGTGGCGGGTTGTGGGAGACCTCCGGCTGGCTTGACCGACAGGCCTGCCATGGGTGTCGACAGCCCGGCCTCCTCACCCATGAAAAGCTGGAGGCCCAGCAGCACTTAAAAATCTGCCAGCGCTTCAGAAAAAAGGAAATATTCAAATGGTAATCGGAAGGCTGTGAATCATAAGCCCAAGGTAAGCTATGTAATGCTGGTAAGACAGTGAGTAGTGCTTTATTGGTGGAGAGGGAAATCCTTTTTGCCATTCAGGAGAAGAATTGCAACAGTAATACCATTAACTTGCACCCTGGATCGCCAAATGCCATTTAATTGCCAATAGCAGCCCATTGTTTGGAGTGGGCGAATTTAGGCTTCAGTGTGGCTGTGTTTATATGTGCGAGGGTGAGAGGGGGTAGAGATGGAAGGGTTTATGTTGCAGGGGGGGTTGTAGGGTGTCATAGTGTAAGATGTCTGAAGAATGATGGCCCCTCACACATGCACAATCACACACAAGCAACCGACGCCTAACTAAAGCTCCGCAGTAACTAGCTTAACTAAAGTCTTTAGGGAAAGTAAATTCGGACAAACTCCTCTCTCCTTAATACCTGATTTGTTCAACAACATGATTTGGGGCGCGTCTATTCAAGGCCCTTTTGGGCCAAGCCGAGGTCTTAAGGCTCAAGGCTTGTACCTCGCGGTTATTGTGGGCTGTTTAGGGTTTGTCTCAAATCTCCTTGTGCGGATGTGTGGACGCTCCTAATGCTGTCTAATGGGCTTCAGCAGAGTAACAGTCTCCTAGCTCCCATTGAGGACCCCATGGAAAGCAGCATAAGCTCCATCGAATAAAGGCCCTGGCCAGACCTTTCTTTTGGAGTTTTTTATTATTGGGAAGAGGCCACCCTCCATCACCCCCATTTTCACCCCAAATCTCCTGTCCATTCTCCTTGGATCTTCTGTCCCCGCCGACCTCCCTCCAACCTGACCAGCACCAGCACCCCTTCGCTGGACTATGAGCCCAAACCCATCAGCATTACACCCCTCCTCCCCTCGAAACCTGCCACAGTCTAAGACATTGGCCTCCACCCCCCAGCCTTGTCTCATACCACCGATGCTGACCCTGACAGCCATGTCCTGGGGAGGGCTAAATTGAATGTGAAATGCATGGTGGGTCCTCGCAGACTCCATTGTGCAGAGGGGGAGTCTGGGAGGCGAGCAGCGTCACTGCTCCTCAGTGCTGATCGAGTTTGACAGCACGACGGGAGGAGGCAAGAAAAACGTTCTCTTGCTCCCATTCAAAACTGAAAGAGGGCCTTTTTCAGCCCCCCCCCGCAAACCACTTCTGCCTTTCCTCCTTCCCTCCATCCTCCTGTCCCTCTTCTTCTTTTCACCCTGCGATGAAACAGACCTTAGCCTTCCCTGGACCACTAGCTCCCTTGAGATCACACTACGTTTCATTGAGAGGAGTTACATTTGGAGATACTATAATCATGTCATCTACTGTTCTTCAGCTGCAAAACCCACCCACCCCACCAAAACAGTGTGGATCTTATTCAAAACTCTTTGATTTTATTGAGTTTAACCTTTTTTTTCACATTACTAAACCCATACAATATAACCAGCTATGTTTGTATATGTGGTATAGAGGGTTGGCATGTGAATATGCATGTAAACCTGTGTGTATGGTTGTGTTTGTGTGTGCTCTTGTGCATGCAGGTGTGTGTGTTGATCTCAGTACATTATGGAAAGTGCTATTCAGTCTGTTCCACTTGGTGTCAGGCAGCCCCTCTCCCCTGGATGCGGCAAACCCCTCATTTAATGCAAATGACAGTCATCTAGAATCCAATGCATCTCTCATCGCTGCACATTGCCTAATCAATGTGAAGTGCTGTGTAAAAAAATACATTGCCTCCCTGTAATAGTTGTTTTTGACCGAGTCAAGTGCAGCCCCTAGAATTAATCCCAACCTGAGATTCAATTATGGACGCCTGGCTAAGCAGAAGAGGGATAGCACTACGAGCAGGGGTGAGGGGACTGTGATTGTATAGTGGAGCTTGTCTGTATGTTTCTGTATCTGTGTGAAGTGTATGTATGCGTGAACATTCCTGGTCTCAGACCTGTGGGTGTGTTATATATGAGGGCTTATAATGTGGTGTTGTTCTTGGCCCTTGCTGGCTTGAATCAGGGGCAAAAGGCCCTCCGATCTCTTCCTCGAGGAGCCTCGTCTCATCATTCAAAGGCAGCCCACGTCAGTGTCCCTGGCCGTGCTCTGGGTAGCAAAGGGAGATGTGGAAAATTGACTGGTGGAAATTCAGAGTTGTGAAACCTCATTGTCACCTTTTTCTAATGAGTTCCCTGATCATCAAATCGGTTCTCAGTTCTGACATTGCTTGAGGAAAAGAGGGAGGAGGAGGTGGTGTAGACTTACAGCCTGGTTGTGGGAGGCGAACGGGAGCGACACTGTGGTTTCATCAATGTGCATGAAAGTCAGGCTTCCGGAAATTCATTTCTGCCGCCTGTGCCAGATAAGCATGTTTCAGGTCAGTGTTTGTGCAGTGTGTTTTTGAGGAGATGCTGTGTTCATTATAAGGTGTTAGAGTGGCTCTTGTAATTTTCATTCACATTTACATACTGTTGTTGTTGGGATCCATCAACACCTCAATTGTGTATAACGACCAATTTGAACATATTAGATTAGCCCACCCGGCATGCACCTCCTCACAGAAGACAGGTGGGAATTTAATTCAGAAGCATTTTTTGTTGTTGCTTTTGTTGTAAATCTTAGCATTAAAATGAGCACACAATATCTGATCGCAGTAGATGTGCCCCTCTGAATGTACATATACATAAAAATGCACTCACTCACTTGCCTGCCATGCACACACACACACACACACACACACATACACACACACACACACACACACATATTTGTGGTATATTTCCTATACACTAAAAGTTGATCTTCCATCCAGCCCAAGGACATTGCTGCTGTCTCCCCCCTCCTCTACCCTTCCCAACAGTGGGCCAATGACAACATAAACACAGAAAAGGCAATTTAGCTCCCTCTTTTAGAACTACTTTGAAAATAAAGGAATTTTAATTATGGACACAATGAAAAAGAAAAAAGGACTAAAAAGGGAGAAAACATTCACGCACAGTAAACAAAGCTGAAACAATTATCTTCTGGTGACCAGTCAGTGTTTTTAGAACGTCATTTTAATCTTTTATTTACTGCAAAGAGAGAGAGGGGGAGCGAGAGAGCAAGAGACAGAGAGGGGAGAAGAGGGTGTAAGCGAGAGAGGGGGGGGGACAAGAGAGAGGGAAGAGCGATAGGAGGGGGGGGGTGAAAGAGGCTAGGGTGAAAGAGAGAAAGATTATATGCATATATTTAAAATATCCCCACCCTCACAATCAAAAGATGCATTCTTTTTTTATTAGAGAAACAATTTTGCCACACACCCGGGTGGAGGAGGGGGTAGTTTGTCATTTGTTGTTGGAAATTGCTCACTGTCAACCCCCAAAGACAACATTGCATTTTTCCATTCATCAGTGAAAGAGAACGGAGTGACATTGTGAGTTTCCTCTGGTGGTATAAAGCCAACCAACCAACAACAACAACAACAACAACACAATACAATGTGATGATGGCAGAGTGATTTTAGACTCGGGCATAATTGAACCTAGAAGTAGGCTTTTGTTGACTTGTGGTAGAGTCATAGAGCGGCAGGCAGGTTATAATAGTCAGGTGATTGACATTCAGATGGACCTAGCATGCACAATACATAACATTACATTTAATGGTCAATTTCAGATGAGAAACACCTTCACTCCCCAGTGCAGAGAATTACAGTCCTGCACTGCTAAGTGAAATGATGAGGAAGAAATCGAGGCCTGTTCAGCGTTTTGGACACAGTGACTGTTGCCTGGGCCTAAGTGAAATATAATTAATCTATCACATCTTTTCCAAATGAGCCATTGACACCTTCCCTTTGAAGCTGTGTTGCTGCATGGGTGTAGATGCGTATCAGCTGTGTCTGGCCCCTGGGTGCCTCAGATATAAACATTCACTCCACCGGATGCTGTTATCCTCTATTGAGTGACACTGATGCGTTATGTGGGATTGGCCAAGATAGCAAGGCAAAAGCTACAAATCTCCATTTGCAATGAGGAGAAAATACCATAGGATTAATTTTCTGTATAAGACCCCTGCCCAGGCCCCCAACCCCCGCCCCATCCACAACTTCAGCTGTGCAGCCCGGTGTTAAAAGACCCAGAGGAATACTGTCTTTGTCATCCTGCCGTTTGGGGCCGAAGAATAAGAGAAGTTTTAATCCCCATTGTCCACAAGTCTGGGGGGTGGTGGGGGGGTGGGGGGGTCGGCGGCTGTAAGATGATCCAACCGGCCACACTAATCCCTCCATACCATTTTCGCCTTCACATCAAAAACACCCCCACCCTCCCACAAAGCAGCGGCCTTTTGCGTTGGACCCCAATGTGCAAATTCTAAAGAGGAAAATGGAGCAAAGAAAAAGTTGCAACAACAGAGCAGAATAGACTTAAAGACAGTTGCACAGAAGATAGGGCAAGCTCTGGGGTGAGGGTGGGGGCATGGTAGGCTCCATCGCTGCGAGAACACACGCTCCCTCTGCTGCCACTGTCCCCCTCAGGTCGGGCCCTGATGCTGCTGCAGTTGCTCTTTTATTGGTCTCCCTGGCAACCGAAATATGTCCCGAATCCCCCGTATTTTCCATTTTCTAGAAAGACAACAAGCCAGGGGGAAGGGGACAGGTGCCACTCAGCCGAATGCACATGGGCTTACCGTTGTACACAAATACCGACTGTGATACACCATATTGTTTCTTTCTAAATCCTGCTGGATTAGCCAGTAAAGCAAAAAGGCAGCCAAATGTGAACAACTCAAAAAAAGGTGGGAATTGTAGCTTCCAAGGGCTCTTTTTGCTGATAGATCAAAAATTATTTTTAAGAAATGATCAACAAAATGTGGATTTCATTTCAGACTCCTTTAACAAGATTTACCTACTTGGATAGTTCCTCATGGGACAGACTGCTTGTATGCCTTTCTAATCAGGCTGTAGTTGCTCATGATTTTGTAGTTTTGCCCAAATTTGAATGTCTTTTGAGCCATCTCTAGAAACCAAATTACATCAGAAATCTCCAAAAAAGGAACTTGAAAGATGTATTGCATCGGCATCTGATAATAGCTATCACAACAATTTTGATGATGATGATGATGATGATGGGACTTGAATATGAAATAAGACATCTTGGTGAAGTGGGGTTCCCTTTCTTATGATGGTTGGAGTCACTAAGGCGAGAGGAGCGACAAATTAAATGAGAGATGAGGGCCGAAGCTCAAGGCCACTGAACTCATCGAGACGATCCACTGTGTGGCCTCTGGGGGTACATACACACACACACACACACACACACACACACTGGAGCTGCTCTGATGAAGTTCACTGTAATAGAGAGTGTGTGAGGAGTCAGGGTGGGGGCAGGGAGAGAAGACACGGGGGGGGGGCAGTGTGTGTGTGTGTGTGTGTGTGTGTGTGTGTCTGTGTGAGAGAGCCAGGAGACAGCCGTTTAAAATTCTGTTTCCTGCAAGTGAGGAGGCTAATCCTGCCCCCATAATTCCCTGCAGCCAAAGCACCCCTCCTTCCTCAACATCACCACTCCCTTTTTCTCTATCTTGCTCTCCCTCTATCTCGCTCATTCTCTCTCTCTCTTAGTGCACACTCCATGAGTGACAGCACAATGCCCAGGCCCTCGCACGCTTATCTAACTCTAGCAGATGGTCGACTTGGATCAATGCACACACGCCACGATCAATGGCTGCGATAAAGAGCAGCAGGGATGGTACCCTCTCCCTAGCTCCCTCTCTCCTTCTATCTGCCTCCCCTCATGCCCATCCCGCTGCCCCCTGCCCAATTGTTTCTCTCTGACGCTCGTTCATCTGCATCTGCACTGGCACCTACCCGGCTGCAGGCCCTCTGCCGGTGCCGGGGTCCCGCTGATGGCAGGGGCGCCCGATGTTCCGTCTGCTGCATCCATCCACCTCCCTCGACGTGCTCCCTGGGAGAACTCTGAGCCCTCTTTCTATCAGGCTTATCATGAGATCGCTGCTTCATCTCCTCCTCGCCCACCCTCCGCAACTTTTCTCACTCTCTCTTTCTCTCCTACACTGGCTCTGGCTGTATCTCACATGTTAATCTCCCACAGCTGTACTCATTCTCTTCAGCCATACAGGGAGCTTTCTGCTTCTGACCTTCTGTGCTCTTCTTGAATGCACCATTTACTGTGTAGTTGCCGTCCTCTGATGACGCAACCTCATGCTCATCTCTTCATTCCCTTGAGGCATGTCTGTATGCAATATTTCCACTTATATATCCCTAATTCCTTCTGTTTTGTTTTATCCAGTGTCGCCATGTTCAGAGGTGGTTCTAATGGGACGCTGAGGATACTGAGGTGAATCAAAGTGGGTCAAAGACGTAACTGTGTGGAGAAAGTGGAGCAGAAGTCTGACTGAGTGAATCCCCATCAGGAACTATGGGTGGAAGTGGGCCAGGGTGCACGCTGCTAAACAAATTTAAACACCATAAGCAAAGATTGTATTCAGAAACACACAGGGGGATCTGATTCACCAACAAGAGTCCAAACACCAGTAACAACAAAATAAAACTGCTGTTGAGTTTTAATTTTGTTTTTATCACTGTTCTGTTGCCACAACTTTAGGTTTACATAAGGCCCAGACTCCTAGTCATGATTTCTCTGTTAAGTTCTGTTAAAGCTCTATTAATACAGGGGACTTGAAAATGAAAGATGAAAAAAAGAAGGGTGGAAATCAAAGCAGCAGAAGCGGAGATATGCTGACTTTTAGTCCCTAGTATGGGTCAAGCTCCAAAAACACAGGTTCCTACATTTCCCATAATACAACTGGATAGCGTCATTCATTAGACCCTCCCTTCTGGGTAAATACCCATGTCTTTCAAACTCCACAGCGCAGGTTTCCTGTTAAAACTTTGACTAATCAAGCCAAGCTGAGATAACCCTGATGACATCGTCCGGGTTTTTTTCTCCAACTTAAAAAAAAACTCCCTTCAGAGCCACAGAAAACATTATACATTTGTCTTTTTGCGCAAAGTGCCCCTGACAGAATTCCTTTAACTGTGTTTATGTGGCAATTGCTAAAGATGCTCTATTGTAAAGTGTACTTTAAAGGGTTTGTTAAATTACAACACTACATATATTTTGTCCTTTACCTCTGATGGTATCCAGCCAGGCAGATAGTTTTGATTTTATTTGCCCAGGTTTTGTGATATCCATCTCCAGGTCAGTGGAATTTTATTTGTGGTCTTCTTAGCATTGGAAAATCACATTTTAACAACAAATAACAACAAAACTCTTTCCAGAATCCATGTCCCACTCACTCTGGATAACCCACAAAACACAGTGGCAAGAGTTCTGAGAGGTACTATTTCTTCTGTAGAAAGTAGTTCCACTGAAAACTGTTCACAGTGAGATTTGTGGCTTATCCAGAGTAACAGGGACACTGTTTGTTGAAAGAGATGTTGCAAATTAAATTCCATTCACCTCCGCTGTATTGAGGGGGAGGCATAAATCTCAAAGATGGATATCACAAAACCTGACATTTTAATTTGTGTGAAATGACCCTGGTCTCCACTGACAGGTATGGATACAAATGGTGTTACATTGCAGCTATTACATGGTACCTATAGGACCAATGCCTCCACTTAAACCAAAACACGGGGCCATGTGACTTGTCAGCTGCATAAACTTTGCCCCAGAGTAAGCTCTCTCTTTCCTTCTCCCTTAAGGAATTTGTAATTTGCCGTTGGTGATGTAATGCGGTTCATAATAAGCCCATTAAAGCCTTTCTCTGTGCTGATGGAAAACGCAGTGGCAATATGGACACCTCCGCTATTTATACCTCTCAAATCCTCATGCATATTCACACAGTGCAGAGACGGGGAAAGAGCAGGCAGACACCCTGACAAATAAGTGCCTGGATCTCATTTCTTTTGGAGCCTAAGCTATTTCAGCACACTGGGGCCTCCTCCCCTCCTCACACTATGGCTGCAGCCTCATCCATTCTCTGGGTCTGCCTGCTTTCATTTGCTCTCGGTCAACATGAGCTAGGGATGTGTGTGAGAGCGTTTATGTGTGTGTGTGTGTGTGTGTGTGTGAGAGAGAAAGAAAGACAGAAAAAGAGGGAGAGAGAGAAGGAAGGTAATAACGAGGCTTGGCTGAAGAGTCTAATCTGTTTTGGTTGAGGCACAACTGCCCCAAGTTGTATTACTCTATAAATCACTCTATACCCATCCATCTTTAAAGTACACTGAACTATAGGCGTCCTCAAGCAAGTGTATCCTTCTTTGGTCACACTGAACATAGCTGACTGTACTATAAAGCTGTTGCCTTGCACCAGTCATTCTTCAAGCTGACTTGCACCACTTTTTTCTTTATTCACTTTCAGGATTAGTGTCGCTTCAGAAAAACACAGGTATACATAGCTTTTATACATCGCTAATAACCACTGCAATAATCCCATGATATTCCTATAGGGACCCTCTACCGTGTATGTGTTCCTCAGTATGGAAAGGAAAAACCCTGCAAAAATGAGTGGGCAAACATAATTCATGCAGACCATCATCATGAAAACACTAAATGAGGGAATATCTAGGTGTTGATCTCCCCCCGTTGGGTTTCAGACCTCTGAATCGTTACTCACATCTCAGGTTTGTTGACTAATCAGCTCCCCCATTCTTTAACCCACTAGGTGGGGATTTCATCTTCCTAGCCACACCTTGCTAGCTATGACCATGTTAATGAAAAATAACTACAGAAAAATGACAAGCGTGGATAAGATTGACACAGCTCTACAAGTTGTTTCAAGTCTGCATACAGAAATAAATTGACACATTTTTTGGATAAATGTAAAAAAAAAAGTTTAGTTAACTGCTTCCAAACTGATGTCAGGCAGATGGATATGTCACTTGCTACTGACTGGTGAGGGTAAAGCAATGAACTACAATGTCAGGTTGAAAAAATATAGTGAAGCGAACTGGCAGTTCAGTCTGATTATCAGGTTAGTGCATTCAAGCTGTTCTGGCAGCTCGTGGTGGCCCAACACCTTACTTAGACACTTTATGTTGCTTTTTCATTTAATTTGTCACCCATCTGTGTGTGTTGTTGTTGTGAGGCGGCTGGACAGATAGTCTGGCTGACCACACTCAGCTATTGTCACACGAGCTGTTAGTCTGAAGACGCCGGTGCTCCCCCTCTGTCCCTCTCTGTCCCCCTCCGCACACTCCTTAATCCTGCTTAATTTGAGTGCAAAGAAATTCACATGTGCCACTAAGAACATTTACAGAGTACACTGCCTCCATTTTCCTCCCTAAAATAAAACAGAGCTTAAGCACTAAGCTTTATTGATCTTACAACTTGATAGTGTGATTAAGGAGGAAGATGGTGCCTCTAAAAAAGTGCACACTTTTAGATTACAGGCTACGCTACACCACTTTTAATTGGGAACTGCAGAACCTTGGCAGGGAAGTCCCCTTATGATGTCTTTGTGCAAATCTGTGTTTATACCTTTTTAGTGTAGGGAAGAAGAGAAACGGTAAAGAATTGCATGCCACTTTGGTAACCCCCAAAAACAGTTTGAAGCTTCTTAAAAGGATAAACTGTAGAGGTAACTCTGGCTGCCATCACTGCCACTTACCAGCCATCATAAGGGAGGAGTGGATCTTTGTGTGTGTGAGAGAAAGAAAGTGAGCGAGGAGGGAGAAAGGGAGCTGTGGGCCAGAGAGATGCAGATTTGTCCCAATGGAGATTTGAACACCTACATACTGTGGGTGGGCAGACACATGGAGAGACACAGAGCTAAGGGGCTGCACGGCCACCCGGTAGGAGAAACTCTACACCCCTGCGATGGTAGGCATTAGTTCAGCACCATCTCTTCAGCTCACACACACACACTGACAAACCCAAAGGCTGCAGAAGTAGCGGCTTTGATCACTGAATCACTGGCAGTGATGACATGAACACATCTACCAGTTCCATTTAACCCACTTCCACTAAATCACAAAAAACTCAAATTGATTTTTTTCCACCCCTCTCAACATCAAAGTGGTAATAGCACAAGGCTGTTTCGTCCAGCAAGGTTCCAACTCTATTTAAAAACCATTCAGTGTCTGTCTATAAATGTCATTTTGGAACTATGTATTAGATGCACTGACAAATCAAACAAAAGTAAAACCCTCACCAAGAAGCTGAGCAGAAACTGTGGCATATTTCCCTAAGATTTTGTTCACATTAAGCCAAAAGGTAAGAAACATGAGACTAAAAATCCTCAGTTGACAATGGCACTATCTCATTGTTTGTGATACTGAATGTAATGTCTCAGATCTCATTGGCATCTTCCTCTGGCAGCTTCACTCGCTTTCCTTTTTGTATTTTCATTGTGGATTGTTGTTTACTGGCTTCTGCGTGTTATATCAGTGCCTCTCTTTCCTCAAAACACCTACTCATTTGAGGACTGATTCATTCCAGGCTAATTCATATTCCCAAGGGATTAGAGACATCTAATTTGGTGATATTTCTGTCATGCACACTTTGGATGTAGTATTCAAACAGTCTTCCCCTCCCCCTTTGCCACAAGCACAAAAACACACAAAAAAACAAATACACTGCATCACATCGTGTAGTTATCTTACTTGCCAAGCTAAGTATCGTCTCCTGTGCTTGAAAGAATCTCATGTTCATGTCTTTATTGGACATCTACATTATGGTGTGATAGGCAGATAAGGGTTCAAAATAGGGACAGTAGGGGAAAAAGTCTCAGCAATATAGAGATAAGGAAATTGAAATCAGGGTGCAGAGGCACATTGGAGCACACATGGATCCAGATAAGAGGGAGAAACAGAAAGACTGAAAGATCTGGACAAGGCCCATAACTGCAACCAACAGATTTAGTATTTGGTTGACAGATGAAAGATGAAAGGTGAATATCCATGAATTTAAGTTAGCAAAGATATCATCCGTACACCCAGTGCAACCCTTCTGTACACACAGTTCATTTGTATTTGTTCTACTGCAGGTGGAGATATGAGGCACCACCTCCTATTGCTATAAAAGTAAAGATAAAAGGATCAGAAAGATGTACAAAAGTGTAAAAAAGAAAATTAAATGAAAAGAACGACAGGGCGGGTCCCACAATGTATAGGATCTTAATATTTAACCCTTTAACACCCACTCCCTTTTAGGGCTGGTTTCAAGGATTTATTACACTAATGGACTGTCAGACTGATTTGAAGGTAGGGAGACGCCATATCTTTAAAGCTACAGTTTAGCAAATAGGCTTTGTCACTTTATTGCCAAGAATTAGATTTAAAGATTGATACCACTCTCATCTCTGTACGGTAAATATGAAGCTAAGGTCAGTTTAGATAAGCATTAAGACTGGAAACAGCTAGCCTGGCTCAGAACAGTGGATGGAAAAAGGTTAACTCAATTTTTTTATTTAGCATGAGTGTTAATATAGAAAACAAGTAGTTTACTGACAGGGTGATAATCACGTGTACTATTTTACATCTGGGAGGTATTCTGATTTATCTGCGTACCCTGTTGGACTGTAGTTCAGCTTATCGAACATTCACAATGTCACTTTTCGTGCATAAGAAAGAAAGAAGAGTTTCCTTTTACTCCTAATCTGTAAAGTCAGTGTAGCAGTAATCAGAAAGATTTTATTGGGGTATGAGTACATTTTCTGGTTCAAACTTCACAGCCCTTAGGGCGTAAAAACTAAAACAAACATATGATGTATCAACAAATTTACTTTTTGTTCTGTCAATGGAGCAGCTCCAGGCTACGCATCAAAGTAACACAACAAATCAGAGTCATATTTTTCTCACTTAGGGAACTGTTTATTTTCACAGATTCTCAGCAACCTGTCTGCAGGCGCAGGAAGAAGTTTGTGTTGAGTTCTCAGGTTGAAAGCACCCACCCTGCAGACAGTGACTTCTAGATTCCTGAAGCCTGAAGTGTTGATGCAGTTTCTCCCCAGTGTGCCCTGGTTTTCCGAGGGTCGCGTGACAGTGATGGATAGCTGCAAGCTTGGTACCAATAAGAGCCTCCAAGTGGTCGATTTGGGGCCCAGGGATCCAGTAGATGGGCCCTCCAGGAGACCCACTCTAAATTAAATCCTCTGAGGCTGCCAGGCTACTATGACGCTTTCCCTGTGCCCCACGCCCATTCTCGACCACTGCCTCCAGCCAGCCTCACTTTTGTTCCCCAAGAACAAGTTTTTCCTCCTTAATTAATTCAACAAAAAGTAATTAAACCTTTGCATTTTGCCGACATGCCTCGTCTGCCCCCACCCTTACCAGACACAAAGAAAAGGTAGGATGGAGAGAGGGGGCGCAAGAAATTAAGAACACTCAGTGCCAAATGACCGTCGGAAGCAAAACAATATTAGCCCCCTGAGTCAGTGGCCAGGACTCATAATAAAGGAATAACAAGACCAGGCATAGAGCTGAGATGAATGCTCTGCGGTGGTAGTGCAGGTTGTATTGTTCGGTGGGGAGGTGGAGGCTGCTGAGGTGGACGGCCCCAGCCTCAGAGCCCGCTCTTAATTTGCTGAGTGATGTAAGTCCTCAGGGGTGCGTGTTGTTCGACCCCTGAGGGGTAATAATGTACTTGGCAACTTCTCCGCGTCTCCCCTGCACTCAGCACTTTATGTGGAAATAAAAAAAAAAAGATGTTTCCTCAGTACTCGTAAACTGCTTTTAAAGCTCATAATATATACCGTATATATATATTTCTTTTGATTTATTAAAACTGCTTTAACGCTGAGTGTCTCCAGAGGTTTGGGCTGAGATGAAATGAACTTTTTCAGCATAAGTACTGTAATTATCCAAAAATCTAACTTTGATTCAACTCATTTTCTGTCTATCGACTAGATAGACAGAAAATGAATTAGCAACTACTTTAATTGTTTAAGTCATTTTTAAGCAAAAATAGTAATTTTTTATTTGTCTTTGGGTATCTTTGGGTTGTTAGTCAGACAACAAGCCGTTTCATTATGTCACCTTGGGTTCTGGGAAATTGTAATGTGCATTTTTTACTGTTTTCTGACGTTTTATGGATTAAACGATTAATCGGTTAATCAAGAAAGTAATCAGCAGATAAATCAATAATAAAAATGATGTTAGATGTTAGATGCAGCCCTATACAGAACTGAGACTGCATAACGAGACAAACTTTACATTTACATTGACACATTGGAGATAATATTGCTACATTTTAAAGTTTTAGACGCAATTGACTATTAGTATTGGTATTTTGCCAAATTTCAATACATCTATTATTTTTGTTTGAGACACCAATTTATTATTGGTTATAATAGTAATAGCACTACAACTGCTACTACTACTAACTATGATAATATTAATAATACTCAAGAAGAAGAAGCTCAAAAAGAAGAAGTAGTAGTAGTAGAAGAAGAAGAAGCTCTTTTGACAAATAAGGGCATCAAAAATGATGTTAAAAGTTAAAAGTATTTCAACTTTACGTCACAAGGTCAGTGGTGGGAATTAACTAAGTACTCAAGTACTGTACTTAAAACACAAATTTGAGGTACTTCTACTTTACTTGAATAGTTCCATTCCACACTACTTAATACTTCTACTCCAGTACATTTATCTGACAGCTTTAGTTACTTTGCACATGACGATTTTATATAGAAAACATACAATCAACTTAGAAAATCTGATGCATTTTTACAGATTAAACTAGCCAATAGAATTTAAACCATTTAGAATTAGCTCCATTTTGACCAGCAACAACATTAAAATGCTACTTACACATTAATGCATCAGTAATAATACAACACAGTACATTTAGATAATACTTTTGTACTTTTACTTTTAACCAACATTTTGAACACAGGCATTTTACTTGTAGGTGAGTATTTTTACATTGTGGTATTGATACTTTTGCTCAAGTAAAGAACCTAATTCTTCCACCACTGCACAAGGTTCGTGGTTTCCAGCAGCCAGTGAGAGTTTGTCCCCAGTAATCCACAGTATACATGTTTATGTTCTTTAGACCCCTCTAGTAATTACCTCTGTTTCAGTGAGGCACATGATCCATCAACACCTCACTGCATTCTCAGCATTTCAACTTCGTATGTGGAACACCCAACACGCATATTCAGTGTGATCAGATGATTTGCTGTTTAAAAACCAAAGCTTTACATGAAATTAGTTATTTTTATTCTCACTGGAGATTATAAATGATTCATGGCCTGTCTGCTGGGTGTGGTCTGGGGATGTCTTGGTGGTTTGTCAAGTAAAGAGAAAAGTTGGTTAAGCCCATGTCTTTGAACTATGATGTTGGGTCAGACATCCAAGGCAGATATTTGCCCAGCAAATATTTTAATCCCCAACTAATCACTTGGTGAGTCCAGTGGGTGGAGGTGTGGGGTTGGGGGCTATATGAGGGGGGCTGCCGCGGTGGCCTGGCGCATTCTTCCTGTCAGTGACACGCCCATTTTTCCAAGGGGATTGTGGGAAGAGTCAAACAGGGCGACCTCCGGAGTGAGCCGCTGGATGGCAGGAGGTGTTGACTCAGGCCCCGCAGAAAGGCCACGTGGGTGCATGCATGTGGCACCCACTTCCATGCTGGTACTTACAAATCCACCTAAACTCCCATGAACAAATGGCTGTAATTAATAAGACATACAACTCCATTTGTCATTGATCTAAATGTAAAATCAGAGATATAAATGAACATTGTGAGTGTGCGCCTCTTTCATTTTCAGCATAAAGAATCTGCCCTCTAGAAGCCCCACTCTTTCTGCAGTTTGGATTACATTTCCTTTGAGTGAAAACGCTGCGCATGCACTGCTCACTCTAAACATTTTTTCCACTGATGCAGGGGAACGCGCTCTCTCACGCTGTGGCACTCCAGCTTCCTCAGCCGTTCGGTGACTCTTGGCATTTGCTTATTATCAGAATATTCTTAATCATAGTGGAGACAGTGCCAGTGGAGAGAGCGAGTCGAGAGAGACACGTCAAAACATCTTCAACCGTAAAGGACCAGACAGCAAGCGTGATGGGCAAATTAGTCAGAGGCACTGCCTAAATGGATGGTGAGGGCACAGGGGGAGAGATAGGGAGTACAAGTGTGTGTGGATATCAGCGAGGGAGCAGAAAACAGAAAGAGAGGAACCTTCTCCATTTCACCATTCAGCGGTGCCTCCTATTCCCGAAGCACTTCGCCAGATCACAACCCACTAACTGATAGAGAAATAAATTAAGGAAAGGCTGCTCAAAAAGATATGATTCTGAAGGAGATTTAAGGAGTGGAACTGATTGTGCATGTCTGATTCCTGCGCTTCAGAGTCCTCACCCGGGGGGCTTGGCTTTCAAAGCTGAGTGACTTGCACGGAGAAACACTCCATTAACAAAGTTCAGCTCTCCTCTGAGCAGCCCAACCCCCCTCTCCTCTCCCCCCTCTCCCACCACAGAAGACCTCTCCCAGGCAGCACAGCTTTTTTTTTCTAGTGATGTTTCAGGGTGCTGTGCCTTAATATACAGGAAGTCTGTACATAAGAGAGCAAACGTTTGACTGAGGGAGCTCCAGGCCTGGTTAGAGTCTGAAAGGATAATTTCAGTTTATTACAACCTGACTCCTATTTTCCTAGTTTTGGCCATTATTTCTATCGGTCATGATAACATTTTACTGACAGAGTTAATCGCTGAGATCTGGGAACATGACATCATCATAAAATAAAATGTTGTTGGGGAAAGAAACACAAGCTGTCAGAAAGATTGTTAAAAATAGTTTAGCCAGATTACCTAAACTAGGGAAGCACCGCTCTGATATGCTGTGACAGTATTGGTGCCGATACTGACTTTATTGAGAGAATCGGACGTGACAGATCCACATTAAAACCTTTTGTTTGTTTGCTATCACTTACATTCATTCAATCATTCAAAGCTGCTGACTGATGCTGAATGATTCTAAACAGGTCCACATAGTGAGGTATATAGATTTTAAATTTGGGGAAAAAGAGAGCAGTAGTATTGAATCTGTACTATGTATCAGCAGAAACCACGAGTTGTGGTGTCAGAATCGGTACCAGGAGAGAAAAAGTTGGATCAGTTGGATGCATCACTCACATATCCTTATCCAAATCATGAATTTAAGGATAGACGGTGTAACGGACTGTAAAGCCCTTTGAGACAAATTTGTGATTTGGGGCTTTTTGCATGCACAACTATGGCAAGTACAATAGGTCAAAGTTGAACCAGGAAGTTGTCTATAAATTGCAATAGATGTTTATAACAGACAGTTTGGGTAATAATTGTTTGTTTTGTTGTTTGATCAATCACATCTATAAGGTGATATAATGTGTTAATTAGTGAGCTTTACAGGTGCTGGTAGGCGGATTTGATTACCTTCGGGCAGAACCAGGCTAGCTGTTTCCCGCTGTTTTCAGTCTTTATGCTAATGTAAGCTTACCAGCTGCTGTTCTCATATTTAGCGTACAGATATGAGAGTGGTATTGATCTTCTCGTTTAACGTTTGGCAAAAAAGTGAATAAGCCAAAACTATGAGAATAAGTTGTAATAAACCTTAATATTCCTTTAACTACCTTTAGTGATGCTAAACAATTCATTTGCATACAGAAATTGCACAAAAGGGTTAACATTTGCTGAGGCAGTTCAGAGAGACAGAGGCACATTGAGCAGGCATGATGGAGGAGAGCAGTAGCTTGGGTCCCGAGTCCCAGGATTAGAGTCATGGGACTAGGCAGAGGCAGCACCATTACCTCTGAGTGGAAAGGCTCAAACCCAGTGACTCCTTCTCAGATCAGATGGAGAGAAAAAGACTCTGATAAAGAAGAGAGAGAGAGAGAGAAAGAAGCAGAGAGGGATGGAAGGAGGGGGTATGCGTCCGAGAAGAGGATTGCAGAAGTGCAGAGCAATTAGGTGTGGTGGGACAAGGAAGATGTATTTTCATGATGAGAGGAGAGTCTCGTGATCACTTTGAAAGAGTGTGTTCATAATCTCTATGGAGGGGTTACTGTAGTGAGAATGATTGTGGTAATGGAGGTCAGTTTCTAGCTGAGGAGCCACTAAACTTAATTTAACTTAGTCCTTCTGAATCCATCTGATACGAGTCCCCCAAAAACCCATTCATAAATCCCTGTATTATTCCAACGGGGCTGTTATCACCTGAATGTGTTGCAACTTTATCACTTGGCTCATGTCTTCGACTGAGCTCTTGACCTTTAACCCCTTTAACTAGTCAATATGGCATTGGAAATATTTGATTTTTTTTTTTTTTGCATGGGCGAGAAGAGGAAGAGGAAGCTAGGTGAGTGTGGATAATTGAGCAGTCTGAAGGCATGGAGTCCAGAGATAAGTAAGAGAGTCAGAAATTGAGTGTGATGCTGAGGCAAGGGCCGGGCCCTTTATTTGATGGAGAAAAGAGGAAACGGGTAAAAAAAGGAGAAGAGGATGTCTCTGAGGAGGAGATATAGACAGCAGCAGAGCGAGGGACTCAGAGACAGAGAAGGCGAAAGATATGGATGGCAGGCGGCAATTACTGAGACTGAGGCTCCATGTGAACACAGCCAAGTGTGTGTGTGTGTGTGTGTGTGTGTGTGTGTGTGCGACAGTATGTGAGGAAGAGAGAGGCACAGAACGAGAGGGGGGAAGAGGAAGTGGGAGGATTGAGATCTCTGCCTGCCTGGGCCCCTGCTGACTCTCATACAGGCAGATCACAGGCTCATCATGTCAGCTCTGTTTGTGGAAATCCTCCCTCATCAAATGACAAATTTGCTACACGTTTACCTTTATCAGATCTGGGAAGAGAGGCAGAGGAGATGAGCGAGGGAAAAGGTGTGTGTGTGTGTGTGTGTGTATATGTGTGTGTGTAAGTGCCTCTCTCTGTCGCTGCTGCCGTCGAGGGGCCAATTACTTGCTCCTCCGAGAGCAACTCTGCCATCTCAGGCCTTTCATTCAGCCTCCCGCCCGCCTCCTCCTCCTCGTCCTCGGAAACATCTGTCTCTGAATATGCAATGAGCGTGTCAAAGAGAATACACCCACGTCCTGCACAAAGCTAATATTTGCTAACATCAAACCTGTCTGTTCTGCTTCTAGTGCCACGTACACCGCTGGAGCAGGATGCCACCGGTGCTGCTGGGAACCTCTCCCCCTCCTGCTGTAAGATTTACGGGTCTTGTTACTGACACCATGCCTCGCTGCCCTCCTACTTCTCCTCCTCTCCGCCTCCCCTTTGGCCATCCTCTTATCATCTAGACTGCTCCTTTTTCTTCTTGTATCTCTTCTATTAAGGTTTAATTAACTGGACTTGGGCCTCATCAGCCTTCTTGAATAAACATCAATATTGACCAAAGTTTTGCATGTCAGCTTAGGCTATCCGGATTTTTATGGCTCATGGATGATTAGTACATTTAACCTGCCTTTACCTTCCTGTCCTAAATAAGGAAATATGCAGTATCCTGTGGTATTTTATTGGCTTAACTATCTACATTGAGGAGAAGCCTAAGATCAATAGAGATATGTGAAGATTGGATTATATCTGTGGGTTTTAATACTTGAAAAATTAGAGCATTTATGGGATCTTCATTTTTTATTCTTCCATTTTCTTTTGGATACATGGACTCAGTGATACGCAGTTATTTATCGACTTTTGAATAACAAGTAGAAGCTAATTTTCAGCCCCTGTCTAGGGTAAAGCTTTTAAATTCAGATTAAAACTGCTAAAAAAAACAAAGTTGCTATAACAGATTCAGAATAAAAACAACAGAACAGATAAAACTGACTGTGTCTGTGTGTGTATGTACGTGTACATGATTGTGTATGCACTGACATGTGCAAGAGTGTGTGTGAGAATGTAAGTATCTAGGTGTACGTGTGTGATGTGTGTTAAGTAGATTCATTCAAAACTTATTCAGTGTTCATATCTTTGTAGTTGTTTAAGCCACTGTTTCACTTGTGTTTTGAACTTTGAATTTTGAATTCTTTCATTCATGATACAACAAACCACTGATACATAACAAATAATAAGAATACATTATATATATTCGTTCAGCTTGGTTTCTGTGTCATAATGTGTCCTTCATTGTCCACCCCACCCTTCCCTTCCTACCTCACCCAGCCTCTCCCATAGAGGGTAAAGCTAACGTCACCATTAAAAGAGTACTCTATAGATAACATCATCGGGCTCATGATCGATCAATGATTTAAAACAAGAAGGACCAAAATCGATGCAGCAGAACCAGAGATATCATCTTTTTTTATTCTATTCGTTTACGTTCTTCTTCCTTGTCAAAACCTGGTGCCTACTTTACCCACAATGCAACTCGACCGCAGACAGTTCGGTCAGAGATTCAGTTGTGTTATGCTAGTAGCAGCTAATATAACCTCGAACCACTAGCCTCAAGCAGAGATGAGAAGCGGGCTACAGAAGTCTGGTAAGCTCACTTCTTTCTAACTCTGCACCTCCAGATTTGTCTCATTTTCAAATCTGTAGTCCCCAACGAAATTTTTGCCCCAACCGACTTTGACTCAAGTGACATCACTTGAGGCAAATGATCAGATTTCATGCAGCTCCGTCTGAAGCCACATAAGGCTTTATACAACTTTTTTCACATATGCAGTAGTACTCCCCAAGACCTGTAAACAGACTTTGATGTATAAAATCGGTGGAGTTCCCCTGTGATAAGATATCACATGATATAACATTTAAAGCTGCAAGGAAAGCAAAGATCCTGCTGCCTCAAGTGCTACCTCCCATGACTCTCTTGATTAAGCCTGTTGATATAGATAATGCTATACATGCACCTCACCATTGATGAAGTGATAGAGAATGTGAAGGTTTCTGTTTCCAGCATCTTGAAAACCTTGATTTTTCTTATGAACTGTGGCTGTCTTGGCTCCCTCTTTGTGACCTTTAGTTTGCTTTTGGAGATTTTAAGAACCAACACTTCATGAATGAGCAAGAGAATGAGATAGGAGAGAATAGCAACAGAGACACTCTCTACACCGTCTCTGTCTCTGCTGACTGATGAAGATTAAAGAGACAGAGACACAGGCAGAGAAAGATTATAGGAGAGCAGAGATTGACTGCTAGAGAGGGAAAGGATAGAGAGAGAATGGATGATAGCAGGCTATGGGAGAGAGAGTGAGGGAGAGCATTTGCATAATGTCCTCCACCACAGTAAGTCCCTGAGGCTAGCCATGCTGGATAACAGAGGACCAATACTCTTAATTCAATCTCTTTATTTTTCTAATACTTCAGAAATTAATAATTCGTCCCCATTCCGCCCCCAGCCACCCCTGCTCGTCCACAAACCACCGTGAGCGTCGAGCTGAGCTGCCTAAGTTTGTAACTTTAACCCAAGAAATTGATGTGAGCAGGCCTTGAGGCGGACCTGCTAATGAATGGATAGAGAGAGAAAGAAGAAAGTTAAAAGATGGTCTTTTATAAAGTAATTTAAGAAAATCCTGTTAGCTGGATCAAGTACAAGAGTATAATTTCTCAAAATGGGAAAAAGAGGAGCTTTCGCGCCTCTCCCGCACACTTAATAACAAAATTAAGGAGGTAAAAAGATAAAGAGAGGGAATCAATTAGGCCGGGCCTGGTAAACAGTGCTAAGAGGGTGGGATGGCCCATGGACGTGGGATGATGGATGCGATGCTCAAGTGCTCGCACCCTCAGGCGGGCTAATTCCACGCCACCTACCACTCTGGCATCCTGAATGAGAAGTGGGCTGGGTGAGGCCAGAGGAGGAGTGAACTCAGGACAGGTAGACACTCACAGCTCTGTTAGTACACCTGCCCTCACCGTCATGCTAGATTTTGTTTCTTGAAAATGAGAGGAAAGTAACACATTTATTTTGCCTGTCCATTCCCAAATTAATCTTGTATATTATTTGTTTTTACATGTAATATTGTACAATTCATACTAAAACATATACTATAAGATGACTTTTTCTCAGCTTGATTGCGTTTATTTCCCTCCATTCTTCCCCGCTCTACTGTAGCCTTACAGTACTGCTCTTTTTTCTCAGGTTCATGATGGCGAAGACATGGAGAGACACCCATCAAGAAGACGCTCTGTTAACCAGGTACTAAACACACCGGAGATAAGAGGAGATTATCAGACTGTTATTGTTCCAAAGGGGAGTCCTCTGTCACAGAGACCTGGCCAGGCTCAGTCAGTCAGAGAGGAAGGAGGGATGGATGGATGGTACAGTATGCAGAGGTGGTGGTGGTGGTGATTACTTAGGGGGAAGAGGACCCCTCACTATCTCTTCCTTCTGGTGTAAGCATAACCTTGGCAGCGTCGCCTCGGGGACTACAAATCAGATAAATATAGATGAGAGATATTTGACATTTGTTTTGAAAATGACATTGTTATTAGAATATTTTTGTTTGATTGATGTGTACATGTAAATATGTGCAAAGCAGGGGCTGTGCATTTAATGCAATCTTTTGTTAAATCATAAGAAGGTTTAACCCTTTAATATACAGTTTCCTGCTTTCAGTAGCTTTGTTAAAATCATCTTATTCCACACTGTCTGATGGTTTCATATATATAAATCATGTATCAACTGGTTCCAACACTTCATTTAGACTATATATCATTAAATATCTACAGTATATATATTTTACATATCATACACTGAAGTAAATGTTCAAACCCATGACGCCATGTTTTTATGGCTGCACTATTTCATCAAGTGGAAATATTGTAGATGTCTTGTGCCTCATTTTATACACCTTTCTTCAAAATCCAGCCTGACATATTTGGTATCTTTATAAACTTTTGGAGGCCCACTAAAATGTAAAAAGTTTGTAATGTCTGATTCACCTGTGGCTTGTTCAGGAGTTAAAATTATATTAAAATGATATTATTATTTATTTGTTATTGGTAATTATAGTATTACCTCACACATTACATCTAGATAATGCAATCTGAAATTTTGAATCAAATAATTTGTTCTAAAAGATAATATATTATTTTTCTAGTAATAACAGAACAATATAGGATGAAATTACAAGTAATAGTATAATTCCAAATTATTTTTTCATTATTGGATATACTGTAAATAAAATACAGGAAAGTGGTGTAATTTGTAATTTTGCATTTATATATATATTTCCTCATTATTTAAAATTACTTTTGGTACTGCTATATACATTATGCATTAATTCTAAAAGACAGGCTGCTAAATTATATTATATTATATATTAACATAAATTATTATGAAATCTTAAAAATCTAAATATATTTGGATAGTCAGTAGATTATATCTAAGGATACAATAAATCCATATTACCATCTACATCTCTAACTTTAATTTGTACCTTTACCTTACACTGAAATGTGACCCTTTTGACCTTTTATCCAGTGTTTCACTTCTGTTCCACTTCCTCAGTAGATAAAAGCGAGGATGAATGGTCTCTGTGGGCATACCAAACACTGAGCATTATTTGATTCAGACTCCCCTGGGTGTTATGACTGGGAAATAATTGTACGTATTTGTATTTGTTTCTTTTTCACTGTGGTGTGCTCTGGGTAATGCTTAATACCTTCTAGAGATTATACGGTAACTCCCAAACTCCCATGATTATAATTAAGCCTGACTTGGTTATAAAATGAGCAAATAGCAATTTAGTTTTGCATCGTGTGAGGGAGCATCTCTGTGTGTTCCTCCGTGTTCCCGCGTCTACATACATCTTTACATTTCTGAATATACTTGTGATTGTGCTTGAGAGTTTGAATATGCACATGTATTGTGTGTGTGTGTGTGACTGTGTGTCAGGGGAAAGTGTTGCAGAGGAAAGGCATATATATACAGGAATGTTTGCTTAGGCATGGAGACTGCTATCATCTTCCTTCTGGCAAAAAAAGAAGAAGAAAAACACAAACATTCCCCCATCCATTCTCTTTCTCCTCCTTATTCTCTGTCCCGCACTCACTCTGTTCAGCTTTCTGCCTCTCTCTTTCTCTATCACTTACAAAGGCAGCCGTTTCCTCCAAAATGAGGCCACGTACAGAAGGTATGCAAATGAAATCATTGCTCGTGGATTAGAATGGGGCACCATATACCCTAAATCATGATTGTCAATCATGGCTGGGGATTAAGGGATATGGGCTCACAGACCTAAAAAAGCAACATTTCCCCCCTCAGGCAGATCCCCATTGTGAGGTGCTCTGAGGAAGAGAGGGCTCCACAGGGGAAGAGAGCAACACTGGAGCACTAGTGCCCCCTTCTGTCTGATGTTCGCTGCACCATTTCATCGTCAAACACCAGCCAGTCTGAACAGAAATAGAGGCTGGCACACACAAGCCTATTCATTTACATTCAATGTAGCCGCAGGCAAAAAGCTTGATTAGACGAATGCACATGCTTTGGTGATGCAGTGTTTCATCTTCAGTGGAGGAGAGAGAGACCTCATTTGTTTCTCTGGCATGTGTGCAGGCTTGGTTCAACATCAGTGGGTTAGGAGGGCCATAGGCCTTACAAACGTAACAGATGTTTTTTTGCCCTGTGAGTGAATGTGTTTAGCACTGAGGTCCCTTAACCATCAGAATCAATTTGTTCTTTATACTGTCACTGTGTGATTTTAACATGGAGTTTATACAGTGTGCATTTTTCATGTGTATTGGTACATCTGCCAATTTGACAGCCAGTGGTGTTGATGTTGAACGATTTTAAGCATGCATGTATATTAAAATAACAATAAAAATATGCATTTGCACTTTTAATTATACCAAATACTACTGCTGCTACTTCAACTATTACTAAAGCTACTATTAATAATTACACATACACATTAATAATAATAAAGAATAGTACACAAGAATAATTTTATTATTACAGCTTATTAAATAGGCTTAATATGTGGTAAATTCAGACTCCTACTTCATATTTCGGAAGCAGTGCAGCTCCTCACACAGAGACATGTTTAGTGGATTCTGTGTGCAGACCCTGGAGCCCTCAGCTAGAGTGCCAGTCTGTTCCTGTGGAGCAGTCAACCAGACAAACCCAGCCAAGAGAGAGCAAGGCACAGGCATCGGGCCAGGAAATAGCACTGGAAAACACTCTACTATGGCAGAGAATTAATAGTGTTCTTATAGGAGAGGAGGCGTGGGGGAGGGTGGAAAAAAAAGGACAAGCACACTAGTTTAGCATCATCAAAAAGGACGGTTGTATATGATTGCAGGAATCAAGGGAGAGTTTCATTAAGCCCCATCAGACTAGACCTTGATAATGAGAAAAGTGAGCAAAGGAGGAGAGTTGGCACCGTTCACATCCTGCACAGTGCAGCTCCTGGCTGCCCAAGACTGAAGGTGGTGTGGCACCTGTGCCATTTTGGCCCCGGCATCGTATGGGCAGGAGGTCAAGGCCAGGGCAACATCTGCATCACATCAGAGGGCCTGGCTGTGTGCCCACATCATGAAAGTGTCTCACAGAGAAATCCTAAAGAATAGATTTAAAAAAGGACCACAAGGTGCTTTCTATGGATACCCAGTTCAAACACCATTCTCAACTCAACTGCAGTGTTATTTTCATGATTTATACTGATTTAAAATGGATAATTATAAAACATTTGACACTGATCACATCTGTTTCATGATCTATAAATGCAGAACTTTATGTTAATAGTAAGAGAAAACGACATTTGCCTGCATGTGAAACCCGGACGTGTTCTGTACGAGGGCAACACGCTCTGCAGTGTGTCTAGTCACAATTACCTGACTAATCTTAACAGGGGGATCCTGTCTGTCTGCTACAGCTAGACCACCTGAGTCATCTTTCCGATGGCGGGTAAAATAAACCACCGAAATTGATACGAGCCGCCAGCACACTAAAGAGCAAATCATTATGCATCATTAGGTGAAGATTTAGTTTAAACGTGTTTAGCAGGAATTAAGCAAAGCTGTTGTTGACATGGATTGACTGCTGTAATGCTTTATTGTCAGTGCTCCAGGAGGCAGAGGGAGGGCCGGCCTAGTTGGGGTAGCAGCAATGCGCCGAAAGCAAGGATTTATGGGATGTTGGAGGACTAGCCGGGTGTGCAGAAAGAGTGGAAAAACGGGAAAGTATGGTCGATGATTTGGCAGAGGAGACAAAGGGAGGGAGATGCATGAAAGTGGGTAAACAAATGAGGGTATCTGTGGTCAGTGGAAAAGAGGATTCAATTGTAGAATTTTGAAATTTGAATCTTAATTTGAATATGGGTGTGGAAGTGTTTTTACAGACCCAGGATGCCTGAATCTGCACATGAGAAGGTCTTGCGCTTCAAAACATTTGGGTTGGGGCCTCATTGTAGCTTAAAAATACATATACTGGAGTAACTATATAGAAGTTTATATATATACACAGTATATCACTCACTCTGACATTGTTGATTTAGCAATGTTTGATCCCACAGTAGTATTTCCCCATTTTAGGCTTTAAAGAAGGTACTGCAAACAATGTCTTTGCAGAGCAAAGAGCACAACGTTGCAGATTGATACTGTAGGTGTATTGATAGGAGTCACTGTAGGGCTACAGGTGCTTATTGAGTATTATTGACTTTATGGAAAGGTTTGGATAAGTAAAACTGCAGCAGGAAAAAGCCTTAACAAAAAGTAGAATCAAAGGTGGCACATGAACAACTTGTCTGTGGTCAGATAAGTTTCCCTGTCCTGTCCTGACCCCCCGTGTGTTTGTATGTGTTGGCGTCTTTATGTGTCTGAATGTGTATGCAAGAGCTGCTCAAACCGACGAGTAAGAGAGGACAGTCTTATCCAGCTCTCCAGTGTTGACAGTATTACTAATCCCCTCCACCTGCTCAAACAGCCACCCCAAAAAACACATCCCTCCCCCTCTTCCATGAGCCTGCGCTGGGAGTCCCTGGGGCCAGGCTGCGCCTCTGCCTTCGTCTCCACGCCAGTTATCGTCCCTGGCCCGGCTCCGCTCCCCCAACCCCTTCCTGTGCTGCACACATTAATCGCCACAAAAACAAATAGTTTTCAAATGTTTGGAAAAGACCCACTGTTTGCATCAGGGCCTAACAAAATAATTTTTACAAGCTATCCAGTTGTGATTAGGGATGAGAGAATTGAATTTATGTGGCATTGATAATATTAATATTAGCCTAATTAATTATGTTGTTTGAACTTGCACAGCACTGTGTGTACCTTCTACACAACACTAACCAGCCGGAGCTGGAACCGAGCTCTCAGGCGTCTCTATCTCCCCGGCTCTCCCCCAGTCCATGACTACTGCACACAATTCATCAACTCGTAGATATCTAATCCCCTCTGGCTCTGCTCACTTCCTGAAGTCTAAGAAAGAACTTTACTCTGGTGGCAAGAATTCCCATGAATACTTGATGACTTCTATAGAAAGGAAGACTGTTTCATCTCACTTTGAAAGTGACATTCGCGGAGAGAACTGGCCTAACTTTCTATTCACAGCTCCCCATTTATGAAGCATATTTAGAAGAGGGACGGTAATAAAATGCAACATCTTTTTAATGAGTCATTAATTAAGGTAAACAGCAGTACAGTGGGAGCAGCTTTGCGTAGGAGGAGACAGGTTCAGGTATCAGGGACATGATCTGCCTTCTTTTTTTAGTGCAGAAGACAGAGACTGAGAACCTCACATAAGCCCTGTGTGAAGAAGTCCCCTCTAGTGTGTTTCCTTAATCAGCGGAGGTCAACATTTCAATGTCCCCTGACCCAGAAACACTGCAGATCCAGCCAATAATGTCTTTGGACTGTGCACTGCTGGATGAGCAAGTGTTGATCTGTGCAATTACAGTGACACATACTCACTGACCCATCACACCAGTCATCTGAGCCTAAGAGGGGACCACCCAAACCTCCAGAGAGGTTCTCAGACCTGTTTATAGCTCAGATCACACTTCTCTGTGATGGCCTCTTGACCTCTACTTTGTGGTCAGAGGTCAAAGGTTAGAGAGGTGGTCATGTGTCTCTCTTAGCCAGACAGAGCTCTATCTCATGCTTGGTGGGGCTGCCTCTGTCAGGTCCCCTACAGTTCATTACAAAGGCTAGCTGTTCCCAACACACAGTGCTACTGCAGGCCTGATGTCTGACTCTACATTGTGATTGTTGACAGCCTCCCTTTATAGCAGCTTTAGGCTCTATTCCTGTGCACAAGTGCAGCTGCAGAATTTGGCACAATCAAAAAAAAGTTTCTTTTTTACGTAAGCACAGAAATCAATGTTGTCCATTTACTTGTAATGTGTAATGTAATCTTAGCCATGTGGATTGGGGTGAATTAGTATTTAAAAACAAAGGAAATCATGAGTCAATAGACATTTAAAGTTCTTCAGCTTGGGGAAATAAACAATGAAAATTAAGGTAAAATGCACATTTCCCACATTCAAGGAGCAGTGGCACAAAGCAATCCCAGTAAAGTCTGTATACTGGGGCAAGGCCGATGCGTTCTCTGAAGCAGGGATGGTAATCTCCAAGGTGCATCATCTAATCAAAGCACGGGTTACTGGACGGAGGGCAGCGAGGTGTTGAATCAGTCATTAACTGAAGTGTCGGCCCAGTCTGGCTGAACGGTAGTCCACTCTGAGCTGGACGAAGGCGTGCAGGAGGTTTCGGTCCAGATTGGTGAGCTGCTCGCCTGAGCAGACCTGCTTTAGGTTGTCAGGGGCAACGACCAGGAGGTTACAGAGGGCGTGGAGTGTGTCGAAGAGCTGCAGCACTAGAGGGACCTGGAGGACAGACAGGCATGCAAACTATTTTACCTTGTAAATTATATACACCAAGTCAGGCTGTCGTGACAAATGCTCTAAATGATAAATCACAGATTTCATTGTATTGTGATGTAAGGAAAACCTGTATTTTTAAATGCTCCATTCCTGCATTTACTTGTATGTAGTGCTGATACGATCGGTCAATTTATCAATTAGTTGATCAACAGAAAATTTATCAATAAGAATGTTTCATAACTTATCAATCTTTGTAAGTAATTTATCAAATAAAAACATCAAACATTTGAAGGTTCCAGGGTCTCCTACATGAGAATTTGCAGCTTTTCTATATATTTATAAAATAATTACACAAAAAAAGAAATTAAACAACTTAAACTCTATAATAATTGATCAATTAATCAATGATGAAAATAATCCTTACTTGCAGCCCCTTTTGTATGTACTGACTGTGTAAAATTACCAAAGGATTAGAGCATTCACCTGAATTGACCTAACCAGTTTATGTAATAACAAACACAGGTAGAGTCTTTGTTGGAAGAGCCATGTTTTGCCCTGTGACCAGTGTATCCTGGACCTATGCCCCCCCGCTCACCCTGAAGTCCTTGGCGCACCGTCGGTATTCAGCCACGTCGCAGATGGCCAGCATGCCTCCCATTGAGCTGTAGCTGTACTGTTGTAGGTGTTCGTGGATGAGCCGGTGGAAACGAACGCCCAACTCCGTCAGCACTGTGTCCACATTTTTCCCATCCATGGACTTCCGCACGTGCTCCACCTGCCGACTGACGTAGGCACATACTTTGGAGCATGCCTGCCAGGCGGGGAGACACACAGGGAAACAGGAAAAAAAAAAACGTGTTTATTCTAAAAACAACAACACAGACAGACGTAAGTGAGTTGCATTTGCTGATTTATTTTCTTTTGCATGTGAGCTCAGTGGTGGAAGCTGAGGCCTTGTATCTCTTACTGTAGTGTACTGGATCATGACGTTGTTCTCGTCTTCAGGCCTGAAATCAGTCTTCTTCTGCTCTGTTGCCAAGATGTGCTTCATTTGCCCCACCATGCAGTTTATTGTTCTGCGTGTAGCAGAAAAATACATTGAAAAATGTTTTAAAGACCATTCATTGTTCCATTATGGGTTTTTCTTTGCACATATGAAACGTAAGAGCAGTTTGTGGCCACTTATAAACATACTGACCTGTCGATCCCTGTGTCCAGCTTCACTTCCATCTGTTCGATCACCTCCTTCTTCTTGTGCAGGCACTCTGCCAACTTTGGCGATGAGCTGGAGACAGATTTCAAAAGATAAAATCAGAAGTCTCCCTTTCATTTAAAAATGATGTGTTAATGAGAGGAAGTAGTAATATAATAACCGAATACGGGTGGATATATATGATTTTAACCTTTAACCAAAAACTGACCTTATTAGAGGCATGAGCTGGTCATTAAACTGCTTGTCAAACAAGTGGAAGATAGAGTTTGCCTGTTGAACCACGTCCAGGAAGTACAGGTTGGCATTTTTGGCATCTGATGAGGGAATCGCTGTAGATCAAAGAGAGAGAGAGGCCAGACAATAAACCAACCTAGGTGAAAGGATACATCAAGATTCACACAGGACCGAAAACCACTGTTGCCTGCTCTCTATAATACGTAGAAAACATAGCAATGCTCTTCAGCATCAGACAGTGAGGAGAAAGTAATCAAACTATGGGAAAAATCAGTGTTGCATTTCTTTGATGAAGAATATACCTTATGAATTGAGCACTGGGAGAACACTGCAATGCTTAGTTCCACTGTAGCTGCCTGAAAATGATAAGCTTCCTCCTGCATTCAGCCACATGCAGAATGCAAAGAAATGCCACAGAGGCACAATCTGCTTTGCATCAAGGAAACTTGAATATTTCTCTTTTTTTTTTGTTAACTGCGATAAAATGCGTTGGTTATGTCACTGAATGGTATCCATAGCAACAAGCGTCATCTGGTTCCTGACTAAGTAAAAGGCTATGAACAGTAGTAGGCACATTCAACTTGAATGTTGTTTTCCTTCAGGTGTCAAAGGCAAAACAACTGCGGTTCCTTTACAAGTTCACAAGGACAACCTGAATGCAGAGTTAGTTTTAGTCTCAATGACGCAGGACTGTCTCATCTAGGGAGGAGGAGTAGGTTGACTTCAGCCTTTGGGTGGGACACACCTTTGTTGTGGCCAGCATCCCTCAAAGAGTCCGCTTGCTGATTAGTGAGCAGTGTGGCACCAGTTTTTTTACCCAATGTGATTGAGTGTGGATTTATCTCCTTAACAGTAGGTCAGATCAGCGCACAGCAAGTAAAGATTATGGTTATAATGAGCTGAATTTGACATACCTGAGAGGCCAATCTCTAGGGCATAGTCAATGTGTTCCACACAGAGATGGTCGACCAGCAGCAGGAAGATTGAGAAGGCGTTCTTGGGCAGGTCCGAAGGATCTGAAAGCTGTGTCACCCCAAACAGAATGAAAGGGAAAACATTTAACTTTTTTAGCCCAGCAGGATTTTCTCTCTAAAACTGCTTTTTTCAAAATGGAAAAATAAACTTATTTGTAGTGGCTTTACCCTGTGGCATCTCTCAAAGGCATGACGTGTCTCCTGCAGCAGGTTGACCACTAGCTCTGGGGACAGAAAGGTCTCCCCATGGGTGTCAATAATAGGGCCAAGAGGGAGGTTGGTGCGCTGTCTGATCCGCTCCTTCAGTTCTTGGATACTATAGAAAGACACAGATGGTGATTAATTTGTCACACCATTACATCTTATCCTTTTGTAAAACACATTCAAATAATCTAATCCTAACCCGTCCTGATGCGAAAAAAAAGTGAGATCCTGCCAAGTCTGACCTGCCAGTGCCAAGTGGGCGTTTCTGGTGATTCTTGGAGTCATAGTAGCGCTGCAGAATCATGGCACCTCGAGTGCGAAGGTATTCCCTCTCCATGTCAATGTAGCTTTCCAGGTACGAGGAGAAGATGCTCTTTATCAGCTTGGACAGGAAAGTGTGCTTGTCTGAGCCCAGGTTGAACTCTGTCAGCTTGGTGGCCAATGCTGTGGTCCTGGAAAATGTGTCAAAATGTAAGCATATTGTGTAGATGGGAAGTGAGTCAAAAAAGATGTGAACAAGTTAAATACCTGGTGTAAAGGTCATAGAGGTTCTTGAGGTACTGTTCTACATCAGAGTGTCGAGTCCCATCCAGCTTTTCCCTAACGTGGGCCTGCAGACACAAAGGTGTCAAATATGACATGACAAATAAGGCCTGTCTAAATAAAACTAGACAAATGAGAAGTGATAGAAATACCTGTAATTTGTTTTCAAAGATGTTCTGGATGAGTTTGGCCATAACAGTCTCTGGGCTGCTGAAGACCTCGCCCACCTGCTTGTTGACCCTCTGGCAGAGGACTGCAGTGTCCTCAAACACATCATTCTTAAGGTAGGCCCCCTAGGGAGACAAACAAAGGATTAATCAGGAGTCTGTGGATATTACTGGCCAACAAAAAACTTATGTACAAGAGAAACTTTTAACACTCACTTCCTGACACTGCTTGATGTAGACATCCACACAGTGTGCATAGCCCTTGAACAAAAAGACCCAGGAGTTACTTTTCTGCAAGATTACATCACTGAAGTGCAGTTTCAAAGCAACATTTGAAGATATAAGAAAACTTCACTTGATACTGAACTTGCATGTTAAAACAGTATATAATGTATGAAGCGTGACAAATGGTTAGATTAAATGTGGACTGAAAATCAAATGTAGACGAATGATTCTTCCGGGTCACCTTGAAATGTAAAAGAACCGCTGCCACCTCCCGCATACGTCCAATCTCACCCCTGCGCTGGGCAGCTGTGAACTCCTGGATTAACTGCCGCTCCAGGTCATGGTACTTACCTGGGTAGAAACGCAAACAAACAAGTCAAATAATATTATCATTTGTAGCTAGCTTCGAATGTATTTGTAATGGGGACTGTGTAGCAAAGACTACAGTAGGTGATGAGTTTTTCACAAACTTACTTGCAATTTTTGCCTTGACATCTGCAAATCTGTCAGAGGAAGAGATAATTAATCTTCAAGGAGACAATTACAAATGATATCCCACTATAAATCTTAAAAAGTAAATGCGTGTTTAATTTCTAGAAACGTATTATGGTACTGAATTAAAATGCTTTAATACTTGACATGTCCTGCGTTGGGCTTACACTGTGAGGAATAGTCTACATCACTAATACACCACCATCCCCTTGTTTGACAATGCTCTTGTCTAAAGCCGCCTCCAGGATGCCTGACTCACCTGTCGAATGGCAGCTCCTGGGCAATGAGATGCAGCTTCTGAATTATATCAGCAGCCTCCTTAATCTGAAAGAGAGAGACACAGAGAGAGAGAGAGAGTGAGTCAGGTGAGGCATAAAGAGAGAGAGAGCACGACAGGACCATGAGAGGTGGACATCCAGACAGAAAGCTGGCAGGCCACCGGCAGCGTCTTCACTTGGGGGATCATCATTTTAGAGCAGCCCTCCTCCACCTCCCCATGTTGAACAGAGAGCTGATAACAGACAGGCTGCGCTCACCTGGGCATCGGCAGCAACAGCAGCAGTCCTGACTTAGCAGCACATCCAACTTTATTGGCATGCCTTTTCTGAATGGGCTGTAATCCCACAGGAGTCTAAATCGCCTTCAATAATCTGTGCGGCCAGGGATATCTGTCTAAAAAAAGGGGGCCCTGTCGAGAACCCCCCTCCCCCCGCCCCTCCTGACATACACACTGGCTAAAAAAGCCCCAGACCTCCGAAAGGCCTGCCGTCCGCAACTCCTCTGTTCCCGCAGATGCCTGCCTCAGCTAACATCATTACTCTGCTCCCGTGAGGAGGATCCAGCCTTTCTGCTCGGCGAAGGTTTTCTAAGTATCTGTCCCCCAGCTAAGATTAGCTAAATCCCATGTAAGTAATGTAGCCGTCTCCCTGCAGTCAGGGTTTAGCAGCACTTGTCTCCACGCTGGCGGCCCAGCCCTCCCTTTCAGAAGGATTAGCAAAGCCATCCCCCTTCAGCTATTCACTTGCAGCTTTCCTCTTTCCCCTTCGTCTGGAGGTATGCTCAGGAAAAGGAATCTGGTCAGATATTTCTGCATGCCTCTCCGGAAAACTAGCTCCATCTCCAGCTCTCGTCTCTGGGATTGACCCCCTGACTCACTGCTCTGCGTCCCACTAATGATGTTGCTCCTAATATGAATTAATCTAAAGCATCCTAATCTCTCTACTGTCACTTACACACTGCAAAATCAAACTTTCAGGGGTCACTCGTCTAACATCAACATGGCGTCTGTGTAGGCAGGAACTAAGTAAAAGTGTGCATCTCATCTCATCGCATCCACCACGTGGATAGCATGCATGTTATCACCGCCCTTACATGTACCATAATGCCACAAGCTCTTTGCTGCTGTAATACGACACAAAGCTGAGGACCAACCAAATTCTCGCTCCCAGACAACCTTCTGTAAATGCAATTAGGGTTGACATGAGCATGTTGACATCCATGCTAGTCAATCAGCCAGCTATTGTCAGACAGCAAATGACAGTTTATTAATCCAAATTAGCCGAGGGATCTGACTAAAGGGATAAACTTGACAAATTAATATGGACGGTTTACCTCATAATCCCGTTCATTCTCACCTACAGCAGTATCACAGCAGGGGGTCCTAGTCAATGGTCACACACACACACACACACACACACACACACACACACACACACACACACACACACACACACACACACACACACCTCCACTGAAGTGAATGGAAGGAACATACGCAGCATACTCACTTTTTCTGGGTTATTGAAGACGTCACTGCGCAGGTCCCCATCCAAGAACTCGTTGAAGTAGGTCATCAGACGCTGAGCTTCCACGGCCCTCTGCCGAGGTGTGTTTACCCCTTCCAGCTGGTCGCCAAGGTGACAAACCTTGGTTGCCACATAGCTGATATGCTCATCGAGCTCCTGGAAGTGCTGAAAGGCCACCTGAATTGACAAAGAACAGAGGGAATGTAAAGAAAAAATAAAGTCATTCTGTAACGTAAAAAATTTAAAAAATTTAAAAAATTAAAGCTCAAAGACATTCAGGTGGGTGTCATTCTCTACGTGACCAAACAACACACCTGGTTGCTTCTCTGCAAGTCTTGCACTTTGTGGGCAAATTCCTTGGCCTCACGATGACACTGATGCTCAAGCTTCTCCACCCGCCGCTGGATCTTCTCATCCAATTGCTTCAGCTCTTCTATGTGGTTCTCAAATTCCTCCAACAGCCTATCACAGAGGAAAGAAAGAATGTAGATCCAGCGCTTCACAGTGGTCTAATCAGCATACAATCGAGCCTCAACTAACAACAGGTAAAACATACAAAAAAGGCTTAAAAAAAAAAGTTTATAGTTATAGTTAGTTAGTGTCTGATGCTTAATTCCTGGGTCCCCAGACTTAAGAAGCTCTGAAAACTAGCAACTTCGTCAGCTGCATTTTAAGTGCCATCAGGACTGCAGAGCAAATGTTCTAAGTCAGCACCATATTTCACAGAGTAGGAAACATCCCAAAATGATGAGTGTATAATCTCTTGACTAATTCCCTCAGCACTGGCTACAGCTTAAAGACATCTCCCATCCCTTCCCAATAGACACTCATTCCCTGGCTGGTGACTCACAGTATGGTGGCCTCCACAGATATGTTGTCTCTGACTCCTCGCTAAGAGCTTCCGAGGAGGTGGTGGCAACAGTTTTGTGGAGGAAGTAGATAAGGCAGGATGGATCCACAGTAGAGTTAAACTGTTATGGCATTTTTGCTTACTTGGTCCCCGAGTGTAAACATAACAACAAGCAGTGAAAATACCATGAAAAGAATCTCAAGCATAGATATGTCCTGCTTTTCTCCGACCCAACCATCACAAACACTAAATTAGCATAGAAGAGACCAAGATGAGCTTTAGTAGGTGCAGGAGGACTAACTCAGTTTCACTCCGAGTATTTAAAGTTGATATGGATACGCATCTAATTATTTTCAAGTATTATGTTTGGAAACCTGAAACTAAATTTTTGCTGTTAACCCCTTTAAAAGTTGCCAAGAAGTACAGTAAGAGAAAAGAAAAGGCTGTGGGAAAGAGCACAATATAATGTGGATAGAGATCGGTATTTTCTGATTTATGACTTGACTTGATAGAGGAAGAATATCTTAATGTCAACATCAGTGAAAATTTTAAAGGAAGAGGCGTAAATTACATTGTGGAATAGGCCAGGAAGACAGCATTAAGTCATACCAAGAGAGTGCATCCTTATAGAGATGATCAGCTGTGGCACACTGTCAGCAGACAGAGTGGAAAAGCTCCATAGCTTATTTATAAAGGTATATTATTTGCATTAGAAAACAAAGCAAACATTTTTAAGAAATGAGATTGTTACTATCATATTAGTAAACAAGCTAAATGTACACGGAAGAAAACAAAGCTTAATAAATGAAAGCTCAATACAATATTATCTCTTGTGTAAATATTGATTGTGGAAAAATACTCTTAATAGGGAAATATTGGTGCATTGTTTTAAAATTAATATGAGACAGCAAAGATATATTTAGGAACCAGGTGACACACTGGCAACGATATTGTAACCAAAGTCAAGGTTAAAACCTGGAGTGTGATGATATTCTGCTGAGTTACGGATTCACGTTCAGGGGAAGGAAGATGTGTGCAGCAAATGTGAATGACAAGCGCCTACAGTACCTTTTTGGATCAAATGCCTCAGCTCCTCCTTTGGAGCCTCCTCCAGGTGTCCTCCATGCCAACCTTTCAATGTACTCATCTGCATCAAAGGGCTCCTGAGGGGGTGGGGAAGTCATGAGTGCACTGATGATTACTTCACACAAAAACGTTATCAAAACACCAGCTATAAACGCAACAAGAACATACTTTTTATATGTTTTACGGCACTGATTTCACTGCACACTAAAAGTCCATATCATTAACGTTTCCCCGAATAACACAGATAAACTATATTTGTCCCCTTTTCTTTCTAACTTACGACATGAAGAATTATCTTCCGAGCTGTGTGAGTCATTATTTATTCTCTATTACACACTCAGGGTGAATGAGGACATTACCGTTAAGCTATCGTTACTGATAGTTAGCAACCTAGCTAGCCTGACAGCTAGCTAACACAGCTCTCCGGTGCAGCAGTCATTTTACCTCGAACAGCTGAGCAGTTGTCGCCATGTTCAAGACTCAGCTGGCTGCGCAGTGGAACGCAATTTAGAGGAAGGATCTCAGAGTCGGCAATGCCGCCGACTTCCACATGGATTTGCTGATTTCGTGCAGTTTTGCCCTTTGTTGACAGCTAGCTGGTTAGCAATCCAGCTTCCTGTATGGGTGGCAAAGGGTGGGGATAGCTGCTCGCAAATGCGCAAGCGCGTGTGTCGGCTGATTGGTGGCTGTTGTCACATGAAACAACAGCAGGAAGTGAGTCGCTACGTTAGTCAAATTACAGTGAGGATAGTTGGAATTTAACAACTGCACGATAAGATGCGAATATTAATATTGAAATCACAGAATAGTGTGTAAATTGAGGACTTAAGTGCATCCGGACAAATGAGTGTGCGTGCTTTGTGGATTATTTCTCACGAGAAGGGAGACAATGTGTCGATACGCTTTTCAAGGTATGTATCTGTCTTATAATGGTTCTCATACACCACTTCCTGTTTATAATAGTGTAGAAGATCGTAGCAGCGCTCTAATGTCGTAAAATCTCTGCTGTCACACTGCTTGCAACCTGCAATGTTTTGTAAAGTCTTGTTCTCCCCCCACAGGAGGTTTGCTACTGTGGAGCACCGTGCAAAGAGCCTGGCAGGCTCCTCATATATAGCAGTCCCAGAAGACAACACTGTGCTGCAGCTCCTGCTCACTGAGCTGGGGCTTTCAGACTCAGACAAGTCCTATGTAGCTCTCAGAGATGATTGCCTTCATCGTCAGCGATCACCAGCCCTGGAGCTGCGTGTGGGCGGCCCTGGAAAGGGAATACTTTGGCCAGTGTTGGCCATCTCGCAAGGGCCTCTTATTCTAGCTTGCCTGCCTTTAGTGGATGCCCCTGCTGAGCCACGGCCACCTCTTCCCAGCCTGCTGTCTGTCTCCCAGGGCCTCACACTCCTGGCAGGTTTGCAGACTTTTCTCCTCAGCTCTGGGGGTAAGCCTGATAGTGAGGGGCTGACCTCTCGCCTGGCGATGCTGCCTTCTATACTCCTGCAGGTTTGTCCGCTTGGCACGCCTCTGGATGTGCCACTCCTGGGGTCACCTGCTACACCCACAGTGCCCACTGCTGCTGGGAACCAGAAGCAGCCAGCCTGGAAGACAGGACTCCACCGGGGTCGAGCTGTGGTGAATGTAGCACTGATAGAAACAGTACGCTCCATGCAGTATGGTAACCAGAGCAGACAGGACCTGTGGGATGTTTTTGGCACTGTGACATGCAAAGTAAGTGCACACTGTAAAGGAAAGCAAGTAATGTTATACCTTGTTTTTTTTGCCTGTTTCCATTCTTTGCCTTCATTCTACTTTTTTGTCCTTTTGTCAACAGTGTGAAGTGGAAGGGGTGCTCCCAAATGTGACGGTGACCCTCACACTGCCACCAAATGGTTCTCCACTACAGGACATCCTGGTCCATCCTTGTGTCACCTCACTGGACTCAAGTATCCTGACTGCCAGCAGCGTGGATAACTGGGATGGCTCAGCTTTCTCTGGGCCATATAAGTTCCCCTTCTCTCCTCCTCTGGAGCCTTTCAGACTATGCAGCTATACATCTCAGGTACAAAACATACATACTAACATACTTCTAAACTCACACATTAGTGCTAATGTCTCAAGGGGGACTTGCAATTCTTCATTAGGTCCCCGTTCCCCCTATACTCGGTTCGTATCAACTGAAGGAAGAAGAGAACCAGCTGCGTGTGTCAGTAACCCTCAAACTTCACGAGAGTGTGAAGAACAGCTTTGAGTACTGTGAAGCACACCTGCCATTCTTTAACAGGTAAGCGGCACAAGATGATGTAATCTTTTAGATCTGAGCACCTGCCCGTGTTTGTTTCCTGTAGAGAAAAGAGGTTTAATGCCTCACAGTCCATGCCATCTTTGAGGGTTAGATACATTTTAACAGTTACGTTTTAGTGTTTACAAGATTAAGAATCTGTCTCCTTATGACAAACTAAATGCATGAAGTTCTTTAAGACGGCATTCTGTTTTAGAGCCTGAGAATAATCATTTATAGATATAGAAGTTGGATAATCAGCCAATCTAATTTTCAAGTAGATTACAAATTAATGGTTGATGCACAAATTTAGCTAGTTATGCTATCTAGGTGTACTGCCAAATTAATGTAAAATTAATTCCAGCTGGCAATCAAATTAAAGCACCAATAAGATCATTAGTTTTTCAAAACTGTTTTGAATTGCTAAACACAAACAAGCGAATTACAAAGACATATCTATTGCTGAAAATATTTTCTTCCATAATTTATAACTGTTTTATGGTCTCTCACAGGGGCCTTTGTTATATGGAACAGAGACCTCCTGCATCTTTGCAAAACACCTGCACTGGTCTCATTACAGTGGTCTAAATAACTCGCCTTACCTGAATAAATGAGTCCTCCAACAACCAAATAATAAACCTAATAACCTAAGTAAAACTAATAACCTCAAACTTAACTTTATCATGTGCATCCATGTGATAAAATACTCCTGTCACACAGTTTGCAGAAATGTCCCAGAAAACCATCTTATTTTTTCAGCAAACCATTCTGCTGTCCAGTTCTTACATGAAATACACTTACAGTACATTGTCCCTGTGGGGTTTCTTGTAGAGCAGAGAGGATAAAACTCACTCATTTAAAAAATGATCCAATCTAGATAAACAGTCCTCCGTGCTGATAACTCTCTTTAAAACACTGATTAAAGTGATTGAACCCAGCTAATATGTTTGCACTTACATCTGCACGTGTGCTCTGCGTCTTGTGCAGGGATCAGATGGGCTTTGCGGAAATGAAGGTGAGCTCTGGACAACTGGATGTTTCAAAGGAGAAGAACCTGCTGGTCTGGGGCCTGGGTAGGCACTGTACTCCAGAGCATCAGTGTAAAAAAAAAAATCACTTTTACTGCAGTTGTGTATTTGAAAAAGAAACTAATGAGCAGTTTTGATATTTAGGGCAAAAGTTCCCTAAATCTCGTGAGGTCACAATGGAAGGCAAGATCAGCTTTTCTGGGCCGATACCAGGACCCACTGACCCCCTCTGCACAGAACTTACAGCCTATATCAAAGTAAGTTAATATGTGTGGTGATAATCAGAAGCCTGTTACAGTCAAAACATGGGTCAGCAGAATTATGTCACTTGTTTGTCCATTTACAGCTACAGTATGTTGCAGCAATTTTTCAACAGCTAATTTCTAATGGGATAAGGGATCTATTAATATATAATCATTAGGTTGTAAAGCGATTAACACTTATCACTATTATATAACACCGTTATCTTCACAGTTGTATTTCAAAGTGCCTGACATGACGCTCTCTGGGTGCTGTGTGGATCAGCATTCAGTGCAGGTTTATTCCACTGCCAAACCACGGATTGTAACATGTAAGCTTACAATAGTTCTTGTATCAAAAGTTTTTGTTTGCTGCATCCACGTTTTCTGACAGAAAAAAATGGTCTGTCTGTTTTATTTTCAGCCCGAGAACTTCTATCCAAAGAGTACTACATATGGAATTCAACAGGAGCTGCTCCGGTTTCCTCTGGGCAGATGATGCTATAGCATGGGTACATTAAGAGCTGCTCGGTGGAAAGGTGCACAGTTCACTATACTGTAACAGCACTGAAGATCCTGTTAAGCATATGCAGTGATCCAGACTGGATGTGTGACCCCAAAAATGTATTTTTTACTATCCTGTTGTTACTGGAGAGCTCACAAATGATAGAAAATGTAAATAGCAGTCAAAATAATTTTTTAGATTTTACTTGTTATTTAAGATCGACATGTAAAAGACAAAATAATTTTGCTTTCACTCAGCACAGTTCTCAATGTGCAAACTTTGACTGGCAGAAGTATTGATTTTGTTGATGGATGGATACTTTCAAAAAAACCAAAAACCTGCCCCTGTAGTCCAACTTCTTTTATCCCCCAGCCTCCACCCTCCCTCAAATTTAGCCCATTGCAGACACAAGGGCCACCCCTCGCTCTGACAGTCCCACTTCAGTGACTCTCCATCAGCCGGATAATTAGCAGCTGGGGCCTTGTCATCAGCTGTTGTGGGCCTGGAGGAGAGGGGCGGCTGGGCTGTGAAAGGCCAGACTGCTCTGGCCAGTGTCTTGGCTACAAAAGGCTCCTCTTTTAGAGCTGGCAGGAGTCCTTGCCCCCTCCACCAATCATTCCCCCACCCCTTTTGACCCCATCCCCGCCCTGTCAACTAGTGGCTAGTTCAAACACACAACCTCTCCAACCAGACTGTGATTGAGCGCTGACCCTCTGGCCCTCTGTGACTTTAAAGCAGCTGGTCCCATTCAGCAAGCAGGACCTGGCTAATTGGTGAAAAAGTCACAAGGATGGAAATGGTTGAGGTTGCATAGGTGCTTTAACTCAGTTAATGTAGAACTTTAAGTATATGATTTTGATCTTCATTGTTGTAACACACGTGTCAAGGTAGACCTCCCTTTATAATCAATACTTAATTATAAAGAAATGATTTAAAGAAGGGCATTTAGTTCTGACTGTTTAATATTATTTTACCTGAACTGTGATGAGTTTCATACTAACTCTGTTACAGTCAGTGTATTAAGTTGAATGAATAACTAGCCGATGAAGGGTTAAATCAGAGGAGATTGTGCCCCACTTGTTCCACAGCAGCCAGACTCCTCTGAGTGCCCTCATTGTCTGCTGTTGGCCTCTTGTGCCCCTTACTGGTCCAAATGCTACATTCTCACGTGGATTTCCACTCAGAAGGCTGACCATGACCAATCCTCTGTCAATTGGAACCAATTGCTCACACGGCATCCTTCACCTTCTTTTTATGTTGCAGTGCGGAGTGGCAGACACCGAGACCTCTCGGCTCTCCCCCTCCACGATGATTTGGCTTTAAGGCCCAGTGTGTGTGGCTAGCGAACCGGAAAAGGAGAAGTTTTTTTGAAGACTTGGGCCACTCTAAATCTCCTCAGTATCCCAATATGTGGTCAGTCTGGCTCCTCAAGTCTGCAGTCAGTGGCCTCTCACTGGCAGGCTTTGCTTTGTTGATTGAATGGCTTGCTAAGTATATGGACTCGTTTTAACGCTTTGCTCTGCTCCAGTGCCTTCAGCTCATACCTTTGGGCCTTTTAATCCTACAGTATAGTGTTTTTCAGAATCATTCATTAATTATTTATTTAGATCAGAGTTTTTTACTCTTGTATAAACACATACAGGAAAGAGATTAACACTTTTGTACAATAATCATCAAAAAATAACACAAGGGCCAAAATAAAGTTGTGAAAGTAAAGCAGCAGTGTCGATTGTCATAAATCATGTTAATATATCACAAGGTTGCATAGCTTTAAATGCTCAAAATGATCTTTCACGCCAAAAGGTTTACCATACCCAAACATTTACACAATTACAAATATTGCAACCGTTATCCACTTAACTGTGGGAGTTTACCTCACTGTGTCCCTCAGCCCAATAATGACACCCAGTGGTAGAGTACAATAAAGTTCACGTTAGACTGTTTTTCTTTCTTTGATTCAGTTTAATGCTAATTTCTTCTGTTGAAATACTTCTACTCGACCACTGATCATCACCGAGCACAAGTCTTTGCTGATTTAATTCCTGTACAGCCCCCTGCTGTGCAACGTGATTTCAGCAGTGTTCATCTAACGCACCGTGGCTGAGGACCAGGCTTTTGTCAGCCACTGTGGCCTCAGGTGTTTGGTAGGAGTCCAGTTCCTCTCAGCCTCTCTAAACCCGCTAAAAGCCGGCCTCAGGGAGACCACTTGAAAAATGATGGTGCAATTAGCTGTTTCTTGTTTTCAGTGTAATTATTCTTCAAGAGACACTTTTCAAATAAGGGGATATTTTTGGATGCTGAAGGATTCTTTTGTACTAACCTCTATACCAAACGCCCGGTAATAGACCAGAAGCTTCAAAGCTGGCTGATTTGAATCCCAACTCTTTTAACTAAATATAAAATGTACTTTTGGACATTTGCTATCAATATTGTGGGAATGCTAAATGAGCTTCAGACTCACTGCCTCAACAGCACGATTTCTCACTTTTGTACATCATTTTCACCCGTAGAGGGCACCATAAACTCAGCCATGCAGGGAATATCTCTGGAACATAAATAGTTTTGTTGATATTGCAAGTTGGTTGACTAAGTGTTCTTAGTCCAGTTTATAGTCCCAGATCCCTCTTGCACCTCTTATCCTCCCTGTTTGACACCTTCTGTCAGACTCAGGCCACATCCAACTATCTCTCTGTGTTTTACCCCTGTCTTCTACTCTCACTATTTCCCTTTCAGTTGTCCATGATAGGTTTTTGTCTAAAGACAGTCCCCTATGTCCAGTTTGTTGAGTTCCTGCCTCTCTGTTTCTGAGAGCTCGATCTCTCTGGAATCCATCTTCTCCTCTGCACAGGAGCTGTTCGTTTGGCTGGTTACGCTGTCTCTCTTCACAGAGCTGAGGCAGAGGTTTTGGGTCCAGAAGGCAGCTAGGGTCCAGACTTTCTCCTGTGGTCTCATCCCAGAAGATGTCCCTCTCTGTGGGCCTTCTCACAAGTTTCAGCCTCTGGATCCCTTCTGTATTTGGACCTCCAGCTAAAGGACCAAATTATGTTGGAATCCATCACTAGACCACATTCAGATACATTTTGTATCAAGTTTGCCTATTAAAATAATAATTTGCAGTCGTACCATTAAGTGTGTAGACAACCTTATGTCTTCTCTGCTCCCTGGCTTGTCGGAGGTGAGCTCGCCGATGCCGATGAGCCTGTTGAGTCAGAGCTGTCTGGGCCTCCAGGAACCCTCCCTAAAAAGGCCACAGAGCCAGAAGGTAGAAAGTAACTAAGTACATTCACTCCAGCACTGTACTGAGTACAATTTGGAGGTACTTGTACTCTACTTGAGATTTGCTTGAGATATGCCACTGTATACTTCTACTTCACTACATTTCAGAGAGAAATATTGTACTTTTTACTCCACTACATTTATTTGACAGCTGTAGTTACTGGTTATTTTTCAGATTTAGATTTTGCATAAAAACAAACAAGTACAGTGCATTGTTTCAGATTAAACCAGTGGTTCCCAACCTTTTTGGCGTGTCCTCTAAAAAAAAAAAAAAAAAAAAAAAAAGCAGCATCTGGTCAAGATTCACATGTCTATCCAATGGTTGTTAGCAGTTCCACACAAGAGAGATTTCCCCCAAAAAAGTAAAAATTAGAGAATGGTCCAAAAAATGTAAACAGATTTATCTAACGAGATTTCGTTTTTTCTTCTTTCCTAGCACATTAATCATCTCACGACCCCCTTAGGCTGGGAACAACTGGCTTGAACAACCAAACTCTATATAATAGTAATAATATATAATAGTTATAATTTGCATATATGATAATATAACAGTCACTGGTGCCATTTTTCTGCAGAACAAGTACTTTTACTTTTGATACTACTGAAGTACATTTAGCTGATATTACTTATTAACTTTTACTTGAGTAGTTGAATTGGTAGTTTTCCTTAAGTAAAGGGTCTGACTACTTATTCCACCACTGCAAATAACACACATTTACATTACATTACAATGCGTGCTTTATGTGATTTATGGCATTTGTAGTAAACATATTTCCTATGGACAGACGTGGATTTAAAGCAAACCATTCTATAGAAAGACTCGTGACTGTCAAGACTATACTTTTCTTTGTGTCTGTGAGTGTGTATCTAAGAGTGGGGGCTTTTCTGTTACTTGTACACTGAAAATAGATCCCATTGAGGGCCAGTCACGGCTGTAGACCACCCTCCACTGACACTTCATCAGATCCACTGGGACAGGCCCTATCTTAAGCACTGCTGCACACTTTTATTTCCCCTCAATATAAAAATATATGATCTGAATTATTGATGTTATAGATGCACTTCAGCTCTTCTGTACTTTGTCATGAAGCTTTACCTGAATCATTCTGCCGGCGCCAGAGTGTCCTGTCTGGCCGGTTGTAGAAAATCGGTGGACACCCCCATCTCTGCAGTCCCTGCCCTACAACAAACATCAAATTCCTTATTGGGCATGGAGATGGCATGAGGGCAGTGACGCTGAGACAGTCAGCAGCCATATTTTTCTTTTTTGTTCTATTACCATGGCAATTTGATTGGCAGTGCTTGTGTGGCCAATTTGAAGGGCCAGTGGTTGCAGTGCCTGAGGAGAGATAATGATGGGATGTCTGGGTAAAAATCACAACCAGTCAGAAACAATAATGCTAAATTATGTCCGCCAGAGTTCCAGCTCTGGATCGAACAGATGAGAAACTTCTCATATGAATCTGAAACAAGAATAGCCTGATATAGTTAATAAAACTATATCAGGCAGCTGATTTTGCTGTGCTAACCTGGGATCTTCGGGGTGGATGGGAGTGAATGATGCTTGAATAGTTGATTTGCTTTGGTGGGAGGTTTCCTGCAAAGCATGGTTCTTACACACATATGCACACACTGTTATCTAGTATCAAAATCAGTATGACAACACAGAGTGGTCTGTAAAAAATATTAAAAGCCTGAGTGGGAACCAAAAAAATAGAGACAGGAGTCTTACTAACCTGAGAGTGTGGAAAGAGTCATTTCCTGTTTCAGTGGAGGTAAGGTTGTCTTCCTCTGTCCCAGAGATCCTGACGGCTGCTCCACAGTGACTGGCAGAGCAGGGAGGGTCCATTGTAGTTTGGGCTGTGCCCCCTCTTCTTGCAGGCTATTACATGGAGCTACTTTACGCAGCCTGGGTCGGGAGCCTGTGGATCCCATTGTCCTACTCGCTGTCCTAAGGCTCACAAGCTTAAATACTAAATTCAAATATAGTACAAGTGAGATATGACAAGTTTAAAAGTTAGTGTATCTTTCTTCAAGTTTAGTGTTAATTACTGATCTCACCTTTCTAATATCGTCTCATTAGTCACTGTAGGACTTTCCCGTGTAGGTGTTGATTCCCTGTGGATTTTTGGCCTCTCCTATAAAAAACTGTGTTAGTTACAGAATAACTAAATCTGACTTGCCCCACTTGTTCCAGCTGCTCCCAAACAAACCTGGTGGTCTTCACATCTCCCCTACTGGCAAACTTAATGTTTGTCGTGAAGCATCTCTGTCTGGTGTTAAAGTACAAATGCAACAAACACTTTGGTAGTGGTTAAGCGAGTAGGTGTGGACTTCTTCCCTGCCTTCATACTTGTCTTTCTCATTATAATGAGCTAGGTTTCTATGGCAACTCTCTCTACAGGTTACTTTGTAACTCATAAGTTAATGCTTGAAAGAACCTGTTATTTCCCTGCACCCCTTCCATATTAGAAAGCCCAGAGGGGTGAGGAGAGTGACAGGTTCTTTAAGAACTGACTGAAAAATGTGATTTCATGCATGCTCAGAAAGCCACGGGGGTAGACAAATACTGTTACAATGGTGGGTCATACGCTGCATGTTAGGTAGTCGTTATTGTTTTATTTATGATATAGATTATGTGGTGATTATTTTCAAGACTGTTCCCCTTAGATATATTAGATTATTTTGGTTAGACATGCTAGCAGCAAGGCTCTAGGGATGGCAATGTCGATCTGTTGGTCCGTCAGTTCACTTACTTTTGTCCAAACTGAAATATCTCAACAACTATCGGAGGATTGCTGTGAAATTAAGTGCAGATATTCATGTTCCACACAGGATGAATCCTGCTGACCTTGGTCTTTTCCTCTAGCGCCACCATGAGGTTGAAATCTTAGCTTTTACTGAAATATCTCAACAATTGTTGTGATGAAATTTGGGACAGATATCCATAGTACCCTGTGAATAATTTGTACAAGATTTTATGCCCTGACCTTTCATCTAGTACTACCATCAGTCAAATACTTTGGTTTATGACTAAACACCTGCAAAACTAATTACATTACTAAAACTAATTACTAATTAGCAAATGTTAGCATGCTAACACACTAAACTAATATGGTAAACACTAAACATCAGCATGTTAGCGTTATCATTGTGAGCAAGTTAGCATAGAGCATGCTGATGTGAGCGGATGTGAGCATTCAGCTCAAAGCTCTGCTGTACCCACAGCCTCACTGAGCATCTTGCATGGCTGTAGACTCTTAGTCTTGTCTTTTGTCATTGATGCATCTGCAGTTTAGACACAGTGTTTTGGCCTTCTTGGAGCACTATTAGTTGCCTCATGTTACTTTTAAAAGTGCTGATTGCAGGCCCTTTTTAGCAAATGATGCTGATTGGCATTCAACCTGTAATATGACCAGACCTTGTAGCAGTGTTTTGTAATTCTTTGTAATTTCTCCTTATTCATATTTTGCTTATATTCTGTCTACCCCATATCTAAGTATCCAATAAGAATGTATACAAAAATGTGTTATCGTGGCAAAAGCGGCATTTTACATCCACTACATAAGGTCCCTCTCTAAAGTCTCCTATCAGCATCCAGCTTGGTGGCAGCAGCGTAACTACTCTGTCATGGAATTAAGATTTGAACTTTACACATTCCTCTGCTTCTTCTAGCTCATTTATTTTAATATGTTAAAATGCCACTGCAGTTATTAAGCTGAAACGGTCACCTCAGCAAATGCTTCATTAGAGGTCATTCATTAACTCTCTGACAGCACTCCAGCAACCATAATGGCCCTGTGGTGTTAGACTCTAGGGACTGTGTGTGCATGTGTATACATACATGTGTGTGTGTGTGTGTGTGTGTGTGTGTGTGTGTAGGTGTGTGTGTTTGTGTAGGTGTGACAAAGAGTGATGTAGAAAGACTGTCTAATACCCTCATCATCTCAATAGCACTATTTGGATTAAAATTGAATTTTACCACCAAGTTATGTGACACTAGAAAGTCATTTTGACAAATGCCTATCAGAGTGTTATGCTCTACAGGCAAACATTTCCCACGGGCTTTTTCCATTGCCATTCAGATAGGTGTATATTATTTATCCACAGATTGTGTGTATCTGTGAAAGAGGATAAATTGTAGTAGGAACAATCATTTTCCATCTTCTTCAGTTTACAGTTTATGTGTGTGACAGGTAGCAGCACAGAAAAGCATGTGCATAATATAACGAGGATAATTCTGCAAAGTCATTGCTGCTAAATCAATGCAATGCACTTTACTGATTATTGTATGAATCACACTGCTTAGTTCTGCTAAAAGTACTCAGCCACGATACAAGTATATGGTTGAAACAATAATAGTTTGGCTCTTACACGTTCTTATGGGGCTGTTTCCACATTTTCAGTTTTGAAAAAAATGGCGATCACACCTTAAACCTACTTCAACATCAAAATATGTGTCTTTGCTAACATTAGACCATATGGTCATTTGGCATGTTTTCATGTTGAGGTGGGAAAGCGGATTCAATTGGAAAAAAATGCAGGCAGGGCTATGGCCTGGATTAGTCCATCACTAGTTACTAGTCCAGCCCGGCAACATGGATAACAGACAACTTTAATAATAATAATAATAATTTTTTATTTTATTTACTGTTTGTCCCCACTGCTGAATCCTTAACTTATCATTTATTGACCTAAAATAGTCAAATTTAAATATATTAAGTCCAAAAATACTAGCCTGTTATTAGCCTGTAAAATATAGACCAAGTGTTTTTGGTGTAAAATGATATGTTATGTTCTTTATTTACTTAATATTGCCATTTGTTTCTGTTTCATATTATCATTTTACTATAGCTACTTCTGTTAACTCTCTGTATGTTGCATGTTGATGACAGGATGCCAATGTGCTGGTTTAATGTGAAGAACCTGTGAAGCTTTGCCAGCAGCATCAGCAATGTATGCATCCTTGTGGATGTTGATTTGGGCAAACGAAAAAAATGTAAAAGATGTTGAAATGTTAAATAACTCAGGATTTAATCACATACATGTGGTCCTGAATACAACTAGTAATACACTGCTATGAATGTGGGGTTTAAGTCTTTTATTATAAAATCAAAAAAGCCTGTACATTACGCATAGTATAATTGTCATTCTTTTATATAATACTATTAAATAAGACTTAAAATAATACTCTTATTGATACAACTCTAAATAAATATCATTAATACATATAAGATTGAGCCAAACTGCCCTGCCAATATTTATATTCACAGAATACAGTCCGCAGAGCAGCTCTTGGTTTGGGTGCGTGCGAGGAACGTGGCAAGTATTTCAAGAACACTTTCCACCCTTTCAATTTGCAAGATCCATAAATGTTCTCATTTTCCCCTCCTGCAGTGAAGTGGCGGAGACAGAGATGCATCTCCAGAGTGAAGGTTAAGTTTCAAGACGTTACTTCCTGCCTTCCTCATAGAGAGTCCATGTGGGCAGAACATCCTGCCACACCTCCTGGGTGGGCAATGGAGGAACATGAGCAGACAGGGTTAACAGAGACTACTAGCAGAGCTTCATGCCAAGGGAATGGAGACAGCGCCGTTTGCTCGACTGCGGCTTCGAGTGTGGACACTGGACTCTGTAAGCTCCTCGCCGTGGTCCTCCGACTTCTTGTCTGCGATGGTGGCCAGGAAACGCAGCGTGACTGAGTCCCACTCCTCTGGCAGCAGCAGGAGCAAGAAGCCCAGGCAGATGATGCAGGTGGCTGCCAGGCGCACCACGCTGAAGATCACCTCGTGTTTCAAAACATCTACGGCTATAGCAGGTGAAAGAAAGACAGGAACAAAAGAGGGAGCCGAAGAACAGGACAGGGAAGGAGGTGGGGGAGAAACAAAAACAAATTGAGATTAATTACATAAAGTAAGATAAACCACAGGACACTGCGGCTATAGGGGATGAGTGTAGCAAAAGCAGCTTATAATCAGCACAAGCGATACACTTTATCCCCTATGTCTTTGCGGTCTGGAGTCCAGGGACAAGTTGCCATAACCCACTGACCTTCATACAGTCCATCGTGGTTCAAGAAAAGAACTTGTCTGCAGGCATTTAGTATCGCCTTGGAAACCTGATCCTCCCTCAGCGAGAGAATAGTTGCAGGGTCTGTTTAGGCACACTGATGATTGGGTTTCCAGGACAAAAGAGGCAGACTTGCTGTGTAATCTGTTTGCTACAGTGGCCCTAAGTGATGGCTTCTTAAGACAAAACCACACTATGTGTGGCCATTTGCTCTCATCTTCATTTCTCTCAATCATACTAATTTCCATCACAATAATCAAGAAATAATAATCAGTAAATTGGAGGTAATACTTGAACCACATAAAGAAACCCTACCTGCATTGCCCGGCACACTGAGCAGTGTCCCTATGGAGATGAGAATGGGGTATGTCAGCACCACACCAACATGGACCAAGATGTTGAACACTGTAAGAGACATGAAAGAGGTTGAAACGTTGAAGTACAAATTAATTAGAGCTGGAACGATCAGTTGATTAATCTATTAGTCAATCGACAGAAAATTAATAAGCAACTATTTTGATGTTCGATTAATCGTTTAGGTTATTATTCAAGCAAAAATGCCAAACATTCTCTGGTTCAAGCTTCTCAGTGTGAGAATTTGTTGCTTTTCCGTGTCTTACAGTATATTAAATATATTATTTAAGGGGGCATACAGTATATTATATTAAAAAGACAAAACAACATATTTAAATGTGTCAGCTTGATGGTAAATTAATTGATAATAAAAACAATTGGTAGTTTCAGTGCTAAAATTAGTTCTAAATACTTTGTTCATGGAAACACATGGGTGAAACCATGATCTTCACTCTTCTTCAGGGGTGTATATGCACTCTCACCCAGCCACAGTCCTGCCAGTCCACACAGGTATCCCCAGGGCAGTGAGGACAGTGAGCCCCAGTGCTCTACCTTGGTGAAGTAGAGGATGAGGGGCACGCAGGAGATGAAGATGAGATTGAAGAAGCCCATGGTGGAAAGGAAGTGAGCCACTTCTCCAAGGTTGGCGCTGCCCAGGAACATCTTGAACAGCACCTGGATGGTGTGGAGACAATTGTTAATTTAGACCAGTGGCTATACAAGCATGTACAGTCAGTGCAAAGGCGATCACACAAATGGTTCAACCTGTAATGTGCTTGGTGGTCTAACCTTGTAGAGAGCTGATGTTGAGGCCGAGCCCACAGCCAATGCCACGCCCACAAAGGAATCACCATGGAAACCGTCAGCATAAGCCATCATGACAATACCCGTGATGGCCATTATGGCTGCCACAATCTGCAGGTAGAGATTCAGAGCCATCAGTGGCATCAGTACTGCTCAGAAGTAAGAAAAACAATTCATGAAAGTATAATTATCATTGTTGGTATTTTCATACAGACCCGAACACCCATGAACCGGTCCTTGAGAACAATCCAGGACAAGAGAAAGACGAAGGCCTTGTGGCAGCAGTAGAGGGCGGAGACATCAGTGGCGGTCAGCTTCTTCAAGGCCAGGAGGTACAGGTAGTTGGTCAGCGTCCACAAAATTGAGAAGGGTGCTGTCCTCTTTACAAAAAGCTTAAGAGTCATCCCATCCTCCCCAAAGAGCTTGCTGCACTCCCTGTTAGGGAGAACAAACCACAGAAGAGTAAAGAAAGTCATGTCGACCTGTTAATCTTCTTGGAACAGTGTCTTTGTTTAGCCTTGCTATCAAGAGGACCATGCTTTGAGAATCGAAATGTTGGTTCCTCATGGACAGTCAGGTGGTTTCAAATTTGTTCCAGTTGAGTGTAAAGAGGAGCAAGGCCTCCTTCGGCTACTAGTGGAGCTGTTATGGTAAACTGGTACTCGGTTTACTGTAAAAAAGATAGACTTGGTCTACACAGTTTAAAGTGGAATTATAACTTTATTTTGCTAAACATAAACACATAAATATTTTGACGACTGACTTTACTGACATATCTGTAAATGTCAATTTAAAAAAGGCCTGTTTTATTTTTATTCCAGCACAGTGATATGGCAGCAATAATCTTTCTAATCTTCTGCCTGCTCTTCTAACTCTTCTACATAGCAGTGAGAGTAACAGTGGTAAGCACATATATTGCAAAAGCTTACTCTAAAAGGTTCTCAGAAATCCAATTGGGCAGATATTGTACTTTTTGTAAGTAAATGTTTTCTGAAATCTTCTTTATTTGAATTAAAGATAGTTGTTGGCAGTTTACCTGAATTTCTGTATGGGGGTCTGCTTCTCCCGTGTGATAACCACATGTCCCGAGTAGTAGATGGGGAAGAAGAGGATGTTCCAGTTGCTGCTGAACCAGGAGATAAAGAAGGGACAGGAGAACGACTGGAAGGTCAGCTTAACCACCTGAGTGGTACCCACCCAGGAGGAGGAGACACACAGAACCATCAGCAGACCACCCAGCACCTTCAGAGCTGTGTTGGTACATGTCTGATAGGAGCGGCTCTCTTCGCTGGTCTCGCTGCCTGGTGTCTCTGCATGAGACTCTGAACCATCCTCTCCTGATGGGAGACAACAGGAGAAAACACAGTAACAGAAAATGCATTGCAGCATCTCTACATGTGGGCTCTACTTCCTGTTCAAAGAGAACAGACAGCCTCAAATCTAAAACTATTTGCCTCTAAAATTGTACTTTTATTTAGCTTTTAATTAAAAGATCGCAGTATTTGTTTTAGCGATGCTAGCAGTAAATTTGGCACAGATCGCCATGGTGTCGAGGGGATGAAGTCCTGGGGATCACCTGACTTTCCCCTTAGTGCCAGCATGAAGTTCACATTTGTGGGTTTTGAACTATCTCTATATGTCAATATCACTCATAAATTCTAATTCTAACTTTGATGGTCCCTTAACTTTTCATCTAGCGTCATCATCAGGTCAAAATTTTAATTTATCCATTACTTTGGTTTATGTCCAAATACCTGCAAAACTAATTATGAGCATCAGCTGTACTTTGTGTTTTGTGCTAAATAGCAAATGATAACATGCTAACATGCTAAACTAAGATGGTGAGCATAGTAAACATTATACCTGCTTAAGATCAGCATGTTAGCATTGTCACTGTGACAATGTTAGCATGCTGACATTAGCATTTAGCTCAAAGCCCTACTGGCACTGCTGTGCATAAGTACAGCCTCACAGCCGTGTTCCTAAATCATTTATATTAGCCAAACATAGCCCCTATTCTGTATGCTTTGTATTACTGTAGGATGTAGCAAGAGTCTCCCTGGCTGGGGTCCAGCACATAAGCATTCATTGATCAATTGCCCTTAGTGATCACTACCGCAGTTTGCATTTCTTGCTGTAAAGGCACTAATGCATAAGGCAAGGCTTTGTTAAAAATGTGTTGGGTTAGCACTGTGGCATTGTGGCTGTGCATGTCATAAATAGCTTTGTCTTCTCATGATGAAGCACGCACTGTACACCCATTGTAGTCAGGTGTGCACAGTAACCTGATGCCCAGAAAGCAAGAGTTACCACATGACATTCCACAAGAAAGTCACATCAACCTTGGCAGCCACTGTTTTGACTGTTGGTATATTCCTGCCATGTAAATGTTGCCTTTGGGATATATTGGAACATGCAAACGAGAATATAAATCAAATATAATATATAAATATAATATATAAATATTATATATAAATATAGATGGATGGCTAGATAGCTAGAGAGGACTTATTTTTAATCTTATGCCAGTGATGCATGGTTGATCTGGCCCAGTGCCTTAATGGACTGCAGGAGTGGCTTTTGGACCTTAACTGTGCTGTGTACTATGTGAAGTGCTGTGTGTGTGAGCATTTCCAGAGAGAGCTCAGATCCGTTCTTTAACTTTCAACAGCGTGATCAATTTACACCAGGACAGGAATAAAAGATGACATGTGCTGGATGTTTGCTGCCCGTGCTCTCTTTGCGAGCTCAGCACGTGAAGGTCTGCCATTTACACCATGGCTACAGACACTAGAGCCCTGCAAGCACTGGAACTCGTACCCGTAGTATCTACCCTCTACAGTAGCAGGGCATCTCAGGGATGCTCATTATTAGATCAGATAGTCTTTTGTTTGTTATCTGCAATGAGACCTCAGCAGGAAGTCAAGCAATGGGAGTACAAGTGTCACTGACAGGTCTAATGAAAGTGGATTGTATCCACAAGTAAATAATTATTTCTTTCATCCAAAACAAACCTGTACCACAGTGTGTGGAGGACAAACTCTTTGATGAAGTAACCAATGTGTGGTAAGAATATTGGTAGCAGTTTCATTTGTCTGTGTAAAGCATTTAGAGTGGTGAGATACTACTTTTTATCACCTAAAGTGTCTGTGTCCACCCTGTTTACTGGACACAAAGAGAAGAAAATGCCACTAAACGTTTCACCACAAACTAAGTTGATAAGTGTATTTTCCAGGAGGGTCACTTCTTTTGTTCAGAAAAGAACACAACAGTCTTGCCAAACTTACTTTATAAGCATAATGAATGCATGAGATCATCGCTGGCACCCAGTAAGAGTATTAAAGCTAAGTGATGGCTCTAAGTGTTATACCTGAGGAGAAAGAATGGTGAATATAAAGTCACAGATTAGAGTCATCTCAGTGCTGTAAGAAGTAGTCAGATCCTTTACGTAAGTTAAAGTACCAACACCACAATGTAGAAACGCCCCAACTGCAAGTAAAAGTCCTGCACTTGACATCCCAATTAAGTCAAAGTACAGAAGTATTATCAGCTAAATGTACACAAACTATCAAAAGTAAAAATACTCCTTCTGCAAAAAATTGGCCCCTGTGACTGATATATTATCATATTTGACATTATTAGGTTGTTAATACTGAATACTAAATCAATGCATAAGTAGCATTTACCTCTTGTAACTGGTCATGTTGGAGCTTGTTTAACTACTTTATATACAGTTAGGAAGTTTAGTCCAGTGGTTCCCAACCTAGGGGTCAGGCTGCCTCCAAAGGGTCACAAAATGAATCCGAGGTTAATCTCAGAAGATTAATGTTAAGCGGAAGTACCTCAAAAGTACATTTAATATAGTTACTCTCCACCACTGCATCAGTTCAGCACTGCCCTTGAGTCTGTCCACACTGCAGAACTAAAATTTCCTGCTCACAGTACAGTGTTTGAAGCAAGAGACCAAAAAACCTTTAAACTATAAGTGACAATTAAAACCTTTAGAATCCAAAAGATGTAAAACCGATGATGACTCCCACTGATTAAGCCAAACTCAGTTCATTACAGACTGTAACTTTCACCTCAATAAAGTCTCAGATAAAATGTTTCACCTTACAGTACATCCCAGCTGGGAGCAGATCTACAATATGTGGTGAAAGCAAAATGTTCAACACCGATACGGCTTTTTTCTACGGGATCATCGGGGGATTTGGTCTAATTACATTCTGTCACAGCAAGGATTCTTAATCAATCTAATGAGCCTGGTGGTTGCTAACTGGTAAACTGAGATCTGATATTTCTGCAAGAGAGAAGCAGCTCTTTTATTCTTTTTTCTTTATGTCTGCTTTTCCTCATCCACCGAGCAAGATGCTTCGTGTTTCATAGCACCGACAAAACCTAAAGCTTTTAGTGTTGGATACGGGCTTTTCTCCTCCCGAGGTAACAGCCACTACAGGCTGATCTGATGCCACGATTAAGTAACATTATAACTCTACTATTCCCCTGCCTCATTAAAGCAGCTCCCATGGCCAAAATTGTATTCTCAGACAGTGTTATTGCTGACTAATAGTGCTGCTAAAAAGTTGCAAAGGAAACAATAATCCCTGACATACACATACTGTTAGCACAGTATAGCAGTGAAATACTAACTAAAGTACAGAAAAAGTGCTATTTGAGGTTAATTTCAGTCAACTCAGAGTAAGTGTACTTGTTTGGAAAACTGCTAAAATTACAGAGTAGTAGTCTTAAAGACTTAATTGAGCACCAGATGTCAGAAATCATTTGGGGCATAATTATGAGCCCATAAAGACACTCATTCAGATTAAACCAAAGGTTTTTGTAGTAGAAATGTCATCACATCAAAGTATGAACAAATAGTTCAAATATAGACTCTCCACGTATACATCAAAACACTAGCATCAGAGTAAGAATATCTACTTAAAGTATGTGGCTAAATATGAAGTTGAGACGCGTTCCTTTCCCCCTCTGTCAAACAAGAATCCACAGAATTAATACTTTTAAAGCTACATGTAGGCATTAATTAATTATGCTTAAGTCTTTAGAACTTGCAAAGTGTTTGTATTCATGCTTGGAATAGCTGACTCGCTAACTATGGCTAGAAAAAGGAGTATTTGAAAGTGTTAACGTCATGCCATTTCATTACAGAAATCACAGTGCTGCATAGGATCATTCACTACTGGAACCCATTAAAAGAGCTTATCCACTCTGTGTGTGACGCAGTATGCTGCTCGAACCTCACATTTCAATCCATTCTGTGTTTTATCCCTGCTGCTGACGCTGCCAGTGACACTGATGGATGGACCCCTGCTGAATCCACTATGAAGATCACACACATGGTTACGATGATACTGATGAAAAGGTGATTAGCGGCATCACACTGTAATCTCTGTTACAAATGTAAAAGGTGGAGGGATTTAGGTGAAGTTCAAGGCTTTTAGCGATGAGGATGCTGAAGAGTGGGGAGTACAAATGCTCAGTTAGATGAAGGAAGGACAGGTGAACAGAATGAACAGATGTAAAAGCAGCTGACTTGGGCCTGTTGGTTAAGTTTTTTACATCAGTGCTGGGCCACACACATGTAGCTTCTTAATTCTGCCAGCAGGAAACTGAAATGATACAAATTTGTTTTTACACCATCCAGAGGAAAACTGTCAAAATGTCCTAGTGAAGATTCAGTAGCTGATTTTTCTCAGACTTTAATTTCTGATACCACATGTTAAGTAAATGCAGCACACCGCTGACTTAAGTAGAACACATCCACATCATACTATCTGTATTTCATGAATGAATACCTGTACACTTTATGCATATGATGCCTTGTGGGAAATAATATACCTTCACCTGTAAAAACTGTCCAAAAAAATAAAATTAAATAAAAGTACTCCATAGTTTTATACAGCCCATCAGAGCTAATAACTCAGTTGATGCTAACACATACACATAAAATACACACAGTTGAGTATAAATGGCATCTTGGGTCTCTCTGGTTCGTTCAGTTTACCTTCAGAGATGGGGCAGGTCAGGACCTGAGTGCTGTACGAGCTGAGAGGAGCCACTCGGGCTGAGTGCTTCTTCATTCTCCACTGGGGGCACAACACACTGTCCTTCCCTGGGAAGTGTGTGTATGTGTGTGTGTGTGTGTGTGTGTGTGTGTGTATGTAAGTGTGCCCAGGCTGCTGCACGCTCAGCAGCTCCTCCTGCTAGCTCCGTGCATCCTCAGACTCCTGACTCCTCCGCTTCTTCTTCACGCTCTTGATTGCTCCCCCCCTCCCCTCCTCCTCCCAGATCTCTTTGTCAACTCTTCTGTCTTCTTCCCAGCACTCCAGTCCTGACTCTCCGTTCCTCCCCAGGCCAGCGCTCTGTTACTGGTGCTCTCTCTCTGTCGGGATAGTGACACAGCTCACTGCAGATAGCTCAGTGGAAGTGCAGTGAAGTGGAGACTCTACTGTTGCACTGTCATGCCGTGATCCAGAGTTGCCACTGTCTCCAAGGGAGACTGAGCTTCAAGTGTGTGTGGCATGGCGCAATCACTCCCCTCATCTCTTTCTATCCTCCCCCTCCTCTTTACTCTCTGTCTCTCTCGCTTTTCCCCTCCTCTTCTTTTGCTCCACAAATCAGCAGCTTTGTTTGGAAGGTAACCAAGCAGCCTGGGCTAATTATGCTGCGTTAGCTGCTGCCCCCTCCTTTTCTCTTTCCTCCTCCCCTCTCTTTCTACCTGACCAGGCTCTTCTCACCCCTTCCTCTCTCTATATATACTCATGTCCTCTGTCTGCCAATGTCTCTTTAACTTCTTGGCACATCTCCTGCTCTTCACTACTCCTTGAGAGTCTGAACTCTCTCCTGTTGCTTATACCACTGCAGCATTAATCAGTTGAACTATGAAATAGACATAATTACCGTATTACAAAGACATGCCAGTCCTATACATGTACATTCTGTCATCCACTGAAGTAACCCCAGTGCTCTCAGCAGAGGGATGAATCTGCCCACATGGTACTCACACCATTATTACACATTTACACATCACTACTATGATATGCTGCCCCGATGATATTTCCATCTTCCAAAGACACCGTGAAGGAGACAGCAACACAAACCAACTGAAAAATGTTTAAAAGCGATACATTTTAAAGTACTACTTGTGTTTGTATCATACTGTAGGCTTACACCTAAGTCTAACATTTGCAGCTATAAATTAAGAATGTATCCTGTGGCTCTTAATCACTCTAGTTATCTGTTACTGACATGGACATGCCTCTCATGGTATCTACAAATAAAAAAAACAGGTGAACGAAATCTCTGTTTGTCATTCCTCCCAGTCTGATCTTATGTTGCTTTTCCATTGGACATAGCAATACTTTTTTGTAACTGCAAGTCCACCTTCTCCCTAGCAAATATTGTTCTTAAGTAAAGTTTGAGATTTTTGTACATAACTGGACTATTTTTTCTGTGTGAGACAGACATTTACTGTATTTCAGAGGGACCTATGGTACTATTTATCTCACCAAATCCATCTGATGGCCGAGAGTAAGAAGACTGTAGACAAAAGTTCCACCAAGCTTGTAATATATGATGCATTGCTGGACTTTAAACTAGCCAACAGTAGTTAGACATTGCAGGACTGCTTAATATGTAAATAACTTGACACTTTCAAATGTAATGTTGTTTGTAGGGAGCTGTGGCACCCACCATCCAGCTCGAGTGAAGAGGCACCGCAGGGGACGAGTTGAACTCACGGGGGTTCAGGTAGGCCAGCATCCTTTCTAAGGTAACCTATGGACTCAGTATATGTTGTGGCCTGTAACTAGTTGGTATAGCCACAAGGCTTATTGTTAATTAATTCCTCTAGACGTGACAACAAATCATTTCTCCAGTATGTGACAATAACAAATGGTTATACAGCTAGATTGGAGGAAAAGGCTCTGCTTTATGAGGGAGCTCTTTAAGAATCTGATAGACTGGGAGAACTAATCCTCTCTTAATAAACATACATGGCATATAAATCTTAGTTCAATCAACAAACATAAAAAATAGCGTATGTTTTTGTTGTTGTGGTTGAGCGAGCTGCAGCACAAAACAGCGTTGGCATGAGCGTGTCAGCAAAGTAAGAGTGAGAAGTGTCACATTATGTTGGCGGCACTGTCCTGATAGCCACACAGCTGTGAACGAGCCAGTAAATGTGAAGCATGAGCGAAACAGCCGATGCCAATCAGCTAATGCAGACACAACTTCAGTGCTCTGCCTGAACAAATGCTATGCTTCATTACTCATCACACTTACTGTGAGCGCTGTTGACTGTGCTTCTTCACTTTTACTGTTAAAGGAGAATACTTTTTTTCCCATCACTGTTGCACAGTGAAACCCAGGGAAAGGGAAACCCTCTCATCAGCAGCCAGTGTGGACCTGAAAAGGGTCAGCCTAGGCCATGTGAGTCACCCTCGGGACTGTGGTCAGGAGTTTCCATCTCAAGGAAAACCCTCCAGCCATTCTATCTCTAGCTGTGGTTTATCTACCTGAAGATTTAATGGACCTAAATATTGCTTGGGCCTCTACATCAACGACATATCAGTGTCTAGTCTATGCAGTCAGACACATGAGGCCTTGCAGCCTGTAATATAATCTTAATATTACCTATGCTATGCTATGCTCACCCTCTCACCAGTAAAATCAATACTAGCCAAGCCAGGAGCACAGCAGCATGACCTGAGAGACAGAAAACACTCAAAGTAAACATACACTACAGTAAGTAGACTGGCCCTTTGTCTAAGTTGGTTTGTTAAGAATACTAAATGAGTGCTATTTTGCGGTCATGCTTGCTCCAGGATCTCTGTAATTACGTCAGTATCACCCTGAGCCACTCCCTTCCTGTCTGTCTCTACTCTCCAGCGCTCATCAGCCAAAGTTCTGGCACTTCTATTGAGAGCATAACAGATCAGAGTACTTCTCTGTGCATTCGTCAGGCTGTGAGAAACAGCACAGTTATTGTTTGACTCTTTGTTACAATGGAAAAAATGCAGGGCCATGTTCCACTAATGCCATGGTAATCTATTTGTTTGAATGCAGAATTCAGTACTGAGGAGACGCTTTGAAAAAGCAACACTCTGTTGCCATGTTTTTAGGACAATGCCACGGTGCAAGCGCTCTTATTTCCCATGGTCACTCTGACAGAATGAGTGCAACACTAATGAAAATGCCTTAAGTGTTGTCGCGAGAGTGAGGCTTAAAATGTTTGTGCATTAAGTGTGTGATGCAAGCATGGCTGAAACCAGTGTTTGGCCAGGTGTAAGCAGGGGATGAGCTGGGAGTATGTATCCCCTGAGACAAGGAGGGTTAAACTTAAAAATAGCCCTGCTGATGAGTGGAGCCATCAGCTAGACGGAAAAACGATCCAGTCAGCAGAGCCCAGGATGTTAATTGCTATCAGAGAAATACCTGGAGCACGAGTGCTACAGGAGGCCACAGTTCACTTTCAAATATTAGACAGAGAGCTCAGAGTGATTGTTCTTTTCTTTATTGTGTATTTTTATATAGTTTTTAGGTATAGGTAACTTTAGCTCAACACGTCACAAGTTCATTTTGCCAGCTCACAAATTCACTTGTGTGTTTTGTTTGTTTGCTTTCACATCAGCAGCTGAAAAGATCAGAAGATTATTGATAAATTTTCTGTCTCTTCATCAGTTTTTCAGCCCAACAGCAAACATATCCAACACCAGAAATTGTACCCTTCTCAGTATAACATTAGAATTCAACAGCACTACAAACTGCTGCTCCAAAAAGACCATACAGTTAAATCAATACCTCTCTAAAACAAAAGCCAGACATCATGACCTCATATAATCTAGCTAGGTGTAACTAATAAACAGGAAACTGAGTGTATATAACACAATAGTACAATTGCATCCCAGATCAAAGCACAAAATAGTACAGCATCCTCTCTCTTTACCTCCATAGCAACAGTGGGCCTCCTGCACACTGACGTACTCAACCAATTCAGGCTCTTTTGTCATTTAGATTAAGCAATGCTCCTCAGTTTATGGTGCAAGCTCCTTTGTCTTTAGCCCCTCTCTGTTACTCATCACATCTCAGTGAGGACCAGGAGCACAGAAGGAGGACGGGAGATGAGAGACGAAGGCATGAATGATATCTGCACCTGATTTTAGCTGTAGCGGGAACTGGACAGACCATGAATGAAGTGCTGACTGTTAGATGTGTTTCCACTGTTGGACCTCACATCCCCAACTCAACTCAATGTAGTTAGAACATTGGAAGATGAGGACACCTAGTGGTTAATATGATGGACTGCATTACAGGTGCATCTACGGACATGAGGAAGGACAGATGTTCCTAAATAAGACTTATTTGAAGAATTTGCTCAAACTATTCACCTGTCAATTCACCAGGTTCTCACTTATTCTTAGTGATGTAAGTGTATAGTTTCACTTTGATGTGGTGAGGTTTTGATATATCTCCTGCTGAGCATTTTACTTCCACCAGTGGAAGTGAATGGAAATGTATTTGTGGCTGAAAAGATGCATTTGTAAAACTCAACAGCAATGTCTCTTTGAGAAATAATGTTGGGTAATTCACACACATCACTGTAGATGTTTCACAGGGCCTATTTCTTCCGCAGAAAGTAGTCATATAGTGAAAACTATTCACAGTGAGGTCTGTGGATTGCTGTGGATCCCCACTGAACATGGCTGGATTGGGTCCCCAACACCTTCAAAGTAATGGCTGCAATATTTCTCCATATAGGAGTTACAGAACTGATGACCTGTACTCATACCACTGTGCTATTGGTCTTAGGTTGTAGTACTGTGTGTCAAATGACTTAATATTTTGGCTGGCCCCAACAATTCGCTGTTGGGCTCCATGCACCTCCAAGTTACCATCAAGTAGCACATAGCACACAGCAGACTGTACTGTGAATGGCGGCTTCATTATTTTCCCATGAGACCAGCTATACTGGAATACTACCTGGCCCTACCTGCGTCAGTTTGTGGTAGTTTGATTAAACACAACTTTATTTGGGCATATGTCCACTGTGGACACAATACAAACTAAAATATTAAAACTAGATTTTGACACAGGGCACCTCTACAAGACAAGGCCAAATGATTAGGTAATAATACATGAATAAAACATAAAATGAAAGAATCTGAATGGCTAGATACCACTACGGCTATGTGGATACATATGTTTTCCAGTGATTTGGGTGAACTAACCCTTTAACTTAGCCCTGGAGACATAGCAGATGTAAAATGACACAGCATGCAACACAATTAATACATGAAATGCTACTTTTTTAGAATCTAAGGACCATTTTGGTTTTTGCAGACACAATGAGCTGTGGTATAAAAATGTATTGGTCTTTTCATGCTGATTTAAACATGGTGGTAGAAATTAGACTAAGTAATAAGTACTGACATTTACTGTATGGCATTTCACTGGCGGATGTGGAGGTTCACTTTATTGTTGTTGTTAGATTTACAGACCACATGAGGGCAGTGTTAGGCTGCTGACAAGGCTGTTGGTGTCCTCAGCATGATGGAAAGGCCATTACAAACCTATCACATACTGTATGGTGCCCTTTTATTACGTAATATTACTTTTGGATTATAGAAAATCCCTCGCAGGAAAAAATTCTCAACCATGAAGCAAATTGCTGGGGCCAGCCAAAATATTAACTCACCTGACACACAGTACTACAACATATGACCACTAGCACAGTGGCATGAATACAGGTCAGCAGTTCTATGGAGCAATATTGCACCCATTACTTGCATAGTGTTTTTGTTAATTCCCAGGGGCATGTGAGACTAACAGCACTCCAGGAGTCGTTCAGGCAAAGCTCATATCCCATTCGACGCTGGGCTAGTTATAAATAGCACTGAGTGAGCAGGCATGGGAATGGGACAGTCCAAAATAAGTGCATGCCATGCATGTACAGAATGTTTGAGGCAATGTTTGCGGGAGAAAGTGAAAATTCACCTGCTGTTAACACTGGATGTAAATGGTTTCAAACATGCAAAGTGAATTATCAATCAGTACAAGCATGAATGGATTCAAAGGCAAGTCTGTTTTCTTTGTATATCTGTCCAGACTTTCTCTGTAGACTGAAGTGCACATAAAAACAAACCCCACTGTGATAAATGATTGCTTTTCACGCCCTTCCTTCATCATTTTCCTCTGAGTGCCTGTGTGTGCTGTTGTCTTGCTGCGATGCCTGCAGTGAGCAACACAGGCTCAGTGCTGAGTGGGGCTGCCACTACAAGTACCTGTCATTTCTCCTGCACCATACCTATTTACCCAGCGGGAAGCGTGCCAGCACTACATACTTGCCCTTTTCTAAATTAGCTACTCAAAACAAGATACACAGCAAATTATTGTGATGGTTTTCTGGGAGATGCTGAGGAAGCATTTACTGCACACAGCATTGTTGTCTGCTCCAGCAGGAGCCAAGTGGGGGTGCTGTTAGAATATGCGGTCCTTTCTTTACCTGATTTAAAGTCAATTTCATTTCATTTTTTCTTGTAGTTGTGCTTTTATTATCTACATAAAGTGGTGCAATAGGAAATATTGAACCTTGCTTGTTTAGAATGGCATTCATCTTCTTGCTTTCATAACTTATCACTGCACATATGCCACTATATATCATAGCCGTACTGTATGTATTGCAGCCTAGCCCCTGTCACCAAATGTAGCCCACAATCCCCCTCAGAGGCATATTCTAATTCAACGCAGATGGCAAGTGGCTATAATAAACTGGCAACAGAATCTTACTAAATATATCATTACCCCATAGGCTTGGCAGGATGAGCCTACTGTTCTATTTGCACGGAAAATGATACTCAACAGATTGCGGGACGTGTGATTCTCGACTCAAAGTTTACAAGTGTGTAAACAAAACAAAGTAAATGCGACGCTTTCAGGGAGCAAGCAGCGTTTAAAAGAAAAGTGACTTTTCACGTTCTTGTTCCTAAGAGTGATCAAATAAGAGAAGAAGAAGACAATGGGTGTGCGCGCGGATACTTTAGTCAGACTCCTTCAAAGTGACAGCAACAGCAACAGCATGTTTAATAGCTGTGCAAGCAGGAAATATGGTGACAAGTATGCTGCCCTGAGGAATACCTTCTGTTGACTCTGGCATGCACAATGATCAATTGATGGATAGATGGAAAAATGGAAAAACACAAGGCTACAGATGCCATATTTTATCAGAGAAATGGGAAATGAAATCAAATAACCCCTCCACTCGCAGATACACTGGCTTGTATAGGCTTGGTGTGGATGCTATTACAATCAACACCTGCTCCTTATACCTGAAAATGACATCACAGACGACACCCCAGCTTTGATTTTCCTCTGCTACAGTATACATTATGAGATGGGACAGACAGAGGCCTGTATACTGGGAACTAGAGCTGCAACTAACGATTACTTTCATTATCAATTAATCTCCCAATTATACTCTCGATTAATCGTTTAGTCTTGTTTTGTCCGACCAACAGTTCAAAACACCAAAGATATTCAATTTACTATCGTATACTGTATATATCAAAGAAAACTTGCAAATTTTCACATGTGAGAAGCTGGTTCTAGTCATTTTTGCTTGAAAAATGACTAGAACCACAAAATATTTGGATATTTTTTTTCTGTTGATCAGTTTATTGATGAATAGACTAATTGTTGCAGCGCTATTGGGAACAAGATTATCTCATGATATCAGCCCTTTGTGATAATGTATGTTGACATTCACATGGATTTTCCACTTAAGCATCAATAAAACATAAAACATTTGGGCCATTTGGACTTTTGAAAATAACCAATGAACAGCAATAAATTCTGTGTCAGTAAGAAAACCAAAATGATTCATACGATCTCTCTTTGTGTCTGTGTTTTCAACTGGCTTCTATATTTGATATAATTAGCAAAAATGTACACATAAGTCAATATTAGAAGTCTCTATTTGCTTAGTTAGCACTTTCAGTACCACAATCAAAAATCTTGTATTTGTTACACAATGTTGTTGTTGTTGTTGTTGTTTCAGAGGCACTTGAGTTGTTGTTCAATCTGTTTTCAGTTTAAAATGAGGACACCCTTCGTTAATCAGGTGTTCTTTCAATAGATTAATCTGGATGAGTAGATATATTCTCAAATGAAAGTGTGTGATTGCATTCCTGGTTAATCTACTGCAACTGACACCTCTGATAAACAGGAGCTGGTTAATGAGAGACAGGCTCATTACCTTTTCCTCAGCCTCTATCTAAAAATCCATTGAGGTCCCCTCAGCTCATCCCCAAGAGCCTCAGCTGGAACTGTTCTTGATTGAATGGGGCCCTATCTGCATGCTCATATTTCCTTTGAGACTTGAAACAAGTTTATCAGAGTAATGCATTATGTCACAGAGTACAAGGGGTTGAGTAGCAGATTTGGGAGGGAATGTCATAACATTGGGAGTACATCTCTCTTCCAGGCATGCAGTTGAGCTTTTATGTAACAGAGGGAGACGTTAGGGAGCTTACGTGACAAGTCCAATTCATTTGGGGGGCGAAGTGTGTCAGCGTCTGAAACACAAGAGGCTCACAGGTAGATGACCAATTACATTTTGGGGGGATTTATTCAAGAAAAGCGCCAGTTCATCCCCACCTTAAATAAATAATGATTACACGATGCAATGAATAGGTCAATTATGTAACACAGAGGTGAGAACCTGTGACTACTCTAATGCTACAGACCTTGTTAAAACCTGCTCTGCATACTTTCCTTCATTACCATAAAGCCATTTGTAAAAGCCACTGATTGGCCGTGCACAGAGCATTGCAGTGGTTGTTCTTTTCCCCTGTTATAACCCCACTGGCACTGGCAATATACTTTAACAGAACTGGAGGGCAAGATTTTAAAGATCATCCCCCCAACAAAGTGCACCATCAGCTCTCTCCTCCAATCTCTGCCGTTGTGTCCGTGTCAGCAAAAAATTCACCGTATTGCTCTACCAATCAAAACCACGTTGACAAATGACAATTATGGAGAAGCTAAACGTATAGAAGCACTGCTATATCTCGAGCATGTCAGGAGATAGCTGGCAATGTTCAACATGCGTCACAGGAAGAGCTGCTGTATTTGTCATTTTGGGAAATTGATTGTTTTAATTAAACATTTGGAATTCAAATATGAGGCTGCCATGTGTATGTGACTGTTTGCAGAGTACACCAACATGAGTGTTTGATCTAGACAACATTAGGCTACAGTTTAAACAATTAACTTTGAAACTGAATTTGAAAACGACAGCATAATTTGTGCATGCCACTTTGCGGTGTAATTACATAGCCTAATAGTGATTTGTTTTGCATTTCTCCCTCTCTCTCTCCCTCTCCCTCTCTCTCTCTCTCTCCCTCTCTCTCCCTCTCTCTCTCTCT
>LKNJ01000378.1:0-176398 GCA_002120245.1 Maccullochella peelii | reverse complement strand
ACACACGTATATACACACACATACACACACGTATATACACACACATACACACACGTATATACACACACACATACACACACGTATACACACACGTATATACACACACGTATATACACACACACGTATATACACACATATACACACGTATATACACACACACATATACAAACACACGTATATACACACGTATATACACACACACACAAACACACACACATATGTATGTACACACACATATACAAACACACACACATGTATGTACACACACATATACAAACACACACACATGTATGTACACACACATATATACAAATATTTATAATAAAAAAAATTATATATATATAGTAAAAATCCAGTAAAATGCAGTGTAACTGATTAAAGAGCTGAGCTGGTTTTCGCCAAATTTCATTATAAGTGGATTAAAATTGGAGGTTTGTTTAAAACCTGTCTGGTTGCTCTGGTGAACCCCCGTGTAAAGCCAAGTCTGTTGCCACATGCACTGATCTCAGAAATAAAGTTGGTAAGTAATATACTGTAGAACAATAGTAAGATTTCAGCTGTAAAAAACAAAATGTTTGATTACAAAATTCCACAGTGATGTTTACCACTGATTGTGTCAACATGCAGTCCAGTGAGCAGGAGTTAATTCACAGCGCCTTCAAAACAAGCCACGCTCAGATTTACTAAGGGGGTAAAATGCCTTGTGAACCTGTACAACTGGTTGCTTGGAAATGTTACCATAGAGACAGCACAGCCATCCGTGTAATGAAGAATTAAGAGGCACAAATAACAAAGGCTTGAGAATCCATCACGATTAAAATAGAAACCTTAACAGTGCTCATTAGCACCACAGCTAACTGGGATGTGAGAAAGCCACAGGAGATCATGGAGCAGCAGCCTCACATGCTGTTACTGCAGTTTGTCTGTTATATCACACTTCAATAAGCTGCGTTCACAGGTTTCCAAACTCTGCTGTAATGCCCCAGTGGGCTGTGTTCAGTGGGACTAACATGCATGGTGAAGAAGCAGGGTGTCCGCAAGTTCTTTCAGTCCATATCTACACGGCTGGAATGTCACCAGCATGGTGGACTGAGACCGGTTCAGTGGCGAACTATAAGAATGGACATGGAAAGGGCTGTCATTTTAAACTTTCACAAAAGTTGGAAAGATGACATAAGAACAAAAGTCACTTGGACTCACAAACGGGATATCATGGATAATTGAGGAACAGTTACAATGATGTATAATACGCACATTGCAACATTTTTAATGGGAGCTTTGTTCAATGGACAGGTTCATCATTTTTCAAGTTTGTCTTAAAACAATAGTCAGGTGCCCATCTGAACATTGAATGATGTTTCAGCAGTATGTGTTAGACAAATCAATTGGATATCTTAGATGCAGCCTCTTTAGTTTGTGTTACTATCTCTTCACTGAAGCTCAACAAGGAAACACAAAGACAGAATTTGGTACCAAAAAGACTAACATTGAAAGATACACATTCGATTTTTCTAATTTAGACTGCTGAAGCCTCATATTACCTTCGGCTAAACTTTGAAATATATTTTTGCATAGAACAAGGACTGTTTGTCCCCCATCACTTCTATTGGAAGCGCATTAGAAAGGGATCTTGGCCAGTATCATCAGGTAGAATGATTAGTATGGAAAACCTGTTTCACTGATGCACCCGGTTATTGTTTTCAGGTACACCTGAAAAATTATGAACCGTTAACTTTGTTAAAATCATTAGGGTTCAAATAGCAAGTGCTGTAGTAGATACACATTTATCTGAGAATATGGATCATGTTTCACTTTCTCTAAAAACAAAAAAAAGACTGATAAAAGAAAACCTCAGTGAGGTATAAGCTAGTGGAGCAGCAGCTAGCCAAGAAGTGAACTCAGGACTCCTGCTCTCTGTTGGATGGCATTGTATAACCCGTTGTCCCAGTGAGATGTAAACGCAACCTAGTCTAGCATGATTTAGGCTTTTACTGACTTGCGGACTCCCTGAACACACTGAAACACACAGCACTCGAGTTCTATTTGTGCAGAAAAAGGTGGAAAACAGGTGAAAATCATCTCCTCTCACCCCCAAAACATTCAACAAGTCTGGACTGTACTGTGAGGACGTTAGTGAGAGTGGTGAGACAGGAGTGACAGCTTGAGGCGACAAAGCCAAAAGACAGGAGGAAAGACTTACAAAATACACTTTTATAATGGAGGAAGAGTGAAGGAAGGGGGCTGTCCTTAAGAATCTACAGAGGAACGAGGGAGAGATGATTAGTTAGAGCAGTGCGAGAGTACTGAGTCAGAGAGAGAGGACTTCAGAGAACTACTGTGCTGAGGGGAAAGGTTAGAGAAAAGGTTAGGTAGTTCTTTACAGTTTTCTAGATGCTTTTTGGAACTATCAGCCTAAGCACCCCTAAGAAACCTTTTTGGAAAACTAGAAGACATTCGTTCCTCATAGTTTTCTTTTTTTAGATACTTCTGACAAGTATCTCTCAGAAGCTGCAACCAAAGGCAATCAGAGGCATGAAGGAACAAATGAGCTTTAAAAAAATCTGTCAAAAAGGCAAGTAATGATGGCGATAAGGAACCAATCAGAGATGATACTAGTAGCAGCTGTCTATTCAAGCTATGGCCCTGATAATAAAGGAATGGCTCTCTCACCATCTCCCTGCACGTCTGAGGTCCATAGTGTCAAGTTGTCACGTAGCAACTGCATGATAAGTGTTGAGTCCTTATAGCTTTCCTCGCTCAGCGTATCCAGTTCTGCAATGGCATTGTCAAACGCTTCCTTCGCCAACCTGTCAGCAGAGAGCAGGCAAGACAACACAGTTACACACGCATACAGTAAACAGGTGGATATGATTGTATACTCTAGGTAATATCTGTAGCATCAGTATGGTCTGTTTTTGATTCTGCTAACAGCTCCACTGCAGAAGGCAGTTAGGGTCTGTGGCGGGATGGAAATGAACAATTTGTTCCCTTTCAGGACTGTTTTCAGGTTGCCAGGTTCCTGAGAGTCATTTAGCTCCAACAGCGTCTGACAGCTGGAACACAGTTTCTTTTCATGTGGGATTTGAGCCACAGCTGAAAGGAAACGTTGGTTAAACATGTGGATGTAATTTACCAAACTGGACAAAAATGGCAAACTGCAATAGTTGCAAAGGACTTTTCCTGATACACTTAAAAGGTGCATTCATTGATTTTTGGCCACTAGGGGGCAGAAAAATATCCAAACAAGACGTTTTTTGTCCACCTGATTAATCCAATATTCTTCCTCCTTTTAACTCTAGTTCAGTCTCCACCAGCTCCTGAGAAAAACGATCTTGGTTGTTTGTTTGCCTTCAAGATGTTTGACTATATTTGCCTTTTTCTGTCTGCTATTTGGTGCTGGTCAATAAGGGGGCAAAAAGCTTCGGTAGAGCTGCAGAGTTGAGTGATAATTCCCCACGATTCTGGCACTATGCGCAAACCCCTTTTACGTCACACACAGCGGTTTCATTCTGATGATACGATACATTCAATAAGCCAGGTCCAATGCAATACTTCACCACTGTGATACATACAAAAGTGGGATGCCAAACACCCTGAAGAAAACCAAAATGCACTGCATACGCCACACTTCTGTTAGTTATGTGATGACAAAGTTTTTTCTTCTTCTTTCCTTTTCTCTCACATACAGTGAATGCTGGGAGTTGGAAATACCAGTTAAAGAGACAATGTGAAATGATCATACATACCTGCAAGCGCGGTCTGGCGAGTTGAGGATTTCATAATAGAAAACTGAAAAGTTAAGGGCCAGTCCCAGGCGAATGGGGTGCGTTGGAGGGAGTTCCATCATGGCGATGTCGCTAGCAGCTTTGTACGCTACCAAACTGTTCTCTGCTGCCTCCTTCCTGTCGTTGCCTGTGGCAAACTCTGCCAGGTACCTGTGGTAATCTCCCTTCCTGAGCAGAGGGAACAACACAGTCAGACAAATATCTGCTTTCACACATGTGCATTACAAACACATATTATAACAACAGGTAGAGTCCACAGCACTGATTTGTTAATGCATTTGTCAAATGTAATTTTACCAGCCAGCGGTACTGAATTAAATGTCCTGTGCCGTACAGTTTGGGACAAGTACGGTACAACAGTTGCACCCCTACAATAAACACACCTGTGATGCTGGACGAGCCTTTCAATATATCTATTGTTCAATACTCCCCTGACAAAGAACTGTTGGTTTTCCAACTATTATTAATGCTTGGTTTGCAACTGATACTTTGACACCTTTCACGTATACTCCAATAAAACGCAAATTTATTTAAATATCTGTCTTGTCTGACATTATTTGGTACGGTTTCCTCAACCCCCGTCACAGCATATTTCATTAAAATATTGACATAGAGTGGGAGTTACTGTGGTCTTTTAGTAACTTACACCAGATGCTGACTACATTATTATGGTCTTTGCATTATTGTCTCTCATGCTGGTGTTTTGACTTTAAAAAGAACAGTGGCAAAAGAGTTACTTTTAAGGAAGCTGTATAATACTATACAACTGAAGCGAGACCAAGCCAGCTGAAGAGCAGTACCGTATATCAAGCTAACAACTTTAAGAGACAGATCAGCATCTACAGCCTAGATAGTACAGAGCCAAGTGAATAAAAGAACCCCACTGTGATTAGTAGAAGGGCAGTCAAAAGACTACTGCAGCCTTGAGAGGCGGGTATAGCAGTTTCTAGACAAGTTTTAGAGTAAACTAAGTCTAAACAATTAGCCAGCATTTTTTTTCCATTGCAGACTGAAAGTAAGACTTCCGTTGATGTTGTAAATAAATGTTTCATTTATTTGAAAGTTGGTGACTTGAGTTCATCATCTTTTTATGTATTTAAGAGTGGTGCTGTTTCTTGCACAGGCGTGATATCTTTTGTGGCTTCAAGCTGTGTGGTAGAGATTCATTTTCCAGGAGGACAATGAGTCTCGAAATGCATCTAAGCTCTGACAGGCCTACTTGAAGGCAAGGAAGAGCAAAGAGTGCTGACTTGCATGGCTTTCCCTCCTCAGACACCAGAACTAACCTTCACTGACCATTTCATGGAACATTTTAAAATAGGACAAGGCTCTGGGTTACTCTAAATATGATGGGATATTGAGAAGTCTCAAATTCTGCCAAAAAACTGCACAATTAATACCAGAGTGCAAACTGTGCTTAAAAAAGACCGAGAAATGTTTGACCTTTGGTAAAATACTTGTGTTTAAGTACACGGAAGACATGACTACACAACACTCAAATTTCCACCTAGCAACTATGCTTTTCATTAAATGTTCAACAGCCAGGTTGATCAGCAAACAAGAATATGTAATTACTTAGTTCTGGGTCGACTGAGGATCCACTGCACAGTAAATCTAACAGGAAGTAGGTCAGATAGGAAATGTGTGGATTGGAAAGGGGTGAGATAAGGTGTACACTCTCAGCTTTAAAGTATGAGCATCACTAGAGGAACAGAGCAGCAATCTGCATTCTGATTAAACAAGGGAGAAACCTATTCTATTGTATATTCTGGCAAATAATCTAGGAAATCATGTGCATGCCAGCCTACGTCAAAGGTGAGAACCAATGGACTTTGTTTTGTGTTTATTTGCCTTGGTTCTGTTCATGCTGGTGGGGCATAAAATGGGAAAATAATTCCGTTACTCCTTTAACTGATACCTAGTCAAATCAAACTGTACGTGTGCCTGACCTTAATATGTAAATTGTTAGAATGAACACTAACAAATACACACATATTTATTAGATACATACATTTTGTAGTAGAAAACCTTAGATTCTCCCGTGATTGCAGCTAAGATGAGGTGCTTGTCCAGTACATCCAGAATGTCGTTGCAGATTGATTTCAGCTCTTTCTCAACCTGCAGACCAACACACACACACACACGATCAATGGCCTGTGTGCTCACACAAAACCTTACAGATCAATATTTCTTGGATTATTAAAAAGGAAATTTCTGGTGCAATTCAAAGATGATTCGTTAGGATTCAACTCAGCTGAGATTCAATGTCAAATGAACTCTTGTAAAGGAATTCATGTTTATGGAGATATGACTGGCAGTAACCCATTTAAAAAAAACAAATATTCTCTTATTTCAAGTACAGAGTACAAAATTAAAAATTCTGTCTACCACCACACCAACAATAGTTAAAAGTGGGCAGAGATACACAGGGCAGCCCCGATGGAAGCATTTGTCACAGAAAAGCCAACTGGGTATTGTGTGACTCAGTTCAAAGGTCAGTGTCAGCCATCTAAATCTGACATTTTATCACTATATGGCAACATGACCTTGTAAGTAAAACAGCTCTTCCTTTGGATATTGCTTTTACCCGGTTGAAGTTAACAGCGAGTGAGTTTTGGAAGTAATGTTAGTTGGTAACTCCAAGTTGTCACCTTTTTCCAGGCACAGTGACGACAAAGACTGAGCCACCAAATGCTAACAGTCACTAGCCCTCGTGAATTTCCCCAGGTTGTCAAGGACAGACGTCTGGCATTAAATGCTGGAAGTCCCATTATCTGACAAATCTTGAAACAAAGAACCTACCAGATGTCATTCTCAGCTATAATACCAATGCGTAATGTAAGTTAAGTGACAGAAACACAACTTTCACACATTGGAGTGTGGGTAGAATCCAATATCCTACATAAAATATTTTCCTCCTCACTAAATGACTGGAGGACTGTGCTGCAGAAATGAAGAAAAAAGGATTTAAAGTTGAATTATGGTTGCTGCCTATCTCATTATTTCACTCAGACAGTGTTGTTGGGCTGTGAAATCTCACCACTTCCTCTCAAAGTGGAGGTCAGTGAAGGCTTAAGAAGTCCTGCTAAAAAGGGAAAAGCGTCTCTGGCATCTTCCCCACTAGATACGGAAATTAGATTATCTTGAGAGTGCACCAACTACACTTATCTCTATGAAATAAGGTTGGTAGCAACTTAAAATCTGCTCTATTTCTATCCACTGGGTTTGTATTTTCATTATTGTGTTCAATTCAGGACTAAACTACTGCCATTCAAATATTTTAGGTTCTCAACAACCTTTCACAAAAGAAGGAATAAACATCTTAAAAACTATGCTTGAAGACAATGTACAGTTCATCTTTGTTTATCTATTGTTTGGGTCAAAGTTTGGCTCTAAAATCGCTTACTTACTAGACTGTTTTCAATGAAAGGAACATGTTGAAATGTTGCATAAATATCTGAATTTTCATGATCAAAACCTTGCAGCTGAGAAACCTATAAAAATACAATCTCGCACTTCTTACAATTGGTGAAAGCAACCAGTTGGTAGATTTGGGTTTATAACAGTGTCTGACCGTTTTCCTGTATTCTCGGATCATCTTTAGTTTGTCTTCTCCGCCTTTGTTTTCTTCTTTCTGTTCGAGGCTGCTGATTATCCTCCAGGAAGCTCTTCTGGCCCCGATCACGTTCTTATACGCTACTGACAGCAGGTTCCTCTCCTCCACCGTCAGCTCCACGTCCATACTGGCCACTTTCTTCATCGACTCCACCATTTCTGAGAGACACGGGGAAACAAATGACATGAGCTTCTCAAGTTCCCCAGCACAAAAAGAAAGTAGCAACAACCTGAACACTGTGCGAGAACAGATTTGGGTGACGTTGCATAGCACCATAGTGTGGAGGTAAATGCATCTTGTACCATTGTCATTCTGAAGGTTTCCCCTCCACATTAAACACAGTAGTCTTTCAAATAGCCACTAATTGGTGGCTAATTAGACCTGTGACCTCAACCAGAGTACAGATAAGTTTATCTTTCAACTGTTAAATGTTCCATTCAGGAAATATGTTGCTTACAAGTCTTTAATAAGCAAATTAAAAGAGGTACCCTGTGGGGTTTTTGAACTCACGTAGCGCTGTGGAGAAGATTTTTCTTTGTCTGGTGCACGGGCGACGCAATACATACTCCTGTTAATGGTTTAACACTATTCCACTGATCTACAGGTGGCGGTAATGTGCCAACATATGCAGCAATGTACCAACAAAGACAGGGAAGAAGACTGCAAGATAGTAAACATGGATGTAAACAATGCTGGATTTAAAACATCGGCTTTGCAGATGAGCAAGGGCATGCAGTCAACGCGTTTGTTACAAACCTTTAAGGGATCCTCATTAAAAATGTTTCTCTAAGCTATGTGTTTAGGTTAGAAAGGGAATATTGGCCGACATATTGTTATTGGATATTTTAAACTCACAAATATTGATATTGGCAAGTCCCATTCTGGGTATCTTGTGCATCCCATTTCCCAACACAGTGTTTGTGAGTTCTGTCAGAAAAGCTTTCAAAGTACCACTAGGAAAATGTTGCATCACCGCATTTACTGTGTTCATGACCTGTAGTTCTCCTGTCACATTATCATTATGCAGATTATCACATTATCACAAACTACTGTTAGATGACCTGGTGTGTTTGATGGCGCACAGGTCAAGACTAGGTAATGCAACAACCCCCGACATCCACGGATTTTGCATTTACTGTGTTCTCTTTCACTCTAACAACTATTTGTACAAATGCATTAGAGAAACGTTTGCTATATACAGTGCAGACTGTAATTGTTTGAACAGTGACATTTTTTATTGTACTGGCTTTACAGCAGCTTATACAATGAAATAACTATGATGTTAAAGGGCTGACTTCCAGCTTTTAAAGGGAGTTTACATTCATATTAGAAGAATAGTTTTCATAGAGCTACTTTCTACTGAAGACATAGCCCCTATTAAAACTGCTGACAGTGTAGCCTATTCTGTGGATTATCTAGAGTAACAGGGACACTGTTTCTGGGAAGAAATGTTATTGTTCAATTTTTGAAAGTCATTTTTCAATGCTCTGAACACCACAAACTAAATTCCATTCACCTCTATTGTATTGGGGTGGAGGCAGATATCTCAGATGCTGAAATCTCAAAACGGCAAATGAAACCAAAAGGATCTGCATGGCTCAATACCACTAGAGGTAAGTGTGAAAATGTGTTTTTGTAATTTGGGAGAATATTTAAAACAGTGTCCTCTATTATGATTATTAACATTTTGGGGGAGAGAGGTACATACATCGATTTTCGTAATTGAAAAGGAGCCCATCCTCCGTCCATTAACAAAGAGTTTAAACCACATTGTAGAGCCTTGAAAGGTTTCTGTCATCCTCAGAATTTTATTAATGGAGTGCCTGGGACACTGCCCAAGTATAAACTCTCCTAATGCAGAGATTCACCACGTATGGACACCTACTGGGGGATGCTGGGAACTGAGCCAGGACAATGAACCAGCGGTCTGAGCTAGATCAAATGTGATGTCTTTGCTGTACTTTTACATTTCACATCGTCAAGGTGATTCAGTAGGATGTGGGGTGAAAGCGAATATAGATCCCAGGGATGAAACAGCAATAAAAACTATTTGACACTCTGCTCTGAGGGAGCTACTAATCAGCACAACAAGCCATTTCCCTGGGGATTAACAGAAAACAGACTCTTCAATCAAATAACAAGAAGCAGAAATGACGCACTGCAGGAACATAAATAAATTTAACTGGTTCTGCAGTTGTCAGTAATACATTTCATGTCATTTCTGGATAAACCTAAGAATATATAAAACAATAGACTATTACGCTGAACGGGAAAATACAACAACACATTCGGCGCGGTGATATCGCGTTTTCTAATACATAGGAAGCATCATGTGTGGTATGCTAATAAACAAAAGATATTCCATTATCATCTCCAACAGTGGTTAAAACAAAACTGTGGCTCAAGCTACACCCCCCCGTGCTAAACATGCTAGCCTGGAGGTAAGAGTAGCGTGTCAATCATTCACAGACAGGGTATTATCTGCAGAAGCCAATGGCAGGGCTCTATGCAGCATGCTTGCGAAACCCGATACATGATGGTTAGAAGCCAGGAGGAGCACTATGCTGCTTTGATCACTTTACCCTCCAGCCCATCCTGCACTCAAATAAACTCAATGACCTCTCTGTGCTTTTTAAACATTTTCTCAGCATTACAAGCACTACAGATCTACTGAACTGAACACAATCACTGATCGGCGGGCCTCGGCAGCCCCTGCCATGGAGAAGCGGCCGGTCAGGGGCAAATCAGAGTGGTAGCGAATTCAAAAAGCTTACAGTTGCCATATTTGGTGGATTCACCCAAAATTGACCCAGTATTTCTAAAGTGAAATGATCTAAACTACAAATTGTGTTTTCAGTTTTCTCAACATTATCTTTAGCTTCTACCAGCAGTCAGTGACGCACATAACAGATTTTTAAGCTCACGATTGGATATTTCTTGAAATCTATGGGAAAAATGAATGAGACTTCCAGAACCAGGGGTGCCCAAAATAGCTCCACCCACTTCACAACTCCATTACAGTCAGTCTTCAAAGCTGTACTTTGTGTTGTCTATGCTATAAGAAGCATCCCTCTTCAACGTGACATTATTGCATATTAACTGAGCACCAGTACAGACATTTGAAGACACAGAAGCTGGTACTGCAGTACTTGCTCTCTACCCAACATTTCCACCTCAGTCAAGCTTTAAAACTTGTTTGGGATATTACGGCTTTTTCCACATAGCTGGTATTTTAACTCTGGGTTTGTTGGGTGTTTTTGTGGAAATCAAAATGCACTTAAAAAGAAGTGGGTGGCAGCATACCTACTGATGATTGAGTTACTTCCCAGCGTCACTGCTTAAGCAGGCGTTCAGAACAAAAACAGCCCTGCGATAAAACAACCTTGACAATGATGCATTGGCGAAGGTGTGTTGCTTCGGGTACTGGTGAGACATGACATACAATCTAGGAAGTTCAGTTTGAGTAATGGATCCATGAGTTAGGAGGCTTATTAGATGCTAAAACACTACACAGGAGTTTATAATACGCTGGAAAATTATCACGGCAGCAATTATTTTATCTTTCGTTGCGACAATCATAAGGTTAACAGCACAAATATGCCATTTTCCTTTCAAAGTAATCTACCAGGAATGTGAGCTTGAATGTATTTGCGTGGCCATGGCAACGCCTTGCCAGATGACATTGTGTTGCCATCTGGCAAAGGTTGAGCCAGGTTTCGCTAGGTAAAAGATTAGGTATTCTTTTCTTTTTCTCTCTTCAACAGGAACCTTCATATTATGTAAAAGCAATAACACTACAGAAAGAGAGAAACCTCCCTAAAAAGAATTTAATATACAATCATTAACCCATATCATGCATTATTTATTAAAACACTTTATCAATTGTATAGAAATATGGGTCTTTATATACAATAAAAATAGACCAGATTCATATAGAAACCAGAGCACAGAAAAAAGCCTGACACACATCTAGTTGACGCTGACATAATGAAAACACCAGCAGCCGCAGCACAACCACAACACAATTCAGCAATGTCCAGCGGAAACTAGGGGTAAGGAACGCACAGCTCCATAGCATAATGTGACCATACTGGTGCTTGACAGGGTTGTTTTTGATCAATAACTATGCTTTACCTAATATTTGGCCAGCTGGTCTAAAGAATTTTGAAAATGCAACTGCACTCACTTCCTGTTGTGGTGAAAGGTTATTTTATGCATTCTTCTTCAGACAAGTGGAGCTGTGAAAACTCCCAGTGTGGGGTGGCAGGTTAACACACTAAGTTGACTATTCATACTACTTTTTATTAACTGTCAGTGCCTTTTTACATCAATATAAATGGAGAGAGGCTACAAGGCAAATAGAAAGCGGTCACTGAGGATAAGATACTATGCCAGACTGACTCTCCAGGGTGAGTAGAGGCCTCTCTACAGTTGATAAAAGTAAAAACAATTCAGATAATGAGAGCAGGCAGGCCACCTACCTACACTACCCAGGTAGCTCACGGACTGTTGCTGCAGAAATAATTAGTCAAATCAGTTGTCATTGATGACAGAGAATTATAATGATAATTTATTAATCGTTAATTGCTACATAAAAATATAAAACAATCACTGATTACAGTTTAAAAAATGACTGTGTATGATATCTCAGGAACATTAAAACCTTGGGTTCTGGTGACTTATGATGGGCATGTATCGTTATTTTTTACATTTAACAAAACAATCAGACTATATGACTAATTAAAAACTACAGATTAATCAATAGTGAAAACAGTCGCAACTGGCCAATCAAATCCCTTTAGCAGATGTTGCTGAGCATACACATTGAACATTTATGCAGCGTGTGTGGCACTTACAGAGAGAGAAAGGGCGATTTGAGTTAAAATGACTTTAGCAGAGAGAGAGAGAGAGAGAGAGAGAGAGAGAGAGAGAGAGAGAGAGAGAGAGAGAGAGAGCGCTCTGATATTAAAAGTTGCCGTCAGACTGCAGTTGGCTTCTTGCTAGTATCACACCTGCAGTGTGTTTTTCCTATTAAAAGATATTGTTCCCTAGTACTCCACCAGTAGCCCATTTGTGTGCATGTCATTATTAAAAAGGTGTTAAAGCATGCATGTATTGATCGATGCGGCTTGCCATAAATTGGCTCCCCTATTACAAAAGCCAGATTTGACCAGATTCAAACAGCAACTCACACCAGTAGTTAATGCAACATGCATGCATGTGGTCTGTTGTTAGGAAAATGCTATTATTTATGGTGCACTCTCTGATGTCACTCAATCTGCTTTTCTATTTTACAGACACAAAATGCTCTATACTACTGTCATTATAAAAGATAATTCAACTAACAAACCAAACCATACTTATAAGGCCTCCGTGTGCCATGGTAATGTTCAAGATATGCATTTACTGTATAGGTAAACAAAATATACTGTACAGTACTTTGATATGGTGAGGACTTCCAGACAATTGACTGCAAAGAAAAGTTGGCTCGAGGTGAACATCTAGCTGAGATTGTTGTTCAGCAACCAATCACACAGTAGCAATACTCCCTGCCCCGCCTATTCCTGTTCAACATTGGTGCTACACCTATCAATCAATTAACCCAGGCCACCACGCAGTCTCAAGGCAGGCGATGCTGGCCTCATTGAAGCAGTAGACGGCATCTGTAAGCCGAGTTATCACAAATGCAAAGCGAACTTATTCACATTTTCAACAGTTTCTAACGTGGTCACGTCTAACGAAATTACATGGAACAGCACAAATGAAGACCTTAAACGAGTTAAAAATTGTCACTCTTAAATTCGGCTTGCACCCAACACGATATTAAGATCTGAATCAAATGAGTTATCCATTGGCTATTTGCCAGTCTGGAGCGATCTTTTCATACACTTAGTGGGGGCGGCACGTTAGCATTAACTGTGGCACAATTTTCGGATATATTTTTGTACTGAAGCTGCTACTTGTTGGATGAGATAGATCCTGACTAAGTCAATGGATACTACAGATTGAGAGGAAGCGCAAGTCATGTTTAATAGGGTGTGGACTTTAGCTGTACCGCTGCTTTTTGAATGGAGTTTGGCTTGACGCGTGTCGGGGGCTGAAGAAAGGCTAGCCAGCTAGTTAAGTTAGCAATTTAGATAGCTAGTGTTAGCTAGCTAACCCTGGCAGGGGACTAGCTTAGCTCACCACCTAACGTAAGCTAAATGTTAACCAGACACCAGGGCACGCGACAAAGCACGCTTTCCACTAAGCAACGTGTTCTTTCCTTTTCAGCCGAAAACAATTAATTTTAAACGTTAACGCGTTCATTTGTCTGGAGAAATTTCCGCCATTTTGTCTCTCACCCAACAAATCCATGTGAACTGCTTTACCTGCGTCTCCAAGCCCCCTGCGCAGGGAGACTGAGGGGAAAGAGGGGCCAACATTCTGCAATGACTGTTACTTATTCAGAGCCTTACCGTCGTATCTCTCCGCTTGTTCGGCGAGTTTTGCCTGGTATACCATGTTCTCTCTATCTCCCATGGTGCTCGGGTATTGGGACTGTTCGAAACGTCCCGGTGGAAACGGAGGAGTATGGGCTGCTCGGCGATTCCTGGTGGTGGATCAGCAACGGCACTGTCGCTCCGCTGAACCGAAGACCCACCGGTAGCACTGGCGTAAAGATGGCGTCGCTACTTCATCCGGGAAACCCACGCAGCAGTCTCCATCTACGCCTACACGCCCATGCCAAATTCCGAAATAAGACACTCCGAGATTACCTCAACAAACTCAATTCAAACATCGACAAATTTAGTGTCAAGTTAAATGTCAATAAATTTAACATTTCATTGATTGTTCTTTTTATTAAATTGTAGCAACTGTTCCATTCGGCATACATATAAAGCACAAATAAGCATTTACTTTAATATTTTAACTTATTGGCTCTGTCACATTGCCCTCTTGTATTTTGGAACTAGATGAGGGACCTTAAAGCTGCCTTGAGTGGTTTCTTCTTTCTTACTCTTAAATTGTTTAGTTTGAGTCAAAAATATTTTTGAGTAATGTAGTTATGTGTATATATATATATCTTAAAGCTGCCTTGAGTGGTTTCTTCTTTCTTACTCTTAAATTGTTTAGTTTGAGTCAAAAATATTTTTGAGTAATGTAGTTATGTGTATATATATATATATATATATATATATATATATATAAAGTTTATTTCATTTTATACTCTAAAATGTAGATTACAAGTCTCAAATGTCAGGCTATTTTGCAGGAAGCTTACAGTTGTGAGAATCTTGATTTAAAAAGATGGGATAACTTAACATCATCACATGTAAGAGTAGAGTGAAAAGCTAGATCAGCACATTGCAAAGTTAACTCCAATTCAGCATGAACAACAAGCACTGAATTTAATTAAATGGAATAACTTAAGACCATATAGAGAGAGTAATGTAGAGCCCAAACTGACGTTTTGGTACATTTTTATTTTTATTGACTAGGTATATTAACACATTACATGCTACAGAAAATAAAAAGGGTAAGTTTAACTTCAAATAATATATTTTCATAACACTTTGACATACTGTAAAATCTCTTTTTAAAAAAAACCTGTTTTTGCTTGTTCGGTCCTCTTCAAAGTCAGGGTGAAATGGCACAAAAGCAAAAATATATGATCGCGGCGAAAAAAACTAAAAGAACAATGAAACATTATTTGGCATGAAGAGACTTAATGCATTTTTTCTTGAGCTGTAGAGGAGCATAAGGTGCACACTGTAGGATCATCAGCGGTATCTTCTAAAAAAAAACATTTTCTAAGTCATTGGTCTTTAACTGCTGTGGCACAGCTGAGTTACAATAATGTCATGACCATGAAATTGGAATATTTTCTCTCAAAGGCAACAATTTGTGGGAGTTCAGAGCCATACATCTGAATGCAATACCCGATTAACAATTTGCATAAAGGCATTACAACAAATAGAAAAATAGGATTAAAAAACTTTAAAAAAAATAAGTGGTACCACTACAAAATGGACAGACCCATCTGTGAAATACAATCTCTTCTTTCCATTCAAAGAAAGGAAATGTGGCAGATGCGACAACCACCGAGACATCATCTTTTTGATATCCAACTGTCAAATTATACAAAAAAAAAAAGTTGACATCACATTTTGCATTTTCAATTTAGATTTTTGTAAGTTTGTCATTACCAATTATACAATAGATCATTTAAAAATCCTAAAACAATATGTGACATGATGCTGTGTTTTGGGACACGTCTAACACCAGATTTTAGATTCTACTCCCCCAAAACCACTAACACCACATTTGCAGCAGCACACTTCATAACTATTGGACTGTTGTCAACAATAGTCATTTAGTGTTAATTGGTCACCTATATACCCATGTAATCTCTACACAGGCACTCTGTGCTGGTAGTGGATAATGTAGTTACACATAGCTGACTTATCAGCACATTCACTGCTGAATGTGCTGATCCTAATATTTTGCTGAGCTCAAATTATTTCACCTTAAAGAAACGTGGCATATGGGGATTTACAACTATTGCATGTGTTTATTAATACATACAAGGCTGTATATGACCCACATGTGTGGCTCAAAATTCTTAATAAACATATCACAGTAATAAAAATATGGCATTCATGCAGCATAAAAAAAATAATTTCCTTAAATTTGAGTCTCAATAACAAAAAATGGAGGGGAAAAAAATTCACAATTCATAAACACATTGTAAACTCAAGACTACGTTTCAGGATATCTGGGGGTCAGATGCAGACAAATTCTGTGTAGGTTAAAGACAAACTTTCTGTGTTCATACAAATGCAGAAATATGCATCTGAACTCTTTTAAATCTGTTTTAGAAATCTCGTTGTGAAATTGTGCACACGTTCATAGGCCCGATATCTACTCCCACAGTTACCAGTCTTAAGACATGGCACAGAAAAGAACAATTTCACCAAATATCAGTTGTAATTGCAAAGTTCTCCAACAACATACAGCTGGGACAACTTACAGCACATGGAGGACACCAAAGGAGTTCAAATTAATAAATGTCTATAATATAGATACCATAGGTGTTTAGAGTAAGTCATTCACACTTGGTGAAACGGGCACGCTTATTTTTCATATCTGCTTTACTATGTCACACTCAAACCATACATGTGACATGTTTAGATGTATGTGAGAGATGTACACCTTCTCAGCATACTGTCTTTATTATTAATATTATAATTAGTTTGGGAGAAGTGACATGAGTGATTTTTGTGCATAGGCATTCTTGATCTGACCCCAATTGAACAGTTGAACTTGTGATTTGGAAATAAAATGTATTTCAGTGAGTGCTATGGAAACCATTTGGCTGCATGTTTATTTTAACATATCGAAAACAGTACTGACTGAGGATTAGGCTTCAGGCCAGCAAGTTCCTACTAACACTCCTCATCTTTTCCAGCACCAGATACGAGGCAGAGAGGATGCAACTCTGCAGATCCTCCCTGGTGTGCAGATGGGGTTTGTCACTCGCCATGTTCCTACTATAGCTTAGCATTGCTAGCATACAAGAAGCATCCATCATGGGAAAGTTTATACATATAAGTAAAAGGTACAACCCAATCTTAGTTTGATATAATACATGAGTAATAAGACTATGACCACAGGGTGATTTTTTTTTCTTTAAAAAAGTGTTATCGTCACTGGCAATAGTGTTACATCAGTCTCATCGCTGTTTACAACCATTTACATGCCACCTAATTAGTGTTCACTAGGTTACCCAGAGTAACAACAGGGACAATGTTAAGGAGGACATCCTAAGTTGGTGATTGCTCTGCCTGCTTTGGAGGAAAAGGTCTAAGGGTGCATTCTGAAACAGGATGTTGGAAATGACATTTAGCTAAGGAACGCAACTCCTACAGTAAAAGACCATTTTATGGTTTATTTTCATATTGACATAATGGTCAGTTGGCCTGCGTGTGTTCATAAAAGCTCTATGTGTAATAACAGCATGTGTATTCAACATGGAAAAAGCTGCTGAGAAACAATATACCTACAGCAAATGTCAAACATGGCATCTTAATGGAACAAGAAATGAGTGACATAATGTCTGTTTTACCAGTTATACATAAAAATACAATAAAATTAGTATTTAAGGGTGGATTTTATCTTAAAAGCATCTCCGGATGACAATAAATGTCATTAAAAATCCTGCTGGAAGACAAAATAAAATCCCTCAATCTTTCTCATCTTGTACAGCAGCCTCCTTGAAAGGGTGCTTGTTTTGTTCTTTCACACTGCTGCAGAAGTCAGCCATGTTGGCACTGAACAGTGTTTTAAAAGACGAACATAAAATAATAGGTGTACAGTCTCTGGTAACAAAAAGTAAAAGAACATCAAATATAAGGAAGGAAAGAATGTTTACAGTATTTAGCATGTAAGGTGTGTATATATATAGTCAATTCTATCATATTTTCCACTTTCAGTACAAAAAAAAAAGAGGACTTGGTTTGTAGTGTGGGATGTAATAAGTTGGTGAAGACGGAGTCATCGGGAAAAGTCTTCGCTCGTTTCACTCCAAGGTTCACAGTCTGGCATTACAAAAACTCACTGATTCATGATTCTGTGAGGAGCTGAGAATTTTGTCTCCTGTGTGCAATCGACTTTTTCCCCTCTTCTGTGTATGAATGAAATGTAGTGAGTGGAAATACACAAACAGCACAGGAAGGGAAGAGTAGGTTGACTCTGCTGTGCATGTGTGGTGCTGACTTGAATAATGGGCTGGAGGTGTGTAAACTAGGGTTTGACTGATATCGGTTACTGGCGCATAATACGGCCCATTTTGGACCGAAACCGTCATTTCATCAATTTTCATTTCTTTTCCACTTAAAGTCTCCCAAAGCCTTTTGTTCCTTTCAAATCTGATTTAATTCTTTTAGGGTTAGTATCTTCTGTTAAGATGCTATGCGCAGTCCCTGCATCCACTGGTTACTGATCAAGAAATAGCTCCAACGCCTAACTACGCCAAAGGTCACTTTCACACCTGTACTTTGGTTCATTCTGTCTGGACGTAAGAAAAAATTTGTTTGAGGACCCCCAACCCCCCCAAAAGAGCTCATGAAGAAATAAATGGTTATAAGCATTATTAGACGAGACTGCAACTGGACCACACAGATTGTAAATAATGCCTAATAGGTAGAAACTGGTTTGTGCTGCAACTTTACGGGGGGGGGGGGGTTCGTTACTGTGTGCTCACTATGGTTCATTCACTTTTTAATGAACTGATAAAATGAGACACAAGCACAACACAATTCTAATTTGACTCCTTTTGACGAAGATCCCCATACTCACTTGCTGACATGCACCAGATTATCTTGCGTGATTATATATCATTTATACAGGTCACATAGGAGATCATCTTAACAGTTCCTGGTCAGCAGATGGATTTAATAGTAGTTTAGTTTTTGAAGTCATGATAAAATCATGTCTGCTATCACAAAATCCTGTGGTGGGTCTGCTTTGCTTTTGCATCATAAACAAATGACAGAAGAGTTAGCTTGGAAGCGGACCAAAATCCTACTTTTCAAGCAGTCTCTTGAAGGAGCGGGATTAAGTTTTCTGAACTGTACCAAATGAGTAAACGCACCACAGTTTGGTTGAACTAAACAGGTTAGGTGTGAAAGCGCCTTAAAACAGTTAAACATTATACAAAAAGTATATAAAACTGCTTTGGGAGTTACCAGAAGTCTTAGTTGGAGATAGGCTAAACACACCTATCTCTGGGTGCACACAGATGAAACTGAGAATCAATCTTCCCATGTGATTCTGCGAGACAACACACAAGTGTGTCCCTTTAAAATGTAACAAATAAATATTAAACCAATAAATGCTATCCATCTGAATACTAGAAAAATTTAATTATAGGGTATAGTCAAGGAGGAAGCCAAAAGCGGCAGTGTGTAATGATGACATTAAAAAAAGCTAATATAGGCGAACCGATATCAGTCTGACCTTAGTGTAAACGCTTCAAAATTACATTAGGTAAGATCACCCAACACGTCTTGCATCATTGGCAGGGCCAGGAGTGCCTGACCACTTTAGCTCATAGGTTCATATACTGTGTGCTTGTTTAAATCTTTTTCTTTCCGAATGACCAAAAGAGAAAGGATGCGCTGGACGCTGTAGAGGTGATGGGAGTGCGTGTGTTTCTCAGCTCTCGTCATCAGGATGCTGCTGTTCCAACAGGCGAACGTGGGTGAAGGGAAAGTGGCCCCGTTTGCCCTTGCACTCACCCTCCCATTGGCCGTTCACGTTGATCTTGGTCACTTTCACCATGTCTCCCACCTGTCAAATGACCAAAAAAAAGAAAAAAGAACAAAAGAAAAGATAAATGCAGGGATGCAATGCACACACAAACACTTTCTCTCTCCGCTCCGTGTTAACTGACAGGATCAGTTTATGCAAGTCGAACCTATCAATACAAGTTCAATGTCTGATTCAAATTCTATCAAGCCTGCAGAAAGAAAATTGACTGAACTGCAAACCCACAAATAAACACCCTAGTTTGACAGGATCACGGTCAATTTCTGTTTGCGGAGGGGAGGCTATTTTGGTTTGCCCTCGTCAATCAGTTTTGAGCGAACAAATCGGAGATAAAAGGGGTTCATTCAGATGTCTGGAGGAGGCTACCCGACTTTAGCCTGGACAACAATATTCTAATCGCCTTCAAAATCCCATGTCAGTCAAGAATTAATTGCAGTGTCTATTTTACATGGGTTGGTGGTCTGTCTGATGTAGTGGTTTAATTGTGATTTTTTATATTAGAAACATAAAACAGGTGAGGTAGATGCACTGAAGTAAATTGCAGCAAGTACATGAAACTCACAGGATGTTGCAATTCCAGGTTATAAACTGTTCTGCAGACAATGCACTTGTCTGCAATAGGATTTAAATTCAAAATAACACTGTCAGCTGTAAATTACGGAATAATTGCTAGTCTTTATCTAAGGTGAGAGCATTGTGTACAGCACAGTGAATCTTGACTCACCGTTTCTCATACATAGTCTATACTTCAGCAGGCTGCGCAAATATATTGTGACCCATTTTAACAGCAGCAGAGGTTTGTAAACACTGAAATGCCATCTAGTCTGCTCTATCTCACACAGAGGCACACATATACACTGTCTTCCACTCCTTGTTATTTCAAACAAAATGGTGGCGTCTGTGTTTCTTCAGAAGACTCAAACTGTGCGGCACAGAGAACACCCAGGAGCCCCGACAACTGACGGCTGAGGAATTTAAGAGCCAGATGTGTTGAAAGGTGGTACCAGATCAGCACTTATCCAAAAAGGTAGATTGTGTCGCTTGACCGCATTTATTTTAGTTGTAAAATTATTTCATTGAATTCAGCTTTAGCATCTACTCATCTGCAGCTCCAGACCCATTGTTCGTATTTTATCACCGTTTGAGAAATAATCTGTCCATACTACACGTCTGAAAACGCATATCACATGACCATTCATGTACATTGGGCATGCACATTGCCGTTGTAAACAGGAAGCAGATTGTCTACTCTGCGATTTGTTGCTTAGTTAGTTGCAGAAAATACTACGAACGAAGAACAGCAATGGAGAAAAGTAAGACCAGAGATTTCTATGCTTGAACTAACGACAAGGTGGAAGTTTGTTGTAATTCGTTATCCATGTTGAATTAACCGCTGGTAGACAAGGCTGATGTTTGTTGTCTTTCAGAAAAAGCCACGTGATAGGGGCATGACGTATCAAGGATGGACACGTTGTGATTGATAAGACCCAATCAGGAACAAACGTGGCTGTGTGTCATCGCTTTCAAAACTCTCTGTTTCTGCCCGTCCTCACTAAAACCCAATCCCTGACTTTTCAAACTAAACAGGGTGAGCAGGGTTTTAAAAGTCTCCGTTTTAGGGGTTCGAAAACACCAGAGTAGTGTGGACACTAAGCGTAAACATAAGCAAAGGTTACGCATTTTAAAACAAAAACGTATTAGTGTGCATGTAGCCTTATAGGACTTATGATGCTGTCTTTATTAACCTCTACCATTGTTTGCATTTGATTTAATAATCTGCGCAAACACTGTTCATCTGTCACTACAAACAACGTGCCTTGTTTCACCAGGTTCCAGTGGTAATGAATGTACAATGTAAGGCTCACATTAATCCAATGGGCCACAACATAAAGAGAAGCCACTGTAAAGGATCTGTCTGTCTTTCTCTATAGAGCCATCTCCACTGTGAGTGTCTTCGTGTGCGCTGTCAGCTTGCATTTGTAAAGATACTTTGTGTGCATGTTCACATGCATGAGTAAGCCATTACCAATCAGGACAATCTACAGTGCCTCAGCTGAGACCCCCCAAAAAATGGAAAGAAAGAAAACAGAAAGCCAAAAGAAATCAACAGTGAATAGAAGGACAGCCTTAAAGAAAATGAATGGTGGGTGGAACTGCTACCTCAAGAGCGAGCGCCGTCTTGTCATAGGCGTTGGGCACCCTCTTCTGAATGGCTCGGGCATAGACAGGCCCATTCTGTAGGTTAGGGAGCTGGGCATTGACCACAGGCTGAGCATACTGGCCTGGGTCCCCCAGAGGGTTGGCCTGAGGGGCCCCAGTTCCGTCTGTGTTGCCCGCTACCCCTCCAACTTGCCCCCCCTGTCCAGTCCCCACAACAGGGGGACCCAGGCCGGCAGCAGTGGGCGAGGCAGGCCGGTACTTCTCCACGTAGGGCACGGGGATCATTCCGGCTCGGCCCTCCTGGTTAGCCGCATTCCACCACTGGTCCTCTGGCTTCTCCAGCACACGCAGGATGTCACCCTTGCGGAAGGGGAGGTCCTCCTCATCGTTGCCAGGGAAGTCAAACAGCGCCCGTACAAACTCCGCCTCCTCTTGCTGCTGTGGTACACCAACAGAGGAGCTGATGAATCCCGTGTGCTTGGCCTTGCTTATGGGCTCTATGAGGGTGGTGGTGTCCAGGTAGTGGATCTTATAAAACTCCAGCAGGGCCGGCAGCGCCTCAAACTCCTGATCCCCAATTCGAAACCGAGGAGGAGCCAAACCTGGTAGAGGAAAGGTGACTGTTAGTTTGCTGAATGTAAAACATAATAGAAATAAACAAATAAATAAATACCAATGTCCCTGGACAGATCAAGAAGGGCCACAATTCCTGGCAGAACTGACCAGCCTGTTCTACCTTTGAAGTCACACAGCAAGCAAGGATATAAACTATTCACTGAAAAATCCAACCATATCCTATAGAGTGCTGTTTGGGGAGACAGACCAAGGGGATGATGAGGCTCCAGACTGCAGTCCCAAATGGGGCTAATGTAATTTTATACCACCATATAGCATATGTTACAGCACCAAAAGAGCTGAAAAAAGAAATGTGACCACTATTACTTGAAACATTTCTCATATTTTCTATTACAGACCAGGATAATATAGTTGCCATAGTGGCCCACAATAGATGATTTACTAAAGAGAAAGAGATAAAAAATGACCCAATGCTAAGGAAGCCCAGAGACAATAAGAGCTAGAAGATTTACGGCAGACCTGCAAGCAGGGCTATGTATGTGCAACAGGGCAGGATCACAGACATTCCTGAAACGCCAATCTGGCCACTCATCCCTCCAGTTGTGACAGCCCAGCCTGCCCTGTTCCACTCAATCCCTGCAGCAGAAGCAGCAGCCCAGCCACTGGCCGCTGAGCTACCGTCCTGCTGCCTACACAAGGACAAAACACAAAAAGATGAATAAATGATCCCAAGTACGGTGGTTGAATAAATAAAGTCTGATTGGTTGTTCATAGCTAGCTAATCGGTAAACTATCACCAAACTCCATTTAAAAAGTAGCCTACTTAACTTTACGTTGTTCAAACAACAAAGTACACAATTTGAACATTAGCATTACTTATGATTTGATACGATTTCTCATATAATTTCAGTGAAAAGTGTTAACACAGACTGACTGTTCTGTTCTACCCACAGTGGCTAGGCAGTCAGCTAACGTTACACGATCCAAAATACACTGGGCGGTAGCGAGCAGTGTAAACCACATGTTAAAGTTTTCATTTTTGTTCAAATGAGTGAATATTATTATATTATATGTATGCCGACTTTGGGAGTACCTTCCGAAAACACAGCAAAGACTTAAACTTCTGTGATAAAGGACGGGTATATTTACTGATTTGCCAAGATCAAGTTAAATTGGACAATTCATAATGGGGGATTGGCGTGGCTTGATGAGATAGTGGAACGTAATTGGTCCTATCCTAATCCTAGCAATCCAGAATTAAAATGAAAATACGCATTGTAACGTTAGTGGGTGAACACGTGTAGCAGGCTCAGTCAAATAACGTTAAAGCTAGGTGACAAACAAATCAACATTACCTGAACCGGATTGCCGGTTGTTACTGATGCTGTTGATTATATAATGGGACACTTTGGAGTTCTCTGAAACGGACAGCACGTAGTCACCAGGGCTGGTAATCGAGTCCCTCGCCAGGAAAACGCCATGTCTCTGTCCCTGTAAAAGAGAAACTGCTTCCTGGCGACTAAGCCTTCCCCAGTACCAACTAGCACGGTCTTCGGCATCAAAATTACCGGCCATGGCTGTGAAATCCTGTCCGAGGCTTGAGGCCTTTCCCCTTCGCCTCTCCCTATCCGCAACTCATACAAAAACTTTGATTGACTAACGCTGCCCCTGAAAAGGACGGTATAATACCACAATGTTAGCAACTTCTACGACTAATGTCAATGCGTTTACGTTGACGGAACTTCTGTTACGCCACAAAACCCAACACTCGACAACTTAAGCGTTAAAATTACCAAAAAAAAAAAAAAAAATCTAAACTAATGTGCAACAAGAAACTCCGGGACTGAAATGGCGGATCTAGGGAAACGTTGACCTCATCTACCGGAAGGGATGCCTGGTTAATGGGAAGCGCTGCATTCAAGCCCCTTAAAAAAGATTGTAGATACGGCTTACCGATTCTTCTTCTAAGATTATAGCACTTAATACTTCTGCCGTCTATCGAGCATGCCATTTATTCCTTAGTATACTAACTGAAGATATTGAAACCTTAAGGAATGACTCAGAACAACGTGGTAGCTTAAAGCAACTACTGGGTCTCAGTTTATGTTCTAACTGCTTTGAGGCCACAAACGCACCATAATTAAACTTTTCTCCAGACTTTGGTTGCTCCTAATCAGCTTTTTAATCTGTTCACAAACATGCATTTTGTGAGTATAAGACGATGTTTTTGTTTTACACTAATAAAAAAAAAGATTGCAATGTGAAGTTGTGATCTCAGCATGACTTGTGAGATTGTCAAACCCACAGTTTAAATTAAAGTTTACAGCCAGTGTGAACAATATTACCATGTAGTATTGCTATTACACGTGTAAGCTGAGTGATAGAAAAAAATTAGCCCCCCATCCAATATTTTCAAATAGTTAAAATGAATATTTGTAAAGATAAAGAAATAATTTACAAATTGTATTTTAAGTCAGTGGCCTTTTGCACTACATTTATTCTACCAGTAGATGGCAATGTACACTCTGTTAAAGTATGAAGCTCCATTTAATGAACCTATTTCTGACACAGTCTGCAGGCAGTTTTTAAAAAACTATTTGTCATCGCGACCAAAAAGCTGCGTAAAAGATCCATCCATCATATGTGTGTCATTAATGTGGACCCCTGGATACTTATAAGAACTTGGCTGATTAGGTTATGGGTTGGTCCACCATCCCCTTTGTCTTCATATTTAGAAGCAGGTTGTTAGAATCTCTCATGTTGCATTACTCACATGAAGAGAGAAGTTTCCAGTAGATTTAGATAGATGTTTGGGGAGTAACTCTACAGATGCCGAGCATGAAATTTCATTTTTGACCTTGAACAGAGTAGGTTTATATAAAAAGTCTTCGAGGTCCGCATACTAGCCTTTTTTCTGAGCTTTCAGCCACATCTCATGGTCTTCCTCAGCAGATTTGGAGTTTGCTCAGTCGTCATGAAGTTGGCTCGGATGTCCTCACATGACCTAAGTATGGCACACTATACTATAATTAATACTGAATTGTTTAATAGTGTAAAAATACACGCAATCTCTGTTAGCGTCATGTCATCTGCTATCACCGGCATCGACCCTAAATTTCACACCCGTCTGACTGACTGACCTGAATCTGGCTCCTCACACCTCCATGTACATTTTTAATAGTTAAATTATTTATAGAATTACACTTACACTCTATCTCTGGACCTTATGTGTCTTTTTTTTGTCTTTGATTTAAAATATACACACTAGAAATGAAAAATATTAGAAAATTGCTTTATTTCGCCACATTACTAGACTCAACTCAGGCAGGACTCCATTTTATTGTTACTGTAACAACAGCAGATATTAAAAACTATTATTATCGTTTATTTTAAGAGGTAATATTCCCGTCTTTGTTATTAATTTGAGAAAACACAAAAACCAACCTCCCTTTTGTAAATACAGCAACATTAGAGCCACACACATCACAATACATGTCATAAGAAACTGCATTGTAAAAATCAGTGTCAATCCACTATAAATTCAGAGGAAACTGGCATGAATACACACATACAGTATAAAACTGATCAACATATTTATGACTTGGCAGAGAAAAATATTTGTCAAACACTAAAGTTGTTGTTCGTGTGACTGGAACAGTGGTTTCCTATTAGTCTGCTCATTCAAAGTGTTCAGGACACACTGTGGTGATTAACATCTACGCTTCCTAATCTACTCTGATACAGAGTTATTCAAACTTCTTCAGGTGGTTGTAGAGGGACTGGACGTATGTAAACACACACATGGGGTCTGGCTTGTCCCCCATCACCATCATGTCCTCCACCTCGATCAGACGGAGACAGTCAGCCTGTACCCTGAAACATAAAAGTAGAATTACTGCTTATTTGCTTTAAGGCGGAGATGAGAAATTTGGAACCACTCGTTCATTATATAAAAGCTTAGCTTAGCACAAATACTGAAATCAGTCAATTTTGGACATGCTGTACTATGCTACAGACAAAGTTTTGCACCTGCCTGCTGTGAAATTTATGTTTATCATCGTCCGTCAAAATACTCACCTAGGTTAGAATACTTCTAATTTAGGTACAAATGTTCCTCAGCGTAATCAAAGTACACTCACTCACTCACTAGCCTCACTCAGTCCATTCTAGCCAGCTTACTCTGCGGTGGTGAAGGCCAGCTGGAGGTTGTGTTTGCGGTTCGCAGGTTCCAGCGTGTTGTAATCAAACTCCAGCGGGAAGAAAGAGTGGACCAGAGCACAGAAAGCCATCCCATCACTCCAGCTGGACGAGAAGTTCTGGATATCTATGTTCTGAGAGAAAGATGATAATGGCATCTCATTAAATCTGTCATTTATTGAGTTATCCTCTGCAATTCTGCTAAACTGTCCAGTGTGAGATAAGAGGAAAGCGTCTTAAAGGCTAATTTAACATCTTTTTGGGCTTTTCGTCCTGTTCTCTTATTTTCACAAGCCTGTTGTAGCCATTATATTTCAAAACTAACATGGTATTTTATTTAAAATGTGTTTTTTGTCCATCCATCCATGCATTATCTATACCGCTTATCCTCAGAGACAGCTGGTAAAAGCTGAATGAACTTTGAACTCTGCAGCTTTTAAGCCAACATGGACGAAAAGTCCATAAAGTGCTCAGAAAGAAATTATAATATTTGAACATCTACAAGTCTGTGACAACTCCATCTGCTGACGAAGAGCATGTGAGGTGATCAAAAGCTACATAATAGCTACTAAATGGACCTTGTGGCGAGATTGTTTTCTCTTTTCTTCACTTCACAATTATTCTGAAAAAATTCATCTCTCAGAACAAGTGCTACACAGAATGTCAGTTGGTGAATATGCATACAGTATAATATAACTGATTAAAGAGCATTTTAATTACAGGAAAATAAGTCATACCTGATAGCCAATGGTCTTTGAGCGGCACCACTCCAAGAGAATCTGTTTTATACCGCTCGCACTGGACACTCCAAAACTCTGAGAGCGCTTCAGTTTAGGCTTGGAGTCCTTTGGTCTATTCAAGAGAAATGCAACGCAGTGTGTGACGAAATGTCATTAATATCTGGGACTGAAGATGTGGATTAGGATGAAATGGAAATATTTTAAACACACTGACTTTGTAGGCTCTGAGTTCATCCTCTCAAAGAGGGCCCGTTTGGCCTGAGCCCCATTGGAGCGTGGAAACGTTTGTGATTTCATTACATCCTGCTTAAACTCAACCCCCCCGGCCTTGTTCGCTTTCCTGCGGAGAAACAGAGAACAAACGGAAATACATTTGGACTGAAGCTGCCAATAAATGGCTGTAAATGGACAAAACACCACACTGATCTAACAATCATCAACAGTAAGTTAACTCCATGTTACAAAACATGATTCACGGTCGTGACTTACTTGTCCAAGTTAGGTGAGAAACCAGATTTTATGATTGATTTGGAGGGAAGTAATTTCTCTGCGGAAACACAAAGAGAAAGTGAGAGTGAACAAGATGGCATGAGGTAGATTAAAAAGAGACTAAAGCAGACAAAAAGTAAAATTGCTTCGTACATACTTGCAGATTTGGAAAGTTTTAAATGCCCCTGTGAACTGTTATAAACAGGCCTAATGAGGGTTTAGTTTACCTGCAGGCTGAGGAAAGCTCACACTTCTCTTTAGACTGGGACTGGGTGTCTTGAGAATTGGTACTGAATTGACGAGGTAAAGACATAAAAAACAAGGGTAAAAGTGTTATCATCAAAAATAAAAATATGTGACAAATATATAACATCAGGTGAAGAGGAAGGGAATAAACCCATGTATTGTATCCCTGGTTGAACGCACCTCTCTTAAAGGGATATTCCCCAGGTTTTACTGTCAATTCCTGTGATGCTGAAGGACTTGGGGAATGAGGTGTTAGAGCAGACGATGAAGACTCGGCGTTGGGCGTGGTCATGGCAGAGACAGCCAAGTGGGGCTTGGGTTCAGTGATGTCTAATGAAGAGAGAAATAAAGCACATGAAACTCCATTTCCCAACACTTTTACTCGGTGGAAAAAAGTCACTGTCACACTTGCTTTGATGATCCTTATGTATATTTTCTGAGCAGATAAAACAGGCAAAACAATGTTGTAGCATTGTGCTGACCGCGTCTAAATGGATATTCGCCTGGCTTTATCGTCGCGGATTCTGGCATTGCAGGATTCGGTGCGGAAGCAGGACTCTGATCAGATGTGGATGCAGCAGAAGTCTCAGAGCTGCTTTTGGACGCAGCTGTGAGTGGAAGATGCGTCAAAGCCTGAGCTACAGGGTCTGACTGCTCCTGGGACACCTGGGACCTCAGCTCCTTTGCTCCAGACGTACCTGCACAGGAGTTGAAGTATTAATTTAGTGTCTTTTATGGAAGTGTCAGTTGAAGTGTATGTAAGAGTCAGTCATTATTTACTAATGTGCAGACATTTACAAGGTCCAATACTTTATGAACACAGTGTTATAGAATGCTTTCACAGGAGTCCTATGAATGAATCTCCATAGTGTCTAAAGTACCCACCTCTTATAAAATATTCCCCTGTTGGAGCTTCTGCTGTAAAATGGCCCGCTGCTTTAGGCACCGATGCTGGACTCTGGGCATGTTTGGTGGCAATCGGACCCTCTGCTGGACTGGGTTTGGTTGCCATGGCAGTGACGGGAAGATGGGGCTGGGGTTCATCAGCATCTGAATAAAGAGTGGAGTCAAAATGGAATGGGTGGTTAAAAGCCCTCTGGTCTCAGAGAGTTTTGTGATCGAGCGTTGTGATTGTCTACATCTCCACCAGAGAAATCACATAAAACAGCAGAATTAAGGAGCAGATTCTGTGTTTCCGTGGTACATAAATGGAAATACATTGAATTAGACAACATAAATAGATTTTCCGCTCACCACATTTAGCAGGAGACTCCACTGGTTTTACTGGAGTTTCTTTCGTTGCTTTGTGCACTGAGGCCGGAGACTGAGGAACAGCTGGAGCCTCGGAGCTGGCTTTCGTCATTGCAGTGAGGGGATGATGGGGTTTGGTCAGAAGACCTGGTTCTTCCTGGTCTGGAAGAAGAAAAAAAAGGAAAATATTAATTCAATCAATCGCATTTTTAAAACGATCTCTGACAGTGATGGCGGTAGATTTCTATTCATCTGCTCAAAAAATAATTTAATTTAACCCTCCAATGTTAATGATAAAAATAAACAATTCCAACGTGTATGAACGCACAATAATTGTAATTGTATGTAATAAAATAGTTATAAAAATATGTAATACAAGAAAAACCTCACACAGCATTAATGTAACCATCTGATAAACTAGAGGTTATTTATTATAAAGTAGTATTTTTGATATTGTATGATATTGGCCAACCGCTATTGACCGTGAATCAAAATCATGGCGGACAACATGACTGATACTTTCAGCTTTATCTGACTACAAATTTATAGTAGAATTGATCAACACTGGCTGCCTTTTGGAAGCCCTTGGATTGATTTTGATGCGATGTTTCGATTGAATTTTAAGTTTTATTCAGAGATTTTGACATCTTACCAGAAATATAATTCTGGAGAAAAGACTGAACACTTGATTTTTTCTGTAGCTGCATCTGTGGCGCTTTAAACTCATCTAGCAGGTCATTCCCATAAAGCCATTGAAAAAACAAAAATGTTTGTATAAAAACATATAATGTAGTGTGAACTTGTAAAACATGAACAGGAATCAACTGACCAGGCACGCTGGGGGTTTCCACGGTAGACTGAAGAGAGTTAGCTATGGCCGAAGACTCTGGGTTTGGTTTTGTGATGGCGGTGAGAGGCCGGTGGGACTGGGGAACAGCTTCAGCAGTTTGTGCTGCATCAGAGTCCACGGATGAGCCTTCTGAGGAGACATAACCAGACATTAACCAAAGGTGAGGTCAGCTTGTCAGGTTACCTGTGTGCAACTTCTCAGGTCATCTGCCTACCTTGGTTCCCATTCTCTTGTGCAGTTGTGGCAACATTTCTCTCCCCTTTTGCATCAGTGCCCTGTTCAATAAAGACAACACGCACAAAACATGCAATTCTATTATTTAGTGTGTTTTCATGAAATGACATCCACAAACTGGTAGGGTCACTCATGGCCTCAAAGGAGCACACCAAGTTAGTGGAGGACTGATCATCCACCTATGAAGACGATGCACACAGCCTTACAGGGATCCATACTCACGTTGTTAACTTATTCCTGGCAACGTTTTAGTAATTTGATTTATAGTCAATTAGCGCTATATCATTGATCCATGGGAAGTGGTTTCCTCCTCCACAATGCTCTATGTATTATGCTTGTTGGCTTGACTCTCACTTTTAAAAGAGGGGGGTGGGGTATTGTGGGAAAACAACAACTGTTTAGTTATATTTATTGATTTAAGTGATTTAATGATGATTTAAGTGCTTGAACAATAAGAAGCTGTTACTCTTTATCTGCTTTATCAACCTTTTGATGTGGTGATACTGCGTAATTCAGAACAAATATTTCCGAACTGCTCCTTGGTATCATGTCACAGCTGGAAAAAATAGTGATATTCAATATCGAAAATTTCAGTCTGTAACTTTTTCTAATTTGGGCTGAATCAGGTACGACTGTACTTTAATTGCTTGTTCAATGTGGGCATCCAGGAGTGTCCAGCTTTGCTTCATTTGCCTGCTTTGGTAATGGCATACCCTTGAATATGTTGGTGGCTGATGCAAACCTAAAGTAAAAGTGGGAGGTGATAATCTACCCAAAACTTGGATTATTAGTTTTAAGAAGAAACGTGGATGAAGAATTGTGCAAGGAATCCTATTTCCTTTGCTAGCCATGACCCCAGGAAGGTAAATAGGTTATGTAAGACATGCAGCAAACTGTGTCTGTGTCTCTTTGTACATTTGCCTTAGCAACATCACTCATTGGGGGTTTCACTCTCCAACACTGATTTGCTCACAACAAACAAAAATGGCCCTTTTGTCTGTCAGGCTGCTGCATGCTGTGGAGCTAAAATGAATTTTAGGCCTTTATCCTCCATGGTAAATCTGTGAGTGTGTGCTCACTTCTCCAAATGTGTGATCTTCAGCTGTTAACAGCTGAAAACATCTCCTTTAATGACAGCTGTGGCCAACAAACCCATGTTCCCACTGAGAGGCTATTTTGGATTTTGCAATCAGCCCCTTTGCAAGAGTTTCCGCTCCACTCTTCTTACATCCCAATATAGCCCCAAATGGATGCTTTGGAAATCAGGGAGTTAGCCTGAGCAGTTCAAACAGTGCCTAAGTATATCAGCTTGAAGCTCTGGCCTGTATTTGCCCCCTCTCCCACGCCCCAGCCTTTTACTTTCCAGAGGCATGCAGTGGTCTGGCAGCCACGCAGCCAGTCCGTCAGCTCGTCGTCAGGAGGGAGATTAGCACCACAGTGATCTGTGGGCTCCATGGTAGCTCCTGTAGGACATCACAGTCTGACTCTGACTGACCCTGTTAATCCCTTTAACCTCTCCCTGGGTTTACCTCCATATCACTTTGGCTCCCTCTTAGAAACATACAAACATACCCTGGTTGGAGACGAACAACAACACACAAACACAGACATGATCCTGACTCGTAAAGCCACAATGAAATGAAACATAACTTGTTTCACATTTCATACATTTGTCTTTTCAGCCAAAAAGCTTAGGAACCCACTGTACGCTACCTGTCCAGCTCCAAATGGTAGACAGACAAAGTTAACAACTAGCTGGTGAACATAGTGGAGCATTTAGCAGCTAAAGAGCCAGATATTTCCCTCAGGAGTTGGTGGAGACCAAAGCAGAACTAAAATGTAGAATGTAGAACTTCAGCTGTTAACAGAGATTTTCTGGAGCTAGCATCTAGTGGTCATTAGTGGTACTACAGTGCATCTTCAGGCAGTTGGCTTTGGCTTCAGCTTGGTGGCAACATGAGACAAGACGCGATAATTCTTCAAATGAGGATAATGGTGCACACTTTGACGACAGTCTCTCCTCAAAGGCATTCATGGAGTTGCACTTGTTTGCATGGATGAAAAGTGATGGAAGAAGTTGTGTGAAAAAGGAGAGCTTGAGGGAGAATTTACAGTCCTGCCTACTTCTTCACTCGCTGCATTGAAGTGGGTGTGTTTGTCGGATTGTCAGTTTTGGAAAAGTTGCAAAAATTGTCAGACACAGCCCCCCAAATTCCCCCAAATTTTGGCTTACCCATTGCTAGCTGCAAGGAAAAAGATGAACTCACTTATTTTAAAACTACTGATGGAAGATGGTGTCAAATTTGAAAATGATGGAGCTCAGTATTAACTGATGACTCAGATGGCTATCTGAGTACTGGGGGATTGAACTGTGGTACGTCAGAGTAGCTGACGAGAGGGAAAAGACCAGGTGACTTCAGTGGAGAGGAATGTCGGCAGGGTGTGCGTTTTGACAGGACAGCTGGTCGTCCCTCTCAGGATGTGGACTCGGGGTATTATTGACAGGGACGTAGACGCAATTCAACTTTCCATTAGGAGATCTGAGACTTGGATTGGCTGGGAATCAGGATTCCTGAGCGATTAGGGGACAGAGATTTATTTATGTACCTGTCTTCACAGTGTGGATGTGAGTTACGTCATAAAAATGCAACACGATATGTGTACTGTAGACACTGCTAGCAGCATGTAGTAAAGTATACTGCTCTTGTTTGTCTGCTAGTCCACTGCATCCCTGACTGTGGCTCTGAGCTCACAGATATTGATTATGAACTGATCATTTGGACTTGCATTCATTGCATCTGTACAATTCATGTGTGCAGATGGTGTGTGTGTTTAAAGTAAGGAAGGAAGTTGCTATAGAGCACGCAGAGGCTCCAAAGAGCTGCAGCTCAGTCCCAAATCACTGACCCCAAAATACATGTGCCCTTTGGAGGACCTGCTGTTATAAAGTGGGTCATGAGCAGAAGTGGGCTGAGATGGGGGGTAGGGAAGGGGCTAAGTGTGTAAGCATGTGCGTGTGGTGGTGAGGTTGCTTTTAAATCCATTTGGGCCAATGTAAGGCTATAATCCTTGTAATGGTATAATAATGGTTAATAATGCCAGATGTTATTATTATTATCTACAATTGAAAATAATGATATTATAATATCTAATAATACTCATGGCAGGTGATTCAGATAAATGTGTGCAGCTGGAGTCAGAGGTTAAATATATATTTGACAAACATACTGCAGAATCCTCAAATTCTAGTTGGGACTCCTCAACACAAAGTCAAATCCTGACTCTCCACTTCCTCACATGGAGGTTTTTATAGACAGAATTCATACGTTTGTCGGATCTTTTGAAGGGTTATTTCTACACACATGGAAATTAGCAGTTTTCATTGCACTATCAGGGATACATTCATATACACTCATGCCATTTGGGTTGAAAAATGTGCCAGCGTGTTCACTGGAACATGGTGGTTTCTAGTTGGATGATGCAGTGATCTAATGTGGCATCTGTGCATTCATGCACTGTTTGAACACCTGACATAGGCGCAGCTTTGTGAAGTGAGAGTTTTGCTAAGCTGAATTAACTTAGGAAAGGAGGTTGGACTGAGTCAGGTGTGGCTGGTATGAGCCAAACACTGATCAGGACCCTCCTCCAAACACAAAGTCTGAGCTGCTGAGGTTCCTTGGCATGGTGGGGTATGATACAAGTGCCAGACAGACATTAGTGCAGTGTGAAAAACACAACCGTATCTTTTATGAGGCCACTGCAGTGCCAGCAAAAAAGTTTAGGCTAACTAAAATTTTGCCACAATGCAACGTGGAATCATCTGGCAACTCACTGCACTGGTTAATCAAATACACGCAAAGTCTGTAAAGTGAACGCCACATTTCTACTGTGTACCTTAAAAAATAGAAATGATTGTCACCGTGATAACTTTTAAAGAGTTGTAAAATTCTGTCTCATGGAATTATAAGCCACTGTGCAGTGTTTTGGTGTCTGATAAGCCTTCAAAACTCATGGATCTATTACTAAAACTGGACTTCTTGGATCGTTTATCAGTGTCTCACCTTTACCTGAAGCAGTACGCGCCTATCAACGCAGCCATATTTTTTTTGCCCAGAGCTGTTTACAGTCTGAAAGCATGTTTGCACAGAATTGAGTAGTAACCAAGTAACAAGTTATAAATAGCCAAGAAGCAGCTCTGAATCAAGGATAACATAGTAGATAATGAAAAGTTATTGACAACTGAAAGCCCTACCATATTAATGATCTAGTATCTAATGATATTTGTGATCTAGACTCTTATTAGTTACTATTTTTGTGCCTCTTCAAGTGAAGTGGTGCATCATCAGTTGTTACTCTGCATGCACAATCACTGCAGGATTATCTTTATTTACATTACTCCCAGTAAAGTAGAGCATCACCCAATCCAAGCGACAAGTTAGTAGGTGTAAGTTAGAGGGAAGTCATCTGAAGCCCTTCACAGCTGGTGACCAGGCCCATTTTGATTTGCGCACAGCTTTACAACACCCTACATGTCTTGTTCACCCATTCATCCATTCATTTTACTACTGATATTAAAGACATTTATGTTGGTATCCATCTTTTGTTGCAGTCAGAGGCAGGTTGTAATATTCTTTATTCTGAAAACTGTATTATCTGTAGAAAAACAGGAGTACTCACGTTAATTTCAGCATGTCTCTTTGCTCTCCATGGAGGAGGGGCTGGGGTGTCGTTGTTGGCAGCAGCAGCAGCATGGCTTGATCGTCCACTTGCCCCTAATGGTTCAGAGTATGTGGAAGTGGACTGACTTGACTGGCTGTTCTCTGATCTTCCAAAGTTGACCAGACCTCTCTGGTCTTCCTGGGTCTTGGGCTGTATCAGAGCATGTCCATTCTCTATGCTATCCTCCACGTTCTTCCCCTTCACTTCAGCAGGACCCCTCTCGATCTTTACCCCGGCGAGACCCTCCACCAGGCGGCTGAGGGCCTCCAGCTTTGCCCTGAGCTGCAGGTTCTCCTCCTGCAGCCTGGTCACTGCCCCGGCCAAGGGTCCGTTGGAAATGCACAGCTCCTCGATCCTCTGCTCTATGCGCTGCTTGAAAGCACTTACGTCCACGTGCACCTCCCTTATGGCAGCTTGCAAGGTGGCCCTGAACTGAACCAGAGCCTCACTTACCATTGCCTCCTGAACACCCTCTGTGGCTTCCATGGCTTCTTTAGTGACCCTCACCACCCCTAAGATTCAAGTCAAATGGGTAATAGGGTGGTCAGTATGGAGCTCACAAACCAAACCTTCTACCTTTCTTGTCTTTTTTCAGTTCGTTCTCTGATTCTCTACTAATTCCTTCCTTCTGAAAAACTTTCAAAGATATCTGCGGTGTTCCATGCCAATTTCTCAGCAAAGTTGAAGATGCAAAAGAGTTTTAAAGAACGACCGGGGTTGCAGGAAGATTCTTTCCTTGGCTGCAGCTCATTAAAGTCCCATCAAGCTCCATGGAGGACTTCTCTCAATGTGCGTATTCTCTTACTCTCTCTTCACATCTGGTCAAAGTAAGAGCAGTTGTTATTTATAAGTCATGGAAAACTCATGCACAATGTCATCTTGGGAAAAGAGATTACATACTTTGCGGGCAGATCAGGTTCTCAGTGCGTGCAGGAGCTGAGGAGTGATCAAACTAACCTTTTGAAGGGATCCAGTTGAAGTGGTAGAGCATCTACTATGTGTTTCCTAGATGTTTACCCCTGCTGCCCCAGCCCAGTGTGATGTCTAAGCTATCTGTGTCCCCTAAGCTTGGGAGAAACAGGTTCGCCTCTGTATTTTGGGACACATAGGGGGCGGGAAAAGATCAAATGGGAAGGAGGAGCCAGGATTATTCAAATGTGTTTGTCTCTCTTTGCTGCTGGTGAAACTATGGTACTACTAGACAGCGTGACTGCAGTTTCCTGAGGGTCAATTTAAAGATGTTCAATGCCTTCAAAGTGAAGACCACTTTAATTCTGAAAGGGAGACCAGATCAGGAACAAGGGAGAAAAGATAATATTTTATTTATTCTAAAATTTTACTCCAGTCTGTAGATTAAAGACACATCAAGGCCATGATTTTAGGTACTGTAATTTTAAGATTTGAAGACTTTCTTGAGGATCTACACAGAACTAGTGTGCGGGGATACTGACATAATTAAGGTTATACCACATAAAACTCTAAAGACCCTTAGATCTTAGATGCTCTTACTTAAAACAAACTCAAATTTAAAAAATGAAGAAAAGATTTTCACCTTTTTGACAACAGAAAACTGATGAACACACTAGTAATTAGTAAAAGGCTAATGTTAGGTGTACATAAATATCTCCAGTAATATCTGAATCATGGAGTCAGAATGTTAAATCTAAAATAAACATCGTTAGCTCATTTTCACCAAACCAAATCACACGTTTTCTGTATTTGCAGTGCATTTCTTTACGTGCGAATTGTCAAACTGACAAATGCGTTTCTTAATTTACTTCAATTTATTTGCTGCATTTTTTTTCTTTTTTAACTGTCTTCATTTTCTTGTGTTTTGTCCATTTTCATGTTTTCTTAAGTTGCAGAGCGATGAGTTCTCTTGGCCACTGAACATTTCACCTCAAATACCTGAAAACAGGTATTTTCCTGCATTGAAGCACTCCTTCAATGCAGGTTTTTTGTCATGTTGGCTATCTCAGAATAAGCAGATATAGAAAATGGATGCATGTATAAACCAATAACATACAGTACTCACTAAAGAGGACCATAAACTTCAAGAAATCCCCATCAGCCACCTGTGAAGAGGGATTTTGATTGTACTTCATCTTGTAATTGAGGCTGATGAAGAAGAGGTCAGATTATTCCCACCATCATTAATGCCGCACTGATATATTTGTCACAGTGATTAGCTACTACTGTGTTTTGACTTACCTTCAGGATGTCATAAGCTTGTATATGACTTCAAATAAGAAAGTTATTGTAATTATTTCTAGGCTACATTTAAAGGATGTAATTATTATAGCATTATAATCAATTTTACGCTTGCAATCTTTGAGTGTTTTTGGAGCAAGAGCATCAGATAAACATATCAAATGTGTCTGCTCTCCTTCAGATAAAGTGTGTATGACAACAGTAGAAAGCAGGATGATCTTCACTACACCACCGTCAGCATCTCTTTAGAAGATCGTCTGCGCTCCAGCAGCTCAGCCTCAGATGTCAGCTTGAGCCAGCAGTGCCTCTGGGTGGCCACGACTTCACATTACAGTCGAAAGGCCAAAGGCACCATGAGCAGGCATAGACACTGTACACTCTATTAATGTACCCACTATATAAAAAGAGGAAATGAAAAGCATGTGAGAATAAAATGTAGATCATTTTTTATTTAAAGCAGACAGAGATTATGACAGTGGTCTCAGGCTTCTTCCTCTATAAGTTTCCTCAAATCCCTTCATGATGGCCATCTGGATTTTATTCTGTCTCTATGCGTCTATGTGAAAATACTGTAGGTTTTGACACCTTGTAACACCGCATACATTGTGTTTTGTCTTTCCACATTGGACGAGAAGAAGAAGAAATATAAATACAGAACTTAAAATCCAGATTAGCACATGCCGTGATATTTTGCCGAAGAGCATGCATGCAGTGATAGCCTCTTGAAAGTGAAGGGAACAGAATGCACTGAGCGGCCATTAGAGGCGGTGATCGTTTATTTAAGTGAGGGCTTTAGTATATAACGGCTGTGACCGAAGCCACTCCATCGTTCACTCATTCACTACTCCCCAAAATAACAGGCACTCTGTAGTTTACTCAATAGGGAGCAGTAAACTGAGACTTTGGACACTTCCTGTTTACCACCATTTTGTTGCACGACTGTAATTTTCGCATCTATAAAATGTGGAGCATTGCATTGTGGGATTGTTAGCAGAAAGCCATGTACAGAAGAAATAGATTATGACCCGTTTAATACTTATATATTCATGAGATGACTGTACCTAATAATGCGACTGCATGATCTAATCTCTGTAATCATTATCATCAATATTTTGGTATTATTGTGATTTCTTATTCTGGTGGAAAAAACAAACAAAAAAACAACAACAACAACAACATAACAACTGAGAGTCTGTAGTTGTTGCCCTTGCCACCTCTGAATCGCTGCCGACATCTCTAATTAAAATTCACCGATTCTGGTGTTGCCCTCACTGACAGCCGTTTACCCAGTTGGAGAAACAATCAGCCAATCAGAGCACTGTAAGCGGGACAAAAATGGGGGCGCCAACTTCCTTCTTAGCTAGCTGGCTACCTAGCAACATTCATGAAAATGAAAAATGGCCAGAATGAGGGTGAGATAGACAAAGCTGCAGGTCGAAGGTTGTTGTAAGTTGACTTACAGAGATTACTCTCATTGTAAAAAAAGGAATAGTTCGACATTCGGGGAAATGTGCTTATTTACTTTCTTTTCGAGAGCTGGATGAGAAAATCGATACTACTCTCATGTCCTGTCTGTTTAAAATTAAGTTACAGACTGGAAGACAGGAAACACGTGGAAACAACTAGCCTCGCTCTGTGGAAAGGTAACAAAATCCGCCTACCTTGTGGTTTTGGGGGGTTTATGTTCAGGACTATTTCTTGCCCAGGTGCAGTGACTTCCTGGAGTCTTCCTGGAGTTGCCTGGCATTTGCCTGGATTTTGTTACCTTCAGATAGAGCCAGGCCTTATGCTAAGCTAAGCTAACCGGCTGCTGGCTGTATGAGAGTGATATCCATCTTCTCATCTAACTCTTGGCAAGAAAACAAGTATTTTTCTAAAATGTCCTATTATTCCTTTAAACCCACAATAACCGGTGGCCACTTGGGGGCAGCGCAAACAACTTCACCTTGTAGGTTGATTTGGCAAATTTACAGTTGCTTATTTACACATCCAGCAGTTACACATCATCATTATTATTCATTTGGAGTCGTGTTTGCTTCCTCCTCCAATATTCACTCTTCAAGCTCTGTTTTTGAAAACATCAATTATAGCTGCTTTAAGTTGACTGTTCCTAGCAACTGTTACTGCAGCTTCCATGTCAACAGAAAATTGAACAGAAAAGTCACTTGCTAGTGATTGAGGTAAAACAAAACATATGAACCCCCTCTTCCCAACAAGAAAATCGGCTAACATGAACACAATGTCGGGCTAAATGAAAGTGAAACATGAATATTTAATGTAATAGAGAAGTACTTAAAATTTTGAAGTCAAGTTTTCAGGGGCTTTAAAATAAAAGCTAAGTGAAAACTGTCTTCTAATAGATGTTGATGGAGTGCAGACACAGATGACAAGACAAGGAAAACAAAACAGAGACTTGTTCAAAACAGTCTATCAAATCAAATTTATTGAATTTTAAAGGGGCGCTCTGAATTCACAAGTTGCAGCTACAGTACATAACTCCTCGTACATCAATAATTTTTAAGTTATTTCGTGAAACAGCCCAGTCTCTCTTCAGATAGGAAACTTCCTCAAAAAAGTTCACGCTACAAAAAAGGACAGATGCATCAAATCTGATATATATGTATGAAAAATTAGAATGCTATCAAAAATAATGTGGGGCAGGAAGTGTTAAAGGTTGTGAAGGTGCTGCATTTAAGTCAGTAACACAACGATGGTGGGACAGTGAGTGATATGGACAGCAGGTCAAGATTAAAATCCAAATCTTCAAAACATACACATCCACCAAACTGACAGGTGAAAGGTCTAAAACAACAGAAACACAGCAAACAAACTCATGTCTACAATATATCTATTCTTTAAAGGGTTTCAACCTTAAATTATGCATATCCATTCAGAAAAAACAACATTATGGGATTTGCTTGATAATTTTAAAATATAGATTAAATGCTACAAAATATGAAATACTACAAAATAATATTATAAAGGCCTTACCTTCAACAGAATCAAATGGACAAGTCTTATTCTCATTCTAGCAGTAAATGCATAGCAGTTTGTTTCAAATAGCTTCAACCAGTGAAAATATTAAAATGATTTTAAAAACAAACAATGAGACTGTGAACACCAAAAATGACAGCAATGAAACAGTAATTCTCCTTCAGGATATGATGATGATGATGATGATGATGATGATGATGATGATGATAAACGCGATAAATACAGCCACAACCTGTAAACACTGCCTGCCAACATAGCTCTTTCATACCGAGTTTTTGTGGGTATCACAAATAGATTTTTCACAAGGCACTGGAGACCAAATCTGGTTCACTGTCCACAGATCAAAATCAAGTCCCAGTTTTTTGCAGCGCTTAAAATCCAAGCTCATCCGAAATCTGTACGTCATTTTTGTGCAGTTCATCAGCCTAATTCCGCATTCACATCATATCAGAAGAAACCAAACAACAGAATATCGTTGCTACATGTTTAAAGACATCACTCTAGATGTTATAAGTAGAGCCGATTGTATATGTGTGATTATAACAGAAATTGTTAACTAATGATCTGTGTATTTTCTGCCGTTTGAAACATTTTGCAGTTGACACCACCTGGGTGACGACAAACCCTGCAAAAAATTACATGCTCCACTTATAATTACTACTAATGCCGGGATCAGACTGACACAGTGACCATCTGAAAAGGCGTAAATATTGCGTAGATTATTGCCAAGAAACATGGCAGACTACACTATGGACCAATCGCAACTTGCCGTACATTATGTGACGGGAAAGGAAATGCCAGGGATCGACTTCACTCTTCCACCTGACCCACGAAATCTATCACATCAAATTCATTCACTTCTTTGTTTTTACAGTTGTGCATGGAGGAGCGATCTGTGCTTCTATGGGTCGACATCACGGTCGTAAAAGTTGTCAAACTAGGTGGGCAAAAAAAACAAAACAAGATCACATGCTAGTCTTTTTGTTGGTACATTGTGAGGCGTCCCAGATGCTGTTTCAGATGCCGCTATGACAAACTACACAGTGGGTAAAAAGAGTCTGTGTAGTCTGATCCCAGCATAAGATGATGTGAAAGTTACTCTCCATCCATCAGCTCTTATTTACATCCAACATGACATGAACGTGGCATTAGACCACAATTTTAAAACCCGTTCTAACTTTAAAACCTTCATTTAGCCTCAACTAAAATCCACAGTCCAGTGGGAATGCCTGATCCGGACCGCCAACCCTCCCCCAGCCCAAATCCTGCACCGCCCAGGAAAGAGGGACCAACCCTGAATCGATGTGTGAATACAAAGCAGCAAAATTATACAAAATGTTTCAGGGGGGCAGAAGAGATCCCACATGCAAATTATCATTCCCATTCACATCTCAACAATCCACAGCAACACGAGTATGACCTAAATGTGCATTAGCTTCATACAGTTTAGCATATCGGTTATTTTTGTGTCACTTTGGATGTAAAATGACAAAAGAATTAACATGTGCCTTTGTCAACTTGCCCTTTAAATGACGAGAACATAGACACCAATATTTGCCATGGTTGTTTCCCTGGTTGTTGACTACTGTGCTATTTACAGCACCTCTAACAGGAACATTCACCTTAGGCTCAGAGTAGCAGATACCCACTTAGCTTAGAATATAACAGAAAATCATGGGAACGTGTTTAAGCTTTACAAAATCCTGAAAATTTACAAAGGAACAAAAGTGGAACAGAAGCTAGCTCCAAAGGATGTAGTGTAGGCCTATGCTAAAGTATTAGCATGGGGCCTACTATCACTTAACATAGTGTTTGATAAGTGTGTGTGATATTAAGTGTTAGCATGGTGTTTGCTAGCACTCAAAAGACAAAGTGTTAGCATGTAGTCTGCAACCACTAAACATGTAGTTCTCTGTACCGTACTCTCTGTTAGCATGGAGTGCACTCTCACTCAAAAATAATGTTAGCAAGAGGCCGACCATTGCGCTAAAGTGTTAGCATCAAGCCAACTTAATAGTGTGAGATGAGGTGTTGCCTTGGAACAACCACTCAACGTAAATAAAGTGTTATCTTGGAGCTTATTATGCCTCGACAGTGTAAGATAAATCGTTCGCATGGACTCATGGATGCTAAAGTGTTAGCATGGCGTGAACTCTCACTCAAAATAGTGTTAGCAAGAAGCCAACTATTGCTCCTCATGGTGTAGGCCTATGCTAAAAAGCGTTAGCATGGTATAGCAGGGCCAACGCTGTACACGTGTTTATTTTGGTGCCCATGTTCCCACTCAACAAGAGTCAAAAAACTCAAAATCTCCTTAAATACAAGTACAAGCTAATGTGTTTGTGTAATGTGAAAAGTTTATCAGTATAATCATGATGTAGTTTCACAACCAATGTGCTAAAATTATGGAGTAAAATGTCACTTCCCCTCTACAGTAGACTTAAATAGGGTGTGTGTTAGTGGAGAATCAACTAAAACAGCTGGTAAATCTGTATTTCTTCCACTACATCCTCAGACGAAACATCCATCACACACCCAACAAGTTGGTCACACTCTGGAAGCCAAAGAAAAAAGACAAGACTGGAGGGGAGTTATGTTTTTAAATGAGAAGTGGGTCACAGCATCTACAGCATGTCTAAAATACTGAAAATCAAACGGATCTCTCTTCATATCACTCCTGAAGTGCCAGGCAGTCTTTGGTTTACCAACCCTTAGAAGTTGAAGTATCACGAACCATGTCAGAAAGCATAAATAGAAGAAAAATCTATATGGAAAAGAAATGTTTAAAAAAAAAAAAAAAAAACATAGAAAAGAAATAGCAGATCATTCTAGATCATCTTACAATAAACCTCTACACACACACACACACACGTTAACAACTTCATCAAACCCTGAGCAAAGAGGATGAACTTAAGACTTTCTATATTAAGAATCTATCATGTGACAAATACCACCTGTAAGGATATGTGTACTCTGCATGCCTTGAACATTTCATAATTCTTACTGAGGGATCCTCAGGTTTTGGATCAGATGCTGTTTATGAGCAACATCACTGCATGAGGCAGTGATCCAGGAAATAATGTGGCTTGTCTTCCCTTGGCTATGAAACTTACAAGACCTAAACACTGTCAGGTCAGTCCAATCAATAGGATATTGAGTTTTTGTTTTTTTTTACATTAAAAATCAGGTATCGGCAAGTCAATGTCATCACCAGTTGATATGGGTGTGATTTTGCAAGTACAGAAATTACATTTGAATTTTGGACACAGTCACATGCCCTTACAAGAGGGACACAATCAAAAGAAAGAATGAACTGCGTAAATGAAGAGCTGTTGCTATCAAAATCAAAAAAGCTTTTGATGGATAAATCAAACTGTGGAATGTCATATTTTTCTATATTTATTTCATGATTTCAAAGCTAAGCCAAGAGACTGCGATTAAAATCTTAATGGTCCAGAGCAATGAAACTTAAATTTCATCGCCTCCATTGATCCATCTAACAGTTCCCACAACTCTCTGTCAAATGTGACTGTTTCCACAACTTTCAAATGGAGAGTCCTGCGCAAAGGGGAGTTTAAAGTGACTTCCTGAAAGTCCAAAAACAAAAAAAAAGCGATTCTAGCAAACGTCAAGAGTGGGCATTTTCTACAAAGCACAAACTGTCTTGTCTTTAGTGTTAAGGAACTTCTACTACACCTCAAAAGGTTTTGTGTCACAATGGTATAAATGCTGTTTCAAAGGCCTTTCTACCAAACATTAATCTAATCAGTATCACTCTTAAGGTATCCCAAAGCATTAAAACAACGCCATTATGTCTGTTGTTTCAGTGTATTTAGTCGAGGGTGACGTCATGGTGGCTGATAACTGAGATATATGTATCTGAAGGCAGCAGACTACATAAGAGAAATGCACGGTTTCAATAGGAAGTGCCCGCCTGGCCCTGCTAATCCTAACTGGTCCTGCCTGTAAACTGCTGAGTGGACAAGCAGATAATCCTGACGACAGATGGCAGCAGAGAGGAGGGAGGGCTCACTCTGCTCTGCGAACGCTCTCAGCAACTTTCTATCACTGCAGAGCAGCACATCAGCCAAGAGACCGAGACGAGTTCAAACGAAAGACACGAGCAGAGGTGATGGGAGAATGGAGGCTGGAAGGGAGTACGATAAGAAGTAGGTGACACACAATTTAAAAAAGGAATGGCCTGCAGCTTTTAATCCTAAATACAAAAATAAAAATGGTTGACTAAAGTGACAACCATTGGTTTTGACTTCAGTGAAAGTGGAGACAAGCTGTTAGATATATTATAAACTTAAGTGTAATAATAAAATGGATGAACATAGCATCTTATGAATGTATAATGTATTACTAATGTTATTTTGAAAATAAAAGGTTGTCTTGGAGGTCAGAGGTAACCACCATTTCATTTATACCACTACATATCTGGAGACAAGTGGATGTAAGAGGTTGAGGGTGAACAGGACAGTAAAAAAAAAAAAACAAGAGTGGGAGAGTTCAGCTGAAAGCAGAACAAAGAGCCTGGGGTGTTTCCACTAAGAGTGGCCTGGTCAGCAGCAATGGACAAAAGAGGCCTGCACTCTCCTGGGATCCAGCCAAACACGACAAGCAAGCCCATCATTCAGAAGCTCAGCTCTCTTTACGCCCTCGTCCTCAAGCTGCTCGTCAGTCTGTCTACCAACAAGAAGACTCATCACCTTTTCCCTGCACCGCTGTTCCTGCCTGACATGGATCACCAATGTGTTTGCCATAGTGAAGTGCAGAAACTTACAAGACCCCCACACCGGGCACAGTAACACTACAGAACCCACAATGCGACAGTGGTCTTTTCGGCAGTCTTGATGCTTGAAAGTTGAAACGTTTTGACTTCTTTCAGGGGAAAAAAAAATTCAACTGAGAATCGAAAGAGCCCTCGAGTCAAGGGACTGTCACTTTTTGTACCTTGTGTTCCTAAAATGTCACTTTGATCCTGTCAGTAAACTAGGTAACTGTTCAAAAACAAAGATAGAAAAATTGTGGATAAAGGTAAGGTGGTTTGCTGCCTTTAAAAATGCAATTGCCTGCATTACAGTAATGATACCATGACAACAAAACTTGTTAGCCATGTCAGTTAACAACAAAGTTAAGGATTAGGTTAAGTGTGGTTCATTCAAATTGATTTTTGTATTGTGTTCAAACTGGATTTCTTTTTTTGAAAAAGTGACAGCCCTTTCAAGTCAGTATCCAAACAGGAAAACTCCTGATTTGTCAACTGAGCTGCAGTTGTAAACGTGTTAAGTTTATGCTTCAAAAAATGTTAATAATGATCAATATGCACTTTTTTTTCAGCATTACATGAACTTGAAGTAATCAAAGAACTGATGAGGTAAATTTGAAAGCCAAGCAAAGAATTTTCAACTGCCAACTCAACTGAAATGCAACATGAGACCATGTATTTGTGGTGTGGAGTCCCAGTAGAAATGCACAGTAGAAACAAATGTATGGGCCCAAATTTTTCTTAAAAGAACATAACACACACTGAGGCGTGGATCAATGTGATATGACATTAGTGTATATACACATGCACCGCAGCAGCCTCTTTTGCATAGATTGAATTTGCAGGACATAAAAAAAGGCAATTAACGCACACTTAATCAGTTAGTTCACTATAAAGCTTGAATGACCAAGAATATTATCCAAGGAGTTAAATTAACCTCAGGGTCTAGACTGTGTATGAAAACTAACCCTGCGGCTTTCTTCTGAAAATAATATCGTCTAATTATTCTTTGATATGAAGACATAATACTCTCAAGATCAAAAGTGAAGCACGTGACTTCATGTGATTTTCTCTGATAGATGCCTTTAAGATAAATGTCTTTATGCAACTGTGAATCCCACAAAAAAAAAAAATAAAAACAATAATCCTCTCAGGTTTAATTACGATGTCTAGATATAGGTTTAAGTTTTAAAACTTTTTTCTTTTGGTGATGAAACTAAAACATTATGTAAATCTCTAAAAAAAAAAACCATGAGGTATATACAGGCCTGTGTGAAGTGCTCATACACAAGTGCATATAAATCTCAGGGAAACTAATCAGTTACTGAATGTCATATGTTATAGATCCGTTTCAAGAATAGTCCCTCCAGATACTCTTAAGTGTTTTGTGGCTGGTTGCTCAGAAATTTCAATCATCTGAATAAGTTTGCTCTGGCGAGCCACTGCTCAGCTTATTGCTCTGACCTCGGCCCTGAGTTCGTCCCACGTTAGGGTATTACCACGTCCCCCCTATCACCCCCCCCTCTGTGGTCTGACGAGCAGATCTGAGTGACTTTTTACAGGAAGAAACAAATCTCAAAAGACTGTGTCACCCCTTAGCTGCCCTCTATCAGCTCTGGCTGTTAGCATTGTATTGTTTCTGTGGCAGCTGCAATGCTCTAGTGTCATCGAAACAGAGATTGTGGATTCAGAAGATGAATCTCTCAGCAGCAATAAACCTAATGTCACTCTGTAAAAGTGCGTAAAAACCCTCACATATGCAAACATTTCATACCTAGCAGAAATTCAAATTCTGAATTTTGCCAATCCTTGCACTTGGGTGTAAGTTAGTCCAAATATCCAATATTTTGTAACAGAGGGCGACATATTGTCCTATCAGTGCCTTACATTATTATTTAGACATTGAGAGCAGTCTGGTCTGTATTTTTCTTAAGGTGATTCATTTGAGGTCTTGACTGAACTTTGCAGTATCATCCTAAAATAAAAATGTAAAAAAAAAAAAAAAATCCAGCATGGACGTGGTTCATGCCATGCATTTCATGAAAAATTAATTTTGAGAAAATGAAGAATGGTTCCCACAACTCAGGTAATCCCCTTGTTGGTGCCACCATTCTCCAACTCCGACCGTGGAGGATATTGTGGTCAACTTTGTTAAAACGGTAGTAAAAGTATTCCCAAGAACATGTGAGCAGAATTAATTCCTGGGGATACACCATGCATACAGAGCTAGCACCCTGTTGAAGGGGATGGCTTCTGGAAGCAAATGAGCCAGGGCCATAAAAGTGTGCTGGATGTTACAGTGAGGAGCGTGGGATTGTTGCTGCAGATTTGCAAACTACCATGGGAAACTGGCAAACAAAATGAACAGGGGCGAAAAGTGGATGAGGTGACATGTATTCCTCACAACTATTCCTGCTAATACTGGCTGAATTTGTATCCCACCCACCACTATTCCTAATCCTTCTTATCAGTGTGATTAGTAAATGGATATGAGAGGAAATGCCACTATCCGACACATTACAGCAAAACCATAAAAATAAATGCAACCTGCTGTAACAGCAACTCTCACACACACACACACACACACACACACACACACACACACACACACACACACACACACACACACACACACACACAATGTAACAGACCTTCCAAATCAGCAGAGGCTGTAAACACAGTAGGAGTAAGAGATAATATAATGTCTCTCCATGGAGGCTCTTTTTCAGTTTCTGGTTTTTGCTCCATGTTTTACTCTCAGTGAAGCAAACATGATCTTTCTTCAGTGTTGTAAATGTTGACAGACGGAGTGTAGCACTTCAACAAGATCCAGGCAAGAGCCAAATCCAAAAAGAAAACCCATATCACTAAACTTCAGTAGCAGAATTGGATCAGTGGAGAGGTCCACGTAGGACTTGTAACAGAGGAGTGTGCGGAAAACGCCCAGGAGTTGTGGGACAAGAGCAGGCAGTCCTGGTGTACTACAGTACAATGGTGGGGTTTGAAATGTGTTTAGTCAAACTAGTGCCTTTGCAGAAGTAGTTGCGTTAGTTGCTGAGTGTGCGGCTTGAGCGAGCAATCGTGAACTGGATATCAGTCATCCTTAGAATTGTCAGTGACAGTGGCCACAGGAGACGAGTCTGGCATACGGCTACGCCGGTACAGACGGTAGCCCTTTCGGCAAAGCAGGACGAACCAGTAGACCTGCGGCGCCAGGATGCACGAGTTGCCCAGGTTGGCGGACAGCGGCAGGTGGAAGGGCACGCTGTAGAGCGGGATGCCGTAGTGGTGGCCGTACACCCAGTACATGTAGGGGAAGAGGGCAATGCGGCACATAAAGAAGGTGAGCAGTACCATACCGCCATTGGCCTTGTGCAGCCAACAGTCCTGGAGGCTGAGCTGGTGGGGGAGACAAAAAAAAGGGGGAGGGATAGAAAGAGGATTTTAAAGTAGCACTTAAAGACACAGTGAATAAAAAAAAATATTTTTCAAGTTCCAATCCCGTCTCCTTGTGTTAATTATTCAGTTATCTCTTGGTTTCTGTCAAATATGTAAAAAAACAAACATTTGAGTATTTATATATCAAAATACTAAATATTTGACGACTCATCCCAAACTCAGGGGCTTATACAATAATTTATTCAATCAAATGTGACTTGGGGCGACTAGCTAACCCACCCATCATATAAAGCCGTGTTTGACCATTAGCTTGTGGGTCATAGTAGCTAGCAGAGCAGTTTCATGGGTAAGAGGTGTGTGTTTTGATTGTACTCAGCAAAAACTTTGTATACATTTCTAAAAAAAGGTCATGGTCCCCAGAGGATGAATAGTGACTTAGAGGTCGCCTGACATTAATCTTCCACCACCTGTTAATCTTTTCAAAAATAGTGAAAGGAACTGGATTTTGGTGAGATCTAAATTCCTGGGCCTCAACTGTTGTTAATACCTCTTCATTCTTCACAAAATCATGCCAAACAACAAAACTCATATGTGATTCTATGATCTTCTTCCTATCTTTGATGTGAAAGACTGTGGGAACCCCTGGTCTACACAGCAGAAATCAATAGGAATCAACACTGCTGTTGAGAGCAGTAAAAATGTCTGGCAGAGTTTCTGTTAGTGCTGATCCAGTCCAAAGGAGGGCAGCGTTTTTAAAGACAGAGAGGAGAAGTGGAGCTTTGCTTTGCTCTTTTTGTCTGCTGACACCAGATGTCAGCAAAGACCTGAAATCCCACGGTCCACTTATTTCACTGGGATACACAGAAAGGCTCTTCTATTCTTAGATTACAGCTTTTCTGAAACACACAGCCTCCGAATGCACGGCACATATGTGCTTGCCAAAGTGTAGGATACAATGCCCACAGTATTGGTGGAACTAATGAAGGCATTAAGTGCTGTGGATGGGTTAAGATGCAGGGACAGTGAACAGCTTCCTAGGCGAACGCTACTGACTGACTGGTGTTTTCTTTTTTGGTGATCCATCCACCTTAATTATTGATGGTACTGTGACAAGCTACGTCCCAAATGAAATGGAGATACTCAGGTTTTTGATGATGCAAGGTATAGCACATCACCTGAGTAGAAATTGCTAAAGAAACGGGATGAATGACTTTCTTTTGCCCTGGCAGAGAGTCATAGCATTGATGCTAGATGGCTTAAGGTCACATTATAAATACACACACGTGTGTGTGAGAAATATGATTTAAACTGCCACTTTAAATAAATCTGAGGTGACAGACAACAGTATCACTGAGAACCTTTTTGTATTTCAAAAAAATATACTTAAACAAAGCTGATTTTATTTTATACCATGAAAGTATTGTGTCAAACCCCAATCGGCTTATCAGCTGTAGCTAGCTAGCTAATTAAGCGAATGTCAGCTCCATGAGTTGACTGAAAATGCCGTCTCTGGCTGACTTTTAATAGGTTTCCAGTTGACACGTTTTAAAACAAGAACCCTGTAAATGGTCTTAAATATGCACTTGATGGCTGCATACATGACGTAACAAGACTGAGGCTCTAGCTGTATGTCTGAGGCAAACAGTCATTATCCTACAGATGATGACGTAGAAGACATGGAAATAAAAAAACAACATTGTTCTTGTATTGCAGGGTAGAGTTAGTTAGTCCTATAAGCTGCTCGGTTACTACTGTACGTATTAAGCTAGTTAGCAGGACATGAGAACGTTTGCAGATTACATTAGGGCAGACAAACTTTAACATACTGTTAAATCTATTCCTTACACTTTTGCTCTTGTGTTTTTGGCTCCTTCAAAAATCTTTATACTACTGTTTAAATGACTCTTATTAGAGCACCGGTCAGCATGTGGAGAAATCCAAAGCTTCACAGGCCTCTTGTTGCTAAGCTATGATTGAATTGCTGCTTGTTTAGCAAATGATTGCCCAACTTGGCTGTATGGTAGTTGACCTGTCTGACAAAATAATGGTGGTCAATCTTATGAGTTTTACTCTACATAGTCTGAAAACCTTTGGCTTTGAAAATTTGAGATAAAATGACAGTACACGGTACAGATGTATGACTTCCCAGTTTGTGTCTGGTGAATGCACATGTGTACATGTTGTCTCACCTGAATAAGTATCTTCCCCAGGGAGACGAAGGGCGTGCTGAGCTCTGTTAAAAACAAGCAGCCGATGAAGAAATCCCCCTGCTCCCTTCTGAAGAACTGAGGAACAGACAAACAGAGCGCACACAGAGTGAGCAAACAAACATATGCATGGAAAAAACACAGCTGACATTCAAGGACAATTTCTGGAACAGTCTCCCTGGAAATATGCTAAGAGAGAGCTTCAAAAGACATGGGACAATATCATTGTGTGTCACCCACAATGTCTTAGTATGCATTTCTAAAGGTTCACTTTGATATATTTGGACTGAAGGTGCTGTTATATTGTAGATATTTATCTCTAAATTTGAGCAAAAAACAAGTCCTATATTACATCCTATATTTCAAGGTGTAAAAACATGAAAAAAAGCACTGAAAAAGTGCTTTGTCCACCGTGTGATACTAAAGCTCTCCACTGAAACCCATACTTAGAGGACCAACTACTATGTGAATCATGTAGCAACCTTGTGAGGCCAATTTAAGATATGTTTGATTTAATTGCTCTGAAGTTAACAAAACATAGCCCGAATCACAGCTTTATTTTACAACTTTTATATAATATTTTATCCAGTGTCCTATAGTGTTTTGTGTAATATCTGTTGAAAGAAGCACCTGAGAGATGTCACTGAAACAAAGCTATGGCCAACTTTTTTTTTTAACCCCAAAATGGCTCGTCTTGCCTCCCCTGCTGTTGTTGGTGTGGGTATCTTTAAACCAAACTGCAAAAACAACTTCTGATCTATGTACAAGGTTGGTACAAAAGCAAGTGTGACATTCTTACAGCGAGAAAAAGAGTTGTGGATCGGAACAAAAATTATTTGACTTCATTACTGGAGACCAGGAGTCTCATCCCATCTCCTACCAACAGTCTACAGCTGTGTCCCAACTCATGGGAGCGATGCTCCTCGACAGCCCACGAAGGTGGTGGCGCTTCGGAGGACCTGAAAGCCAGGCTGAACCTGCTCCTCCTCCCAAAATGATGGCATCTAGCCTTTCAGAGAACAAAACGCGTGGTGCATTTGGGCAGTTCTCATCAAACGTATCACCAGGAAGTTTCCCACAATCAGTCAATAAAAAGTGTAAACATCAGTGGTAAGCTGGGGCAATTTTCATGACACTCCAGTTTATAGTATGAGCTCTAATGTTACACTTTAACACATGATGGACAACTAGCACATACATGGTATATTGTACATATACTTATAATGTCTAATTATTTAGCTCCATTTCCAGGCTGCTAACAAGACCAACACCAACAATGTTTTGCTGGTTTATGTTGGGATAACATCCTCTACACTCTGCAGTGGTTTTGTTATTGCTCCAATTCAAGTGACATATTTACTTATCACTGGTAACCACTGAAATAAAAATACCTGGTAAACCTGACATGGTTGTGTGATATTTCACGACCTCATGAGTTGAGGAGGATCGCGTGACAACTCGATCAGCAGACTTTGGAGTATCACGATCCGTGAACACCAATCTTGATCAACACCAATCTCGACAAGTTGACTAAGCTTCATGATAGAAACTCTAAAAGTACATATGTATATTTCACTTTATTTTCCAATAAATATTAACCAGGGTTTTGTACGTACTGAGCATGTTTCCTAGGTGGATTCAATTTAAGACCAACACACAGAGGCTGTTGAGTACAATGCTTTAACTGATAGTGGGAAAATAATCTCTACGTTTTTTTGGACAATACCACAACCACAAAGGCAGATGTCTTATTCTACCACAACTTCAAGATGGCAAAAGGCTGGCGAGGGCAGAGGAGGGAGTGATGTCCTGTACATAAGTAATGAATGAAGCTTTCAAATATTGACCAGTGGCACAGTGCTGTGTAGTTAGAGAGGCCATCCTAGAATAGGTGAGTCAGTCTAGATGGATAGAGAATCCAGACAAAAGACAAGCACTGTCTGGTGGCCTAGCTTGCTGCGTACTGATGATGAATAAAGCATGAGTGGCTCCAGCCGTGGCCTTGCCATCTGCCCATGAAAGAATGACTGAGACCACAGAGTGGAACTTTACACCACGCCTAACAAACTACCTAGATACTTCATCCCACCCCCACCTACCATGGGCGTGTGTTACCTTTGTCTTTGTATGTTTGAGATGCAATATGGGGCATAATTCAAACTTTACCCTGCACATATTTTACCTCTCAAATACAAATTAAACACTTACATACACTGCTGAAAAACTGGATGCGGATTACAGAACAATCAGAGGCCACTATAGCAGTTTTCAGTCTTAATACTATAATTGTAATGTGAGATATGTCTGATATAAAGTCTCTGCATTCTGTGTAAATGTGTACACTATTCTGATGCACCGCTCAACCCTCTAGTTTGCCTGTAGCCACTGAGAACAATAGGTGTATTTGTGGTTGCTAGAGTCTGATGCTTACCATCTGCCCAAGGATTTATTTGAATGTACTACTTACATTAGCCTGTGCAAACTGGATCCATTTACAACATGGGAATCATGGTTAGCCATTAGCTAAAAGGTTGACATGAACATGAAATCAATCTCAAGTACCAGTACACTCTGTTCACCTGTAAAAACCCAGCAATCTTGACAAGATGTTGATGCAACACCTTGTACCATCATTAAAACCCTGTGTAAATATAGGACAAAAATATGCTGAGCAGGTTGTGGTGACAGCAAACTAATTACAATAGTCCAGACGTGCTTCTCGCCAGTCATATCCAGTGTGTTCTAGGTCTGCCTCGAGGTCTCCTCCTAGTTGGACCCAGAATACCTACAAAAGGCAGCCTCCAAAAGGCATCCTAATCTAATGCCTGACCCATCTCAACTGACTCAGGAGCAATGGTTCAACTCAAGAGCTCCTCCTATCTCTAAAAGGTGAGCCCAAAAACCTTTTGGCCACAATCGTATTTGTTTGGTCATGCCCAAACCTTGTGACTATAGATGCACTGATTCAACTTTTTCCTCTCCCGATACCATTTCAAATACTTACACTCAGGGTATCTGCCATTACAGAGTACTGATCCGATACCAGTGCTTAATCTTTCCCAAATTTAACCGATCTGAAGGATTAAATGAGTGCAGCTCAACATGTGACCATTATTCAGAGGTTGATACGTGGCTCAACTGGTAAATCCAAAGCTTCAACCTCAGGCTCATTTGCCAACTTACCGTATTATTATCATCTACCTTTGAATGCTTATACAATAGGCTTTTTTAGGCACAGCAGACATTTTGATTTGTCACAGCAGGAAAAGTACAGGTGAAACTAATACCGTTAACAATGGCTCTGTTCCATTTAGGTATTCCAGTAGACCAGACTAGTGAGTGTGCATGGACAGTATCTAGACCCTTAAACTGGCACATCTAAATTTAATGTAATTAATGCTACCAATTACAGCCAGAGGTTGAATGTAACTTAAGGACTGTACTTACGTACAAATTTGCAGCACTTGTACTTAATTTATATTACTTGTATTTCCATTTTATGCAACTTTATACTTCTACTCCACTACAGAGGAACATATTGTACTTTTTACTCGACAGCTTTAGTTACTCATCATCTTTCAGATTAGATTTTTTTTTTTTTTTTTTACAGCCGTCCTGTCCAGTATGTACCATGTATCTCCAAATAGGGTGATTTTTAGTTTGAATTTCTGATAAACTGAAGGATTAAGTGTTCCTTTGTGGGTTGAGAAAATTCTCCTACTTCTTAAGCTAAATAAACTATTTGAAACCTCCCTTGGAATAGCAGGAAAATGCATTGCCACAAAGCTGAAAACAGGGCTGTTTTTCTTAGCTCATGAAAAGTTGACTTTTTAGAGATCCAGTCTCACAGGACAGCAAAATATCTTATTACTCAACGAATTAATCGACATCATCTACACCTAAAGGTTTGGCCTTTACCTCCTCCTGCATAATGGCTTGCTGGATAACTCTACCAGCTCATGTGTTACCCAGGCAAGCCAAAGTGGCATAAAGCTGATGAGTGAGGGAACAAGAAGTGAAACAGAGCGAAGGGTGGTGAGTTTAGAGAAAAGAGAGGATGACTGCAGCTGGGGCTGAATAATGTAGGGTAATGTGATCTCATATTGCCACTGCAAACAAAGGGCCGGGTTTCCAATGCAGCTGGCCTGCTAACCTGGGATACTACTTGTACAGGAGAGTGGCTTTGTAACATGTTTCTGTAAACTCTATGAGACATACAGTAAATACTCTATCTGTAGGTTGAAGACAGTCTGGAGTAAGCTCCTGAATTATCAAATTCAAGTGCATGATAAAATATATATGTTTTCTAGAGAAAATACAAGGCTCTGGGTGAATCTCATTATTACTCAGGTTTAACAGTTCAGTAGGTTTCCAATTTGCAAGTCACACCTGAACTAAAAGTCATCATGGTCCACAGTACCTCTTCTCCTCTTTTGTTGCCTGCTTCCTCCCTTGCTCTCACTTAACAACTGACTGTATATTCACCCATTCAAATCTTTTTTTTTTCCGTGCTTTGACGCTTTCATGTACATTGAGATCTTTGCTTCCATTTTCCTTCTAACACTTAGCAAAAAAAACCAACCCGCACCTTTCATTCTCTCTTCCTGTCCATTCTTATTGAATCTGTCCATTTGCAAAACCTACAATTCAAAGACGTACAATAAAACAATAATCATTTGTTGCTATTTGTTCAAAGAAAGCAATCAATAATTTCTGGCTTACTGTTGTTCTCTTTCCTTTCCTGCAATTTACTCCTTTGAGGCCTGAACACTTGTTATTCCTTTGAACTGACCAAGTTGGACTGTACCATTTTCTCCCATGGACCACACAGTCAATCAGCGAGGTATTCCACTCTACTGCATAAACCGAGTTTGAGCAACACTTCAGTTTTTAAGTAAAGGGATTTACTCATAAAATGCATACTGGCTGATAGGTGTAATCCACCTCTGATATAACCAAGGATGTTAAGGCTGGGGTATGCTCGAAAAGCAGACTGGAAGGTCAGGTGAAAAGTCTGCTGTCCTAGAGAGGAGAGAGACGCAATTAATCGTTCAAACAGGAATAACCTTTCGGACAGTCTTTCCTCGAAGGCATTCACAGCGTTGCAGATACAAAAAGCAATGTGTGGAAAAAAGGAGCTTGAGAGAGAAGTTCAAACCCTGCCTACTTTCACACCTCTGAACCTGGCCAATTGCTGCGTATAGTTGGTGGGATTGCCGGATTGTTGGGTTTCGGAAAGTTACAAAACTGGTCAGAAGCAGCACTTTGGTTGAAGTATACAGACCCCTTTACCCTTCCCTCTGGATCCACAACGTAATTTCATGGACAGTTTTAGAGTCACTTGATAGTAACAACACAAAATAAAGATTTATAGTCACTGACTATGTATTTTGTTGACTTTTTTTCTAAGCTAAGAGGTTGCATCATGGTTCAAATGCACTTCAGCACGTACAACAGAAAGTGAATGTCTTCATTAGCGCTGATTCGGGCTGTTAGGGTTAGTTCAGTAATAAATTCAACAGGGTTCAACCTGCTTTCGTTCAGTTCATTACAAAACTAGGCTTTTACAAGCACTGTTTGTAAGCTCAATAGCTCAAGCAGCTGCTCATTTGTAACAGAGTTATCACAACATGATTGTTTTTGTGGCTTTCGCAGTCTTTCAGTAAGCTTCTAAACAGGAAGGACCTGATAATGTTGCTTTCAGCCACCAGTGAAGGGAACTCCAATTCAAAAAGCCACTGATTCAGTCAGTGACAATGAGGATTCGGTATAATCAATTCACTATAAGCAGCTTCAAACCATGTGTACTCGGTGTTGTTGAGACGATCTGGTTGTGTGTATTGATTGCTATATTGTATACATAATAACGCAGTGTGATAATAGATGTTTTAAGAACTAAGGTTTTAAGGAAGTTGGATTAGTTTGCACACTATTGTACTTCATATTACGTATATTTGACATTACTGCTAAACACTTTCCAAAGCAAATTTTTTTTAAATTCGAACATATTGTCTTTTTTCCCTATATTCCACACAGCTTCGAGGTCCCTTTATATCAGTACAAGTTGAAACCTGACTTGCAGAGACTTGAAAATAACTTAGGAAATCCATGACAGTGAGCATCATTTCTATTTTTTAGGTTGCCACTTAAGCAATCATTAGGAGATAATGCAGCTTAAAGCAAGGATTGATTTGAAAACAATGCAGTACATTACAGCACACACTAATAATGCATTACTGGCAGTACACAGTACTAAAAGAACATGACTCTCTTCGAGTCGATTTCTGTACCTTACTGAAATAAACAGAAACCAATGGCTTCCTGAAAGGTAGTAAAAAACATTAAAAATCATAAAAATGACTACAGTATCCTTTGAAAAAATGGTCAGGAGTAATATGTAATTTATAAGGTGAACAGCACCAGTACAATTCTTTTAGCTCAGACCTATATTCAGTAGGGCTGGTTTTCTGGATTAATCGATTATTCATTTGGTCTATAATGATATTTGAAAAAAGTGAATAATGCCCATTACAATTTTCCAAAGCCCACGTTGACATATCAAAATTCCTTGTTTGGTCCGACCAACAGTCCAAAATCCAAAGACATTCAGTTTACCATCATGAATTTTTTCTTATTTTTGCTTGAAAGATGACTTAAACAATTAATTGATATATCAAAAATGTTACAGATTAGTTTTCTGTTGATCGACTAATTGATTAATCGACTAATCATTTCAGCTCTAAAATTCTGTAAACAAGTAACACTATTAACAAAGTAGGCTAGTATCTGCTTTTGTTTTTTTTTTAAATGTACAACATACAGTATGTGCACCAGTAATGAGCTTAATAGCAGCTTTAGAGAGCAAAATACAACTCAAATATATACAGTAGCAATAATAACCCCCCAAAAATATATCAAACTGGTGTCACTGTCACACAATGAACAACCCCATGAGATCCATGACAGTTGTAGTAAACAGCCAGTAATCCCACAGTGTAGATGAAGATTGTGGCCTGTGATGCTAATGGTTTTAGCACCAGCACTGCAGGACAGTGATTCCTACCAACAGCAAATGCAGCAAGCGAGTGATCCATCACCACCAGTGCTGCCTGCATTACATTCAGTTTTGATCTTAATTACTGGCCTTGACTATTGACAACACAACCTCATCAATGCTGCCTCAATCTCTCCCTCATTTTTCTCACCACCCCTCCCTGCCCTCCTCACCAGCGTGACAGGCAACAGGATAGTGAGCAGGGCGATGTGATGCAACACCAGCAGGAACTCTCTGCGGACGAAGGAGTTTATGGTCCTCAGTGAATGCTGCTTATAGTCCTCGTGCCCTTTGACGCGGAAGCGGTGGTAGTGACTGAGGTACATGGCGAAGAGGTCGTATGTCATGTAGGGCACACCGTACCAGATGACAAAGTAGGTGGCCAGCCAGTGCCTGAGGAAGAACAAACAAAATACATGTAAATACTCAACATTAGATTAATCATAGAAGAATTAATTAAAATAGCAATCTTAATGTCTCATTTTTATGTGATATTTTGCCATGTATTGCATTAGCGGGGAGATTCGTTGCATCAAACCAAGCGCTACCAAAATTCTCTGTTAGCTGTATCAACAAATGACAAGTGTGAGTTAGTCCACGTGACAAACTGTGCGCAAGAAGAGAGGGGCAGGACATCGATGTAAATAAATCTAACGTGTTTGAGAGACAGTGGAGTGGAATGCGGTGAAAGAAAATGGGAGAACTTTTTAGGGAGAACAAAAATGTGTCAGAATTGCGGAAACCCAGCGATGGTTTCTGCCAAAAACACCGCAGTTGTTACCGCAGAGAACTTGGGAAGTCTGCTGTGTTGAGTCAAAAGCACCAACGTTACTTTGCCAACAAAAGTAACAACACAAATTTGTATTACTACTTGAAACGTCGCAAAAAAAATCAAAATGAAGTAATCAAGGCCAGGAAAACGTCATTGGAACATCCCTGTCGCAGACCACTCTACTACATGAACCTTAAAAGACTACAGAGACTATGACTTATGGCTCTGGTCAACACTATGTTAAATGCTACACAAGACAAACGCTACTCAAAGCCCTCCAGCAGCTGCTTTTATGCTGTGCTACCTTCTCGAATGTTACACATTAGCATTTCATGTAGAGAAATGCAAAAAATGCATCATTTTGAGGCCACGGCAGATTTATGGTCAAACTGAACTAATAAAATAATAACTTCATCATGAACAGTCTGTGGTTACCAACTGTGTTTCCTTGAGAATCACACAGAAGTGAAGCAGGCGCTAACCTGCTGGAGTTTGGAGGTGGGAAAAAAAAATGGTTTACATAACAAGGGATCATCTATTATGAAAGCAATCTCCCTTCATAACTGGACTAGGCCTCAGTCTTTTGGGGCATAGGCTACATCTGGCTATAGGTGAGCTGTGTATTAGTTGCATTTTTGGATCTATTTTTTATTACACACACAGGAAATATTTGTGCAAAGGTAGACCAAAGAGCAGACAAGAGACTTATTGGATTATTCTTAAATTTATCTAGTCCATGCAGTTGCATATAAGTTGTCTGTTTAAAAAATAAAGCAGTGTGTCCCTCAGTAATTATCAAATATTGTTTGTTCTGTTTAGATTTAGATTAGATCTTATTTCGAACATGTTCCAATAAAACAAGAATAACAAATAAAATTAACAGCAAAGATACAGCAAAATCACAATAAACAACATAAATAAATATTTAATGCCCAAAAAGGTGTAGGAAGAAGTGAATACTTATTAAGTCCTACCCCTTTTTTATATTTTATCAATAAACTTTGTGTTAAACATGGATATTCCAGCTTTCTGCCTCAGTGTTCACCATACACAACTAAAATAAAACATTCAAGACAAAAAAAAAGCGCAAAATAATCAGAATAAAACAAACAAAACAACACAAAGACAATACATGAATGTGGATTGCAATACATTATCTTTTATTTTAAAATGGTGTCCTCAAGAACCATGTAAAAAAAAAAAAATAAAAAAAAAGTCTTGCATAATGTTACAGGCCAAATAGGCCATCTCACAGTCAATACTCAGTTAGTGTTAATGATTAAGTAGTATTATCACAGTATTCAGGGCGAACAGATGGCAAACTGAATGACCTTTAGTATCAGTAGAAGTAAACACACACAGACACTCTGTTTAACCTATATGCCTTGCCTCTCTAACATAAGCATGTGAAGGCTTTAAGGCAGGCTTACGTAAGTACAGTATAACAAACAACTTGGATGGCTGCAGCACTCTAAAGGCCAGTTCAGACCAAAGATTCGCGACGAGACGAGTTTACACCAAAGCGACTAGACGAGAAGGCGTATCGTTTCCGTAGCAACGACTCTTTGTACTTCCGTTGTAACTGCCGGCATTTCAGGCGTTTTTTTGCAGCTGGATATAATTTGTAGTGTCTTAAAATATGAATGACGATAGTGATAGTGAGTTATTTGCTACAGTTAACAAATTTTAAGGCTTGTGTCATACAGACACGGCTCAAACAAACTGATGAGGTGATCCTCTCTTTCCTCCGTCCAAACCTCTGCCATTTCGACCAGCTGACAGTTTGTAACAACCAGCTGACTTTGCTACGAGCTGATTGGCTGTTGAAACAAGTGACGTGCCTTACATTCCAAAAACCAACCGCTGGCAATTTGAAAAGCTGAGTCGCAGGCGACGCCATCAGTGGTCGAGCTGACATGGGCCAGTTCACACCGGTGCAACTTTCCCCTGCAACGTTCTAAAACGGTTTCGTCTTGTCGCGAATCTTTGGTCTGAACTGGCCTTAATGAGCACCGATTACAGTGGTGGTTAATTATGTGGACAGAATGGAGTAAAGCTGCAGGGCAGAGCTGAGCTACTGACCTCTGACCGGGTTCTTAAGGTCAGTGAGTGGAGATTAAGAGTAGTAAGGCACAACAAACAGCTCAGGGTAGAATGAAGGCTACATGAGTCGATTCTGTAGTATATACAGCATGTTAGCTGTATTAAGGGCAGATGAACGGTTTTTGTAAGCACACACAGAGAAAACACCGTACTCTTCCCCATATAAATATACGTACATACCAAGGCACATCCTATAGGCCTACAACCTTTCAACTGATCAGACTACTATTTTAGGATAAGTTCTAGTCTAGAGGATCCATTGACCAAAGCAGGAATAATATTAAAACTACCTGTATTTTTATTAGGATACGCATGTGTAGCATGTGTAATTTTGTTTTGTGCTATCAAGTAGTACTGTAAAACATTAGTGTGAAGAGCAGTTATATATTTCTGCAGGGTTTGTGAGGTTGCACTATTTAAAGAATAACTCCAGTTTATAACATCTTTGGCCTTGTTTTTGTAGCTTTAGGCATAATTTCTATAGGTTAAAAAGGCATAGTACTCACCAAAGTCAATTGCTAGTATCTGGCAACAGCGCTAAAACAAAGCCGATGGGGCAAAAAACACAAGCAGTCTGGCAATTTGACGGGTTTAAAACAAACCAACAGTTTAGCCGTATGATCTAAACCACTTTATTTGGAGGTTCGACTGATAAATATAGTAAGCCAATACATAGGCCAATATTTGCTTATCATAGATAGATCAGTACCAGCCTACAGTATTTGTCAGCTGGTAAGAAACAAGAAATTGCAGTATAGACATGGTGAAGATACTTTATGTTTCAGGTAGTTTAGATGAACAATGGCAATGTTTATTTTCTCATCTCTTGGTCACAATTTAAAAAAAAAAAAAAAAATGTAAAGGATCCTTGCATAGGAAAACTGTGCATGCACAACTACAGAAAGTACGGTGGGTCAAATTTGAACCAGGAAGTCGGTCTATAAACTTTACAATATTATTATATTATTAATGGATAGGAATGCTGGCCAAAACTAAGCAAAAATGCCCAAGTTATACCGACTTTTTGTGACACTGGGTATTGGTCAGTTTAGCTGTTCAGTGATGAGAACACGGACACCAAAATCATCCTTGCGTTAGCATGGGGTATAATATGCTCCATGCTAACACACTCAACATATTGTATGCTAAAGCGTCAGGATGGAGGCTACTCTCTCAGCTGTATAAAACTCAAATTCCTCAGTATTGGAGGTTTTTCCGCTGCAAATCCTTGTAACGTTACTGCAACCTGGGCAATGAAGGCTAAATGAAGTGACGGATTGTGACGGAGTATTAAGAGTATTCATGGATCTGTCTCTGGAGCATGTGTCTGATAAGCTCCAGGCCTTGTGCTCGTCACAGGACAGCAGAACTGAGCAGCGTTGTGGAGGAATTAAGCCCTGTGGGTAAAGGGGAGGGGCGGCGGAGATTAGCAGCCTAAAACTGGGCATGCCCTGGTCTGGCCACTGACTGACTCAGTAGGATAAATAGGCTAGCATTAGCTTAGTGTTACACTTTCCTAAACTGCACTGGGAGGCTAATGCACTAGCTTGCATCCAGGTAGCTGTTGTGGAGGCAGGGCTTGGATGAAAGCAGCTAGCTGAATATTGGTAGGGTGGACTGTCTTTGAAAAGAATACGGAGGAAAAAATGTATTTTTACAGCAGCTGTTTATTCATTGAGGAACCACTGTGCTGCACCTTCTCAACAGACATCAACCCAGTTTCATGGGGTAAAGCCTGTGACGTATCTATGACAGAAAGTACAGTCAACTTGCTAGCTGAAAACCGTGTAGCAGCAAACTCTCTAGTACAGACATAGTAGTAGTGTTTTTTTCTTCCAGAATATTTAGGGCAGACCAATCTGTAAAGCGCTTTGGGTACCGTTAAGGTGGAAAAGCGCTATATAAGTGAAGTCCATTTACCATTTAACTTGTTTTTTTAATTCAAATTCACACCAGAAAGTGCAGTAGCATCCTGTTGCATCTCCAGCGTGGGGTGTGAGTCTTTGATCTTATGAATCCGACTGTATTTCCTGATAGAGAGGGAAGTCCCTCCCCAATTCCTGCCCTTAACTTCTAAACACAACAGTTTTTTACCTTATAACTAAACTCAACATTTTGACATGGCCCTGATGGGTGCAGGTAAGACAGGATAATGATTGGGTGGGAAATCATGGGATTCAGAGGTGTATGGGTTACCAATAGTAACCACCATTTCATTAAGGGGATTAATGACATGAAGTCTAACCTGTCGTTAATGACGCTGCCCCGGCATGATGACACAATGATGACTCCTGCCGTGGTTGCCATGATGGCATGGATGGAGGACACCACTCTGAGAAAGAGACAAACGCATAAAAACATTGAGAGAGGAAGTTCATATAAAGTGACTGAGCCAATACATTCATTAATCACACTTGGTTACAGCATCCAATATAAAATCTGGAAAATGTAATGTATGTCTTATGTTTTAAGTCGGTCTACCACTTTAGTCTAGACTGAAATATCTCAACAATTACTGAATGGATTGCCATGAAACAGACAGTCATGACCCTCAGAGGATGAAGCCTATGACTTTGGTGATCTCCTGACTTTCCTTCTAGCGCCACCAGGAGGAAGACATTTGTGGTTTCGAGTAAAATTCCTTGACATGGGACGGATTGTAATGAAATTCGGTATAAACAATCATGTTCCCCACAGGATGAATTGTAATAACTTTGATGATCCATTAACTTTTCTAGCACCGTCATCAGATCACTAATGACATTCCCATCAGCCTCAGCTGTACTTTGTGTTTAGCACTAATTAGCAAATGTTAGCATGCTAAACTAAGACGGTGAACATGATAAGCATTATGCCTGCTAAACATCACGTTAGCATTGTCTTTGTGAGCATGTTAGCATGCTGACATTAGCATGCAGCTAAAAGCACAGCTGTGCCTACAATAAGTACAGCCTCACAGAACCACTAGTATGGCTGTAGACTCTTAGGCTTGTTTGGTTTATGGAATGTATTTTTATCTTATCATCTCTGGTTTTATTATATGGGTATTTATATCTTGTGCTTTTGCAAGCAGCATTGGTTTTCATTGGGACTGGAGCACTGTAATTGGTTCAGTTCTGTAACATACTGTAGGTCTACATTTTGAATTTTGTGTTTTATCTATGAACTCCAGACCATCGAAGGATACCGAAACCTTCCACTGACACACAGGTTCACCAAACTTTCTTTTGGGTGATCAACATTAAAAAACAGGGTGACATTTGGTGGTAAGGTAACTCTGGGATACAACAATTCAGTGAACTGTACAAAGAAAAAGCAGTTAGCCACATGGACTAACTGATATCTGCTATTAAATGAAAGGCAGATTATTTGGTAAACCTTCCACATTGGTCTAACCCAAGAAATGTGATTTGTTGGCCTATCCATGTGATTGATAGCTCTATGAGCAAAGTAAAACCTGACAAATCTGGGTCAAGTTTTTAAAAAGTGTCCCTTTAGGTAAACTACTACAGCAGTCAGACCTACAAGTTCAGTGTACCATCATGGGATTAACAGTGCTTGGCATCGACTTTCCATGTCTATAAACAGACCTGTGACATAGGAGAACTTGGTAGATCTATATTTGAAGTGTCACTGTGTGAGGTGGCGTAATGCAAACCTAATGTATCCTTCATAGGCGTTGCACCTATCTTACTGAGTATACTCACAAATCAAGAACTTATGAGGTGTGTTAAATAATACATTTAATACAACATTTTCAGTGATTATAAACCTTACTAACTGTGTTCTGTGGGTGTATTAAAAAAACTTGATGTTCAGTTTTCAGTCAGGGAGATGTTATTTCTTAATGGTTCAAAAGAGTTCATTTTTGGCCATTTTAAACAGGATGCTGGGTTATATCACCAATTTGTTCAAACTATGAATGGCCGCTCTTGCTCAGCTCTCTCCTCCCTGGCTGTTCTCCAACTTGGCAGCACTGACAGTAAGCTGCTTTGAAATCAGAAAACATGTAATTCATTCCCCGGCACCCACTGCAGCCATAAGAGACAGTCGGCCCATTAACACACCACTGCGTTTAAATGTTTTAAATTTTCTCAGCACCTTGTGGGTCTGGTTTACACCACCACCTACTCATCATCATTCACCACCTACAGCAACGAATGGAAACAAACACGGGTTACCTTGTGAAATTGCATCTAGTGTGACAATTACTCAGCCCTTGCTCATTACAGATGAGAGGCTTGTGTGGGCTGGAAAGAGAATTTTGAATTTACACAATGTCTTGTGAGTTGTAGGCCTTGTTTAGGATTAATACTGTCCTAGGATGGACACATTTGTACATTTCTAGCTCCCCTACTATAAGGATCTGAAAGTAGAAAACTTGTCAGTATGCTGTTTGTCAGCATATTTTCTCGTGTGGGGTTCATGGATCCAAAACTTTGGTCCTAAATAGACCCGAGGATAATTTGACCTGATCTAAAATACTAGATTAGATTGACCTAAAAATAGCTAGATTAGCCCGCACCGGCAGCAGCATTATGCTCCATAAATTAACGAGCATCTGAAGTCAAAAAGAGCAGCAAAACGTTGTCATTGTCACTTTTCCTGCACTTCATAGCACACACTCACTGTCTGCCTCAAAAAACAAATTTTCCCCCTGTGATGAAAATGACACACCACGTGATCGGCGCTGATAGCAAATCCCCTTGGATCCACTCGGGTACTGGACATATTGTCACAAAGCCCAAAACCCAAGCCAATTCAACTGGACCCTACCCAAATCTGATTAGAATGAATATCATTTGGATCCAGCCCGACTCAGTTCCCGTGTCAGGTCTCAGTTAGCAGGAGCCGAGAGAACCCGTGAATTCCCCATAGCGCAAGAAAAGCTCTTTAGAAAGAAAAGACTTTTAGTCCTGTTGTAAATAATGACTAGTTTTACAAGGCCAATAAAGACTGCTTTCTTTCTCTTTCTTAACCAGTTATAGTGTGTTGCAAATGGCAAGATTGAGAAACAAAGAGTGTATTTGTGTGGTTTCCTGCTTGAACCTGCTGCCACCTCACACCAGTCTCCATGGGAATGCGGCCATGACACTGGCATCGGCAAGGCAACGAAGGCCACGTGACCGGCGACGACAAAACGACCGGCCTGAGCTGGAAAAGACTAACTGGCTTCTCTCTCTCCTTCCCCTACAAACTCTACCCCCCCCGATCTTACACACACCGATCTTACACACACACACTTTACCCCCACGCCTCGCTGCCTTCTAGGGCTGTATGTTCGCATACTCTATCACAAGACCCAGATTTTACACAGCCCATTCATTGTGTGTCCGCCAATAACCTCCTCTCTCTCTGCTGATGAAAGGTTGAGGTTGATGGGGTGAGGAGCTTGCAGAGGGGAAAAAGGGAAGAATGCTTTGCTGCCTTGCTCGGCAATGTTGTCTTTTCTTTCCTGCTGTGTCAGGCTAGTGAACAACCACGGCTTCCCGTTCGCTACAACCAAGTCTTCCTACTGACTGTTTCGTTATACACGGACCACTTGCTCTTACATGTTCTGTCACACACACAGTGTCTGACAGTCAGGAGAGGTGGGGTTTTTTTGCTCCTCCAGTAAATGGGCTACGTAATCTGTAGTTCCATTGGTGCTGCAGCAGAGCAAAAGAAAAAGTGACAGCAGAGGCAAAAAAGCAAACAGGGTAAAGTACATTTCATGGCGAGAAGGAAATCTCTCTCTCCCTATCACAACCCCTCAATCGCACAAATGGATGCAGCTACATCACTAACTGCATTGTTCCTTAACCAGTAGTCGTAAATAAACAATCAATGAGACAATCAACTGAAAATGATCTTGATAGTTTTGCTAATCGATGCATTGCTTAAATACCAACTGGTTCCAGCTTCCCAAATGTGACAACTTTCTAAATTTGTTTTATCGTGATAAATTTAAGCGGACGAAACAAGCAATTTGGTCTTTGGAAAATTTGATCAGCACTTTTCACAAATTTTCTCTACAATTAATTGAAATCGATAGATTAACCAATCATTAATTGCAGCCCTAAAGGTGGGTAAACTATGGCCTCTAGTGAGTGGTCATCATAAAGCAAACAACCATCAATATAAGGAAAAATCAACATCTTTTAAGAAAGGTCTCAGTTCTTTTACATTTATTTAAAGCCACTCCCCTCATGTAACATACTGTACAGCACTGCCATATAATGCAATTCATTTCCCCCTATGATAAATATGACTTCTGAGAAACGTACCATTTAAAGTTCAGATTTTCAGAGGTGTTGATTCAACTCTGTGGTCATTTTTAAGGCTTTAGATTGTGGTGTCATCGCACTGGACTCCACCATAGTCCTTGTTTTCAGCTGTATGTCTATTTCTGCGAAAGTGCATTGAGAGCAACGAAAAACCAGAGTCAGATTCCTTGTATGTGTACACATACTTGTCCAATAAAGCTGATTCTGATTCATATTGTCAGGTGTACCGAAAACTTTTTTCCACTCCCTTTCATATATGGTGAGGGCAAGAGAAGAGAGAACACCTGCACACTGTCCTTTTACTTGCAATAAACTTTATTAGAGACACCATGTTTCCGTCTTTAGACCTTCATCAGGGAAAACTGAGGAACAAAGAACTGCTGTCAGGCAATCAGTCCCACAGTCTGGCTAAATGCATGCAGACTGTGGGACTGATTGCCTGACAGCAGTTCTTTGTTCCTGACAGGTCCCTGATTGGCTTCACCAATGTTGGCTGTATCTGTCTGGAATGTGCTTTGTTCCTCAGTTTTACCTGATGAAAGTCTGACAACCAAAAAGTTGTATCTCGAATAAAGTTTATAGTAAGTAAAAAGGACAGCGTTCTCTCTTGTCTTGTCTATGGACATGTCCTCCGACACTCCTGTCTACAAGTACCTGAAGGTGTGCATGAGCCTCGACAGTCAAGCTATATGGTGAGGGCAAAATACTTAGTACACATCACATATATTTAGTGATTAACAATGAAGAGTTAACAACTAATTGATGTCAACTTAAGGCATTTGGCTGGTGGTCATTTGAGACCCACTGTAGTAGAGGCAGCACATACAGAAGGGTAGAAAACATTCTTAACCATCTACAAGTCCTTACATTAAGAGCTCTGCTGCCGTATGAAACTTAAAAGCCGGTAACTGTGGCCACAAGACTCTTAAGCTTAGAGTGTATGACGGGTGATGTTGTGCATTATAATCCCTTGTGAAGTCAAGTGTTTTTCTTCAAAGTAGGCTAAGGCTGAACCTGGTACTAGATCCTTTCAGCTGATTTTGCGTTTGCATTTTTGTTGCTATGCTCCGACTGCTGTAGTGTTTCAGCACTACCATGCATCTAAAAGATCACCTGTCAATCCAGTAATGTGGTCAGTACTATTACATCTTTTTGTCACTCGAGGCATGATAGTTGTCACTGCTGACACTTTTTACCCACTTCTCTCTTTTCCAGACACACTGGACACATATAGGGAAGTTCTCCCTCTGTGGTAGACCTAGCTGATACTGAGGGTCGTCTTTTTGTGAAAAAAACATGAGTGCAAAGTATAGCTTAGGCTGATGATTGTCTGAGATGTCCTAAGATGGCCGCTAGATGTTAAAGCAACATTATGCAACTGTTTTACCTTAAAATAACAGCTTTAAATCATTTTAATGGTACACTGACTTGTAATAGGGATAATGGTGCCTCTTTCATTCCCACTCCGCACCCCACATGCCTGTTCTTGCACTATGTAACTCGGGTTGAGCGGGTACGATCTCCTGTGGGAAGTACGTAACGCTTTACGGCACTACGTCACACATGGAACTAGATCAGTATTCTCAGTACGGACATCATGGCAGAGGCCAAGAGACCGAAGAGGACGTTGACGGAGGAAGCTAAGAAGAGAAAAAGACACTGAGCAAGAGGCCAGACAAGAGTAAATCTCGGACTGGCTTTTAGTTGTTGGCGAGAGCTTCGCGAAATAAAAGACTGTAAGATAGACGCCGAGCTAGCCTTCTAGCTCTTGGATTAGTAAGTAATATTAGCTGGCTTGCTATGTCTTGTGTTGTTGCACCTGCTTGATGTTTGGCTGCGTTAGTAAAGTTTTCAACTCCAACCTAATCCAAATCCTTCAGCTCGTCAACAAATGCATGTGTACAGCGGTTCTTAAGGGTGAAACGCACTCTGGAAACTGTAGGGGGCGCCAAGTTGCAGAAAATACCAATTCTTGTATAATGTTGCTTTAACAGCTGAAAGAATTTGTCAAATAATCAAAATTTTATAAGCAACTATTTTTATATTGGATTTAACAATTAAATCATTTTCAAGGACAAATGCCAACTGTTACCTAGTTTTAATGTGCTGCTTTTTCTTTATTTCATCTGATAGTAAACTGAGCATCTTTTGGGTTTTGGACTGTTGGACACAAAAAAAACCTTGTGCATATGGGTTTTAGGAAATTGTGGTTGTTATTTTTGAAGACCAAATGCTTAATAGAAAAATAACCGGCAGATTTAATTGGTAATGTAAATAATTGCTAGTTGCAGCCCTACAGATGATATACCTAAACACCATGGCCTTTCCTTTAGAGCCACCCTCACACCAAAATGTATATATTTTTACCCCACACCTGGTAAGAATAGCAAAGTTGTCTCCGTACAATTCACCCTTCTAACAATTTTGTTTGTCTTACTGGTCTTACAGTTCACCATACCTTTTAGTGACGTGCAAAGCAGTTACAAATAAGGAGAAAAGGCTTTCTATGCTGCCTCTCAACGACTGCTTGTGTGTGGATTATCTTTTTCTATGCTGAGGATTAATCTCACTTCTTATTTAACAGTTTGTTTGTTATAACTAATGGTTATACTGCAAATGTAGAATGTTATTTACAAATTGTGCTACTAATACTGATAAAATAATCCCCACTTCACTCCATTAAGAAGTTACAGCACTGACACAGCCCACCATGACACTGCACATCAGCACAACCTTAGTTGATGATAAACTCCAGACAAAAACTACAGGAGCCTTTGAAAACATCTTGTGTGTGTCCCTCGTTACGATAAATCCAATATGATGTGAGCACAGCGTTTGTGGAAAAAGTGGCAAGTAGATAATAGAAAATAAAATGGAAGCTGATTCACATGAGTGACTCTGGCCGCAGTGTGCAGGGCAGTAACATATCCGAACAGACTTGGAGTTTAATGGAATGACAACATCTTGGGGCATTCCACCAATTTCACACATGTAGATCAGTTTACTTAGCATACTACTCAGCCTGTGAAAGCAAATTTTAAAGGGGAATTCTCACTGAGTGGCATGAATTGATGCAAAGATGTGCCCATGTGAGTTGAAAATACTTCAATTTAAGAAAAACAAAAATTGCACTAATCCTGTTTCTTTTTTTAATCTGCCTCATAAATGTACAGAGAGTGGAGGGAAATAACAGAAAGAACCGGTGTCGATGCTGACTCATGAAATCCGTTGAACACAAAACACACACAGACACACTCCCCTGGACACTGTCGGTGCGTCCATCGCTAGCTAGCTTGCAGCTAACGTACAGTTGGTACATTGGCTGTTTGGGTCCAGCGGTCAAATTTGTGTGACTTTAAGACTTCTAATTTTTTTGCAGAAAGCTTGCATTACAAACTGGAGATGTTGAGTTTAAAAGACATGGGCACTTGCAATGCAGAGAGGGTTTAATGAGGAATACTATAGCATTGCATTGTGGGAACTGTATTGTTTTAGGAGCTTGGTTTCCACTACATCAGTATCCCTTTAACTCACAATATTGCATGCTTTCAATTCTGTGCTAAGTGACTGGTATCGTAGTAAAACAGAGTGACTAAATGGACATCTCACAGTTGTACAAATATTTGTCACCAACTACAGTAACCTAATTTATTACTTCAAAACACTAGTAATATATTAGTACAGTTATACAATACATTAAATTACATACATAAGCTTCACGTTACTGTTAACTGGCATGTATTGTCAGCTATGGTTCACCACATGTATTTAATTTGAGACAGAGGGGCACTGATCATCTGCCAATCAAGGATTTTATGAGAAAAAAAACACACAGTGACTTATTAGATACAGGACATTTACACAGGGACTTTAAAAATAATATATGACATATAAATAATACATCATAATTTTTTAGTAAACGTGAAACCAGGTGAATCTGCTGAAACCACCAAAGTCAAAGACATAGCATGATCCTAGGGTGGGACCTGTGTGGCTGTGGAGAATTTAGAGGCTGATTTGGTGGTGAACAAGCAGTGTGACATCCCCTGAGGCATGGACGCTTGTAGGAACAACGCTTTCCGTTAGATGAGCATTAGTAAATTAGTAGAAGCGTTATTCAGTAGTAGGGTTCAGTGCTTTCCAGTGCATAGCTAACTCAGCAGTCGGCCCTGACCAGAGCTCAGAGGAGGATTAGCAAGAGTGACAGCATACAAATGAGCACTGAACTGAGCTGTGCACATGTGAGCAAGTCACACTGACCCACACACATACACAAACTACATCAATTATTACTACTTTGCAACTCCATACGCATGAGATGTTGAGTTACTTAAGAAGAGGCTTCAGATGTAATGATTTAATTCATTTGTTCACACATTTATAATAACACATGGATCAAGCTTGGGTTTGGTAACATCTAACAAAAATGTCCCTTCCTGTGTGGACCAGTTACGAGGTTCCTGGTGGATTCAAGGTTTAAATGATGTCAGGCAAAGTCCCAGGCTAAATTAATGGATGTGAACCATCATGAAAACATGCATGTTAGTAGAACTTTTGATTACTCATAGATATATTATATCTTTCAAAGACACACAGATAAATCTACACGTCTAATAGCATGTCTATCTAGACTGAGTGTGCACTTTGGTAGGCTATTTATCAGTCTTCTATGGTATCACTATAGCATTTCTATTCCTACAGGGACCCATAGTTTTGCTGTGCCATTTGCAAATCATCCTTGTAATGATTCTTTGGAGATAACTGTGCCCATTTTGTACTACTAATAACATCAGTTACAGACAATAAATATACTGGTAATGCAATATAAATACTAGTCATCGTAATACATTTTAAAAAATAACACAGCACGTTAAGCTAACTGAATGAGCGAGAAATGTTACTAGCTTCAAGCCACTAAGCAAGGTCAAATGCTATAAATAAGCGTAGTGCTAGGTGCTATTTTGTCAGGTTATGTTGTGTAAAGTGATGAATTTAGCTAGTTTACCTCTCGCTGACCAGCACCACGTCGGCATCGCTCCAGTGTTTGAACACACACGGCAGGATTCTCCTGAAGGCGAAGAAGAGACCGGGGAAAACTACGGCGCCACAAGCTAAAACTTGCAACATCCTGCCTTTATTTTCCTCTAAACCTGCCTGGAGACCTGGCTCTCTCCCCCTCCGCGAGTTTCGGCCGTTTACACGCGGTGGTGAGGCATTTTCAAGAGGCCGGGGGTCAGTGTTTTTCACCGGGAACAGTCCACCATCCACACACTCTCTCACACACACAAACACACATACACACACTGCTGAGGCTCAGCAACAGCACCACTGTCGAGCTAAAGGCAAGGGAACACGGAACTTTCTAGGGCGACTGTCAAAATAAAAGTCTTGACCCGGCGCCGGAATAAAGGTGGTACTTCCGGTGAGAGGGTTCACACAGCAAGCGGCAATGCACAATTTTCTCTTTTATTTTGAAGGTCAAACTTTATTCAGCTCACTTACTAACAGATTAACAACTTGAAAATTAACGTTATTCTAAGTGATGGTTTTTTGTTTTTTTTTCTGGTTAACATGCACAACAAGACCTGTATACATGCATAATACCACCTACCTCATGTATACAAAGTAACCTATTATATTATGTTAATCACTCAATATTTATTCCAACACTGTTTGTAGTAAAAGTAAAAGTAGCAATACCACAGTGTAGAAAAGCAAAAGTCCTGCATTTAAGATTTTATTTAAGAAAAAGTAAAGTATTAGCATCAACATATAAACTACCAAAAGTAAAAGTACTCATTATGCAGAATAGCCCATTTCAGAATAATGTATATTATATTAAAGTAAAGTAGTAAAGGTGGGGCTGATTTGAATTAGTTTATATACTGCTGAATAGCTTGTGAATGTTCCCCCACAGATCAATAAAATCTTAATCTATTATAATAATACATCAGAATTTATTTGTTGATTATATTTTGTATTAATAATCTGAATCTGCAGACAATTAGTAACTAAAGGTAGCAAATAAATGTAGTGGAGTAAAAGTAAATATACTCCATATATATATAAATATTTCCCTATGAGATGTAGTGGAGTCGAAGTACAAAGTAGCAGAAAATGGAAATACTCAAGTAAAGCACAAGTACCTCAAAATTTTAGGTACAGTACTTGAGTAAATGTACTTAGTTACTTTCCACCACTGAGTAAAAGAGGCAATATCACAATGCCCAAACACTTTATTACACAAGTTAAAGTTATGAATTCAAAACTTTACTTAAATCTGCATGAAGTAATTGTTTTGGCTACATGGGGGCAGTGCAACATGCTGTAAACACAATACTGACGTATTAACACCAACACAAGTTCTTATGGCTAATGTTTCAGCAAGCTGTTTCCTATTTACACATCCAGCAGACACAGAGCTACATTATCAGTTATTCAAATTCATGTCCAATATTCATTCTCCATTTAACTGTGGTTTGCTAAAGAGAAAAAAATGTATGTCATGTTTGCTAACCACAACAAACAATGCTTATGTGAACCAAAACGATGAGCTAAAAGAGGCTAAATAGTGCCATAAAGCTTCAAAATACCACAGTTGAATCAACACCTCTGACACAGTCTCTGTATCTGTAGTCGACCCATGCTAAGCTGAGGCTATCAGCCATCAGATGCTGCTATCAGCTGTCAAGTAAACGCTGCCTTTAAAGTCAATTGACCCGGCTTCACGGGCCTTGTTTGGTAGTGTCTGATGGCCGCTTGTTAAAGAGAGCCTGGCATCAAGATTCACCATGATCCAAGTAAGCTTGCATATTGTAGCTGGGTTACATCTGGACATCTGGGTTACACTAGTATACAACACACTACCTTAGATTTTAAACTCTCTGTGTGAATCAGGTCACTGAGCACAGAGAAATAAAGTTTTCTGGTTTTGTTTTTAGTTTTGTGGAAATATAAGTTATTTTGTGAACTGAAAAAGTGGCGTTGGATTTATAATTTGACTGTTTTCTTTTGTGCAGTTATCATTGTGACATTTTTGCATGATGTAAAAATAAAACATTGTGCTTTAAGACAGCAGACTACTGCAACTTAATGTTGGTTTCTTTTAACCACGACCCCACTTGTCCCCTAACCTTGACAACATGTTTTATTCTTGTACCCCGGTCAACGAAGGCCCCCTAACTTTAACAAAGCAGCAATCTTAACCCAAACCAGATTAGAAGACGCTTCTATGTGTCGCTCTAGAGGGCAATGACAAATTACCTTAATTTTGTTGTTTTATTTTGGAGCATATTTTATCTTTCATTCTGTAACCCTTTTACAAATTCAGAAAACTACAACAGATTACATAACTAGTGTCACAATTTCCTAACGCGCAAGGTTCAAATCAAACACTCCAAAACTCTAAAGTCATACCCTTATTTCAAACAAAGTAAATTCACTCACAATGAAAATTAAAATTGTGAAGTCAAATCAAACAAAATTGTATTCCCAATGACGAAATTGTGCAATTATAAACTGCAATTGACAAATCTTTACAATGGCCTACAACACACATTCCCATGGTGAATAGTGACGTGTAAGCTCTGACTTAATTACTGAGATGCCCAGATAAAGGTTAATCTTCCGGCATTATTAAAGTCTAAAGTTTCATACCAGAGACAGCTACCTTTTTAGTGTCTGGTTTAAAGCTCTGGGATTTTCCATGACTCACAGATAACAATAACTATAAGGACGTTGGTGGAATTTGCTACCTGAATATTCCTTTTGTTTCTTCATTGCCATTGTGACATTCAAGACATCACAATCAAGTCTCTCTTAGAGCAGCAAATGCTGCGTTAGTGAATCCAGGGTCATCAGAGCACAGATTGTCTCAGGGTGTGCTGGTGCCAGATTAGGACACAATTTCATCATTTGAAAAGTACAGCCAGAAGATGTCAAAATGATTCTGAAAAAAAAAGTGGTTTGTGCATTTATCTCAAACAAGTTAGACTACTGTAATGCTCTTTTGCTGGATTATTTGCTGGGAAAAAAACACCACAAGGCTTCATCTCAAGTCAAACATACTGTATTGCTCTAGTACTTAAATCACTTCAGTGGCTCCCAGTGCAACACAGAAACAACTTAAACATTTTACTGTTCTAACTCTTGGTAAGAAAGTGAATAAGCGTATTTCCCAAAATGTCAAATGGCCAACTATTTATTCAAATGTAACACATGTCAAAAAAGGTTTCTTCTCTTCCTGTTTGGAAGGCATGGCCCTTCCACATGTACTGGGCTTGTACTGTACACGATTTTTCTTTGAGCAAGTTTTACAAATACCGTCTACACATTCATGTCAACAGTGTCTTGTATACTGGCCGTCAATGGGGCTGCAGGGGATTGTTTTTGTTGCATGTTGGTTACTGGGAAAAATTGGCAGCTATGACTCTTTCACACCGTATCCATGTAAACGACATGCTGCTGTGCTGTGGTGATGTGTGTGTTTTCTGCTACAGGCTGCTGCACAGCTCACCATGCAAAGCAAACTGAAGGACGTTCAGACAGCTACCTTGTTTTGCTAGGCTGTGTTGCCTGTTGGATCAATCTTTATTGTTCCACCTACCGATGCTAGCTGGCTAGTTTAGCTAGTGCTGCTGACACAAGCTAAAGGAAACCAGTACAAACAACTGCAAGAAGAGAGCAATTCACTCTGTAAGTGTTTCTATAACCTTCTATAAGGCCTTGTATGTGGTGTATTGTTATACAATTTCCTGGCAAGTGCAATGAGGTCACAAATGTAATTATACAATAAAATATAAGAAAATAGATAATTTGTCATTGCCTTTCAAAATGACCAATATGAAACTTGTGATATGGTGCCTATATCATCAGGACAACATTTTTTAGTGCCTTCCAAATCCATTAAAATGATTCGTAGGACTGTTTTCTGATCTGTTACCACTTTGGTAAAGGTTTGGTTGTGTTGAGGCCCAAAAATGATTTGGTTAAGGTTGGAGAAAGATTGTGGTTAAATGAAACCAATGTTGACTGTCGATAGGAAACTGAATGCTAACAGTGTTCTCAGACAAAGTCATACTGCTTCTGCTTTTGCCTCAGAGACAAAAAAGTCACAATTCATACGCAAGAGGTACCTGTGAGGTAAACATAAACACAGTTTGTTTTGGGCAAGTGACCAATGCTGTCATTTTTCTTAGGCCAGTCTCAGTTTTTGATGTTTTGATATGAGCTACATCGCCCAAATATCCGACATGCTTGAGATTGGCTGCCACCAAGATACAGAGAGCTTTGACAGACTTTCCTATTGTCTATTGTATTGATTATTTCTCTTCCTGTTAAAGATGTTAAAGTTGAAAAAGTGGAGTAGCCAAATCCTTTACATGACACAACATAACTCGCAGTTGTCTTCCCATCAGGCTGCTACTCCTGAATTATAGGGAGATAATATGTATTTCCTGTCTACCAATGTCTACTGAATGTGCAGCAATGAATGAGCCATAAAATCAAAAATAGCCCTGTGATAAGCATCAATTAACGTATTACGTCAATACATGCACTGTATGTGTTCCTGGCTGAACTGTGTATTACAACACACACACGTATAAATGGGAGGGCTGAGGTGATGGGGTTGTGTGATAAAGTGGTCATAAAAGCAGGTGTCTGTGAATATCCTCCTGGTATTACGGGAAAAGAAGATAGTTATCACTGACAGCCTCTCAGGTGAGTAACACAGCTTTCCTCAAAGTTTTCTTAGATCTGTTAGAGAAAGTCTGGAATTCTACATAAAAATCTGCATGCAGCTCAGATAAATCTATCTTACAAACACAAGTATCTTTGTACCAGTTTTGATCAATCCTTTTTTTTTTATGTGAAAAAACTGTTGGCTGTAGTGTAAGTCCAGGGAATTATGTAATCAAATATGACCACAAAAATGTTAGCTTGAGAGTTATATACTTTTTTGTTATTAGTATTTCTTGTATTTGCCAATGCTCTTCTTCTTTTCCTACAAGGAAATCTGCCTTCCCATGCATGAAAAAAAACAATGTCCACTCAATCCTTTGCCAAGCCTCCTCAACAGGCAATGTGGGCTAATAGACCTGATGGTGGCAAATGTTCAGATGCTTCGAGCGGGCAGGAATTATAAAGTCCATCACTTTGTTTTTCTCAAAAACTGTAAAACTAATTAAACCTATCTCCTCCCACATTTTTTGCTCAATGGTCATGAAAATAAATGACAGAATTTTTATGTCATGGTAGATGTAGTGTGGTAAATTTCAGGATTGTATCTCAAAAACAGAATTCTTGACAGTATTTCAAATTCTATCCACATGTAAACTATTGCAGTCAATGGAAATAGAGCATCTTTAAACATCCGTTTGTCACTTATGGAGCAAATAATCTTTGTAAAAAATAAATGACAAACATCTCTATGTTGACTAGATGAAGCACACAAATTCTCAGGATTTTGTCTTGATAACTGAATGTTTGAAATCTGCCTTTACATGCAACCCTGGTGATTGCCTAAGTCATAGTGTGAAGCCATGTGGTTTCTCACCTGGCAGGTGGCTCAACAAGACCTTGACTTTCTTCTGGTGTTTAAGGTTGTGAGTTCGAGGTGATGCAGAATAAACACGTTAAAGCCTGCTCAGGCATTGTGCTGTGTGGATTAGAGACACATGATTTCAAAGATATTTTTAATTTAACTAAGTTTTGAATAATTCCAGTCTGGGCAGTTCTGCTGACGGACCCTCATGTATTTGTCATTTGTCTCCTCCTCTTCCTCTTCCTCTTGCTGCTCAAAATGCCCTTTCTGCACACCTCTCCATGGGTTCATTTAGCTTAGCTTTTAGCCAGTAGCTATAATTAGAAGCTATAATTATATTTATAAATCAGTGTGTGTGATTCATTTTTCTTTATCTCTAAAGATTATTCCCACATATCATTTAGGCCTATGTTAATTTTATACTACTTACTGTGATGTGTACTGTACTGTACTAAAATGGGGTTGTAAACTCTATTCAGCAAGTAAAAAGGTGGACAAAGTGAGTTTAGGTGGATTTTACTTGCTACTAAGTTTGTTTTTTTCGGACATGACAATGCAGAAGTGGGTATAATTAATATGGTTTGCAGTCTAAGAATACATTTCCTGTTTGTGACCCAGGAAAGCTAGATATGGTCTAATGTCGCAGATGGGAACCAGAACATATTACATGTGTGTTTGCACAGAAATTAACTCAGCCTATATGTTTGTGCTTTTGTGTTTCCAGCAGCATTCTCTGTTTTTGTTGCACAGACACTTAACTCTGGGAAAATGCATGGAAATCTTCCTGTACTGACTCTTTGCCTTCTTGGTGCAGGTAAAAATAATATCGATATTTACACACTCTTTAAAGAATTCTTGGTATCACTACTAATAAGGTTCCCTTTACAAAGAGTTTATAAGTTGTACCTAATGGCTTTATTAATGGTTAATGAATAATTTAGTAATGCTTTATAGATCAGTTACAAGCCATTATTAAGAACATCTTTGTTGCCAGGTTGTTAAAAATCCTACTTGTTGGTGTTTATCCTTTCTATTTGGTGATAATGCCGTTATAAATGTTGGCAATACATTAATAAATGATCATTAAGCCTGGTTTTGTAAGTGTTAATAAATTAAATGGATTTTGGTCCAGATGTATAGAAGGTGAGTGGTCAAATGGTCCTTCCACTCCAAGAGATTTTTCACAACCTGGCAACCCAAAAGCTGATCTTATTCATGCTTATAACTGATTTAAAAAGCATTTGTAACAACATATGACCCCTTTATAAATGGTGCCTTATTAGAAAGTGGTGCCGAATGACTAACTGTGGAAATCAGTGGGTTCAGACAACTAAAAATTGGTAATTTAAGGGATCACAAGTGAGATTATTGTGATCTCTTAATACAAAGATATGAGCAGAGGGTTGATCGTGACAACTTCTTTAGTTGTTTCAAGTAATGTTGATGTCTTGTTGTCAAAGGTCGTAAAAAATCAGCATGACGTCCTGAAGGGAAAACTGGTGTGCAATAAACTGTGAGGAGGAAATGGAAAATAAATGTGTGGAGGATGGGTTGAGGAACACTGGACATGTGTACCTTCGTCAACTCAGTTTTATTTCCTATTTTATGATAAAGAACTTTCTATTTTGAGAATGAATAATAAAGCAATTTGTTAAAAGTTGAAACCTTACCATTAACTTGTTTTGGCCTAAGAAATACAAAACCTTAACCAAAGCTGTTGTACTTTGCTAATTTACACCATTAGCTAACCTTTCATTTGATGATATGATGATTTTTCATTTAATTTAACAGGAGAGAAATCAGTTTCATGGCTTTGGCACATAATTTGTGGCGCAGGAATGTAATGAATAATTGGAGGAATGTGATTAAAACAGCACATTTAATGATATTTTATGAGTCTGTACTATCGCAGTAAGCTAGCTTACGTTTGTTTATTGTGAAAATAAATGTATTACTTGGCATTATATTTCAGAAGACAGAAAGGTTGTGGTCTGGACTAATGTTGTAGCATTTTCTAATGGTTGGTGAGAGAAGGTGAAGGTCGATACATAGGGTCAGCTTCAGACTCATAAATCTTGATAGTATTTGTTAAAGGGGTTAGTCATAGTAATTACTGAGCTTTTTAAATGGAGCTATTGGGTCAAAGATTAGGTTTATTATGTTTGACATTGTCCCAATTATTATTTTAGAACTTGTAGCTCTTACACATACAATGAAGACCACTATCCTTACTCTTGAATTGAACATTGCTCCATAAATACTGTTGATTATGATTAACTAAAAGACAATTCATCTCAGCAAACATTTAGACATTTTATAGATGTTGATAAAATTACCTAAAGCAGTGCTAAAAGGCTGTGGTAAGATTTGTCAGTACTTGTGTATAACTAACTGCATTTGTGGAATATAGATCTAAATATGTTGAAAGTTTAATTTACATTTTTGATGTGTTATCATATAGGGAGCATTTTAATGACTCTTCTTCAACCCTTTTCTGTCTTTTTGCTTTTACTGACACATTAGTCCTGTGTGCCACGGCTACTCCATTCAACATTACCACGGCTACTCCATCCAACATTACCACGGCTACTCCATCCAGCATTACCACGGCTACTCCATCCAACATTACCACGGCTACTCCATCCAACATTACCACGGCTACTCCATCCAACATTACCACGGCTACTCCATCCAGCATTACCACGGCTACTCCATCCAGCATTACCACGGCTACTCCATCTAACACTTCCACTACTACGGAAACCTCTTCAACCACTACCACCGAGTCTGTGGGGGGAGACTCATCAGAAGGGCTTTCAGCTGGTGCTATAGCTGGTATTACCATCGGCTCTATCGCTGGGGTTGCTGCTGTTGGTGAGTACACTACAAATACACCCTTTGTGTAACACCTAATTTCTGTTTCCTCATAACATTTCATCCTGTTATCCATTAACAAGGATACACCAGAGATTTGATAGGGAAAAGAAATGTTTTCTTAGCACTACTTCCCCCTTGCTAGTCCTGGCTCCTGAGCATCTGAATCATAGACTGTATATAAAGATGGACGGCACGACAGCTCCCCAAAAGTGAAGCCAAAACATCTGGATTGCCCCCTGGTGGCAGTATAGGTCATAAATCCCACCCCCTCCATGTTAGTGGATGGGACATGGAGGGGGTCAAACTAAAAAGTCAAAGTACACGTCAAATACATTTTTTCCAAAGATGGTTTCTGGCATTTTAGGTAGTTTTTATCACTCTGATGTTTGTTCAAATGTTCATTTTTCTGATAAGTTTGGTTTTAATTAGTTATTTGATGCTATAAAAAGGGGGTGTGATGTAGACTCTGGCTCCAAATGACGTCACCAGCGCAAGATGGCAGCTCCTGTATCCGGGATATTTTGGCTTCATTTTTGTACAGTGGGAGGAAGTGGAGACACGTCGTCCATCTTTATATACAGTCTATGATCTGAACTAATGCAAATCTCACGATTCAAATCAACCTATCAAGAGATGCACAATAACTGGGGTTGTAGCAGGAGCGGTGGGAGAGCAAGTGTGTACAAAATATTAATATCGTTGTTTCGAAGCTGTGGAAGTCCATTCTTACCAAGAAAACAAAACAAAACAAAACAAAAAATGCAAGAAAAGTTACAAATGATAAAAAAAGCCAAACATGTGGACTTTTGAAGTCAAAATTTAGTGACAGTAAATCAAGATTATAAGATACTAAGTACACATTTTTACTTTATATTCAAAAATATAAGACACTAAATCATAATTCTGAGACAGTAAGTCAACATTTTGATTTCCTACAGTATCAAGTCAAGTCAATTTTATTTATATAGCCCAATATCACAAATCATATCAATAAGGAAAACCTTCCAAACCCGTATCATATAATGTTTACTTATTATCTCAGAATTTCTGACCATCTATTGCAGAAATTTGACTTAATTAGTCAAAACTTGGACTTACCATCTGATAATTTTGACTAAGTTTTTAGTTCAGTATTTATCTGTTCGTTTCTTTTTTTTCTTTTCCTGGCAATGATGGGCTTCCATATAAATCAGATGTCCACCTGAACAATGGACATTGCTGTTAAGTTGCAAGCAAACACATGCAATGCAAACTGGCAACGCCAAATGGCAGTGCAAGGAAAACTTGCAAAAAGAAAACCAAAGAAAAAAAAATGACTTGCATACTCATAAATCATGGCTGATTCCCGATGAAGTGTTACATACTAATTCTATATTTATTTCTATATTATTATATTTCGATTCACGCTTAACGCCTGTAAGCAGGTTTAAATTACATGTTTTTTGATGTGGTATAGATGAACACATTTGTCCCAAAAATGCAGCACATCATGGAAACTGAGGAGCTACTCGCTGCTGGTAAAACAGCTTAGAAAACTAAAGTTCTGTCAAATGAATGAATTAACAGTCCAAACTGTAACAGCTTCACACTCTTGTTTAAGATGATAACCATTAAAAAGCATCTTTGTTTTTTGTTTTTCAGGTGGTGGTATCTTTGGCGTGCTAAAGTACACTGGGATCGTCTGAGACATCTTATTGCCAAACAGGGATATAAATGGTTATGGATCATGAGCACGAACATTTGCCATCCTATTGTCTGAAAGGCTCAAATCAGAATATGTAATGATATGATGTAAATTCGACTACTTTGCTATTTTGGTTTTTTTGAAATAATCTTTAGTGGCTTTTTCGTTGTAATAGAAAATGGATTTTATAATTTTTCATGTTTTTTCTATTTTGGCAGATGAAATATTCAAAGTACTTTTAGTTTGAAATAGAAAAAAAAATCCTTGTCTAATGGAATTAATGTATTTGTCAGGAGTGTTTGATTTTTAAAGCTAATTTCTCTTAATGTCCTTCATATCTGATAACTTTGGTCTTTTGTATTTCAATATGTAGAGTGGGAGTAATTTTAACAATAATGAGCCAGATTTTGTAATATTTAGTTTTACGGTGGCTGTCTATGGTGTGTGTAGCATATGCAACTAGTAATATTGATGACATTATTTTCTTATCACTAACTGGGCTTTTGAACCCAAATTCTGTATTTGTTAGAGAAAAGGCTTTGAAATCACTCTATAAATGTAAATTTTTAAATAACTGTTTCCCTTAATTGACTTCTGTGACATGCTATTACATCTTTACAATATAGCTCAAGATGTCTGGGTAAAGTCCAGGTGTTGTTTGTTCATTTTATGAGTGTAGTGAGGTTAGGAAACAAGGTTACGGTTTTAAGTTATTGCTTGAAGCACATGATAAAGAAGCTTTCCATCTAATTTTAGACAAAGTGGCCTCAGCTCAGTGTTTCAATTAAATGATGGTAAAGACTCCGCCCAAAGGTTCATTCTTGGAAATAGTAGTTTGATAAAATAATCTCAAGTCAAGGACCACTTACTAGCTTTTTCCTGAGCTTTCAACCGCAATGAGATGCAGTTGAAAGCTCAGTAGTCAGTAGGGCAACTAGTAATGTAGTAAGTGGTCAAAATTTAACATAATTTTGCTCTGAATCAGTCAGGAGTGACGTGCAACTTGATACTGTTAATGTACGCTGACCAACTATTAAAGGGATGTAACACTACATTAACCTCTAATGTATATAATCACCACTTGAGTTCCTGGCAAGGTATATAGGCCACAGAAAAAAGGAGACGATAATGAAAAAAGCCTGATTGCTTTCTACCTGTTCAGTGTATTCCCTGGGTAGTGCTTGAGGCCTCAGACAAAACAGTAAACGGACTGACTTACTCTGCTTGTTTGCGGCATTGAGGTATTGATCAAATGCACTGAAAGGTCCAAATGCTTGCCAATAATCAGGATAATATCATTATTAATTAATTATATGGAATGGATCGCCACAGTCCCTCTAATAAACTGTCAGTCTCATAAACATATGGCCAAAGTGTTGATGCTAGCAAATATAATCTTTATGGAATACATTTAATTATAGTCAGTGTTGGGTAGTAACATGTTACTGAGTAATTCTTTACAGTAATGTGATTACGTTTTGTCTAAGAACTACTGTATGGCGTCACAATTTTACATCTGGAAACAATTACAGTTAATAATTCTAGTATTTCTTTGTTACTACAGCATATTGGGAGGTGGACTTGTTTGCTGTCTCACCTGTCGTTAGCCTTCGCCAAAAGATGAGGAATAAGCCTTTACATGTTGTGTCTTTTTAGCCCGCTAACGCTAACTAGCCACCCAGTATATCCAGGAATTCACCTGGATTTTCTGTAAGAAAGCAGCTAGCTTAGTAAAACATAAGCACAGTGGTAGAAAGTAACTAAGTGCTCAAGTACTGTAAGTATAATTTTGAGGTACTTGAACTTCACTTGAGTATTTCCATTTTCAGCCACTTCAACTTCACTACATTTCAGAGGAAAATATTGTACTTTTTACTCCACTACATTTATCTGACTGCTACATTGATCAAAGTTTTACATACAAGATGTGCTCATTTAATAAAATATGATGCATTTTAGATTAATTATAGATTGTTATAGATTAAGCTACCCAGCAGTATACAAATTAGTACAAATTAGCTTAATTTTGACCAGCTACAATATAAAATGCTGCTCACACAGTAATGGATACGTAACAATAATCCAATAATATAGTATCACACAGACAGGGGTTGTTATGCTGCTTAATGGGTACTTTTGCTATTAATAGTTTAACTACATTTTGCTGCTAATACCTAAGCAAGAACATCTGAATACTTCTTCCACCACTGCAGAAGCAAAACCAAGAACAAGGGGAACAAGTCATACTTACAGTTTGTTAGCGATGGAAAAGTAAATTCAAAGTGTCAGTCATAATATTTTACTTGATTGTCTTGAAAACGACTAAGATAGCAGTCTTGTGGTGAAGGTTCTAAGCTAACCACATTACATGATAACACGTAGGCTACCTAGCTAAATTGTTTGTAGAAATTATTAAAGGAACAGTTTAACATTTTGGGAAATACCACTAAGTTGACTTTCACAGCCAGCTAGCTTAGCTTGGCACAAAGACTGGAAACTGGTTCGTCCCACAGAAACAAAATCCACCTACTAGCACCTCTAAAGCTCGCTAATTAAATTATTAAATTATATTGTTTAATCCGTACAAACATCAAAGTGTAAAAATGACACTTTGCTGGAGTTATTGCTTATTGCTAACTGCTTATTGCTAACAACATGTTAGCTAACAATTGCCTTTTTACACATCCAGCAACATTAGCATTAATTTGGTGTTACTGCCCACCCAAAAACCATTCACTCTCTTTTGGCTCTATGTTGGTCTTCACTAACTCTAACTAAAACTAGCTTGCTAGATGCTAATGTCAGTCAAGGTCAGTAACTTTGTCTCCCATTACTCTGAGCAGAGAGTGTACAGTGGGTTTGTCACTTTGTTGATGAAAACAGCTGTGTGTTGCTGCTACAGATAGGATTGATAAGCGTGCTAACACTGAACCTGTAAAACCAAACTAATGAGATAGAAGCTAAATCCCTGTGTAGCTCTGAATTGGGTGGGTGAAGTAATTTGGTTAATTGTTTATATAAAAATTGGTTAGTGGAGCTTCAGGTAATTCTTAACTAGCATTAGAGTGAGAAAACATGTTGTTGCTACCTCTAATATTGGATGATGAATTAATATTCAATGTGCAAGGATCACATATTAAGTTATTAAGTTATTAGTAACTTAATAAGAAATTTGTTAGAGACTGGGATGTTTGTGACAGCTGATATAAACCAAGGGGAAGGGCTAGGTAAAATATAAAGAATCCATTTGTCAGAGATTTTGGGTGTAACATGCTGCTGAGTTTATAGTTTTCTTGTTGGCAAGATGAAGATGGACTATAGTACTAGGCTTCATAGATTCCGTAAGGATAATGGTATCAGGTACAAGGCCTGAAATAATCAATAAATAAGCACTAGCTGAAAGTTAAGGCAAAAAGATGAGTTTTAAGTTTGAATTTAAAGGTCTCAAAAGTGCTTCTACAGACTTGATTGGACTTTAATAGTGGTCGTTATTCAGATTCACAGATACTTATGAACTAATCATTACCTAATGATTCATTAATATAGTATCTCCCATCATTATTTACTATATAGTCCTCAAGTTGGAATTATTCATGGGGTTACTCATTAACAAGTAATTCATTATCAGGTCGTTCCTGAGTCATTCTTCTCTCATTCCTTAGTAACTGCTTACATTTTTGTGTACCATATTGTAAAGTGTTACAGATAAACCCCTACGAATTTAAAGATGATATTGTTGTTTGTTCTGTGGTCAGAATGTAAATAACGTCTCACAAAAAAATACTATTTTTTTATTACATAACATCTACCAAAGACAGGTGACCAAACTCCTGTCATGTTACGGTTGCATTTTTAAAGTGGACTTTAGCTTTCACGAGGCCTTCAGGGTTTTATGGCGTGGTCACTGTGGAGATGTCAACATAGGGAGTGCTTGGTAAGAGCACTGAAAACAGCACTGCTCCCATGCAGGCAAATTACTGATAATACCCTGAGCTGTGTGATCAGCCCATATGGTGTGCATGGGAGCCAGAGGGACTGTGTGCATGTGTGTGCATATGTTGGGGGAGGGGAGCGTCCTATCTGTGTGTATCTACAAGTATAAAAATGTTGTTTTTTTTAAATCAGCTTGAGTCCATACAACCAATATAATGAATGAACAGCATCATTCTTGTACGCACTTGTGTAGCCATAATTCTCTGTCTTTTCCTGCCTCCCCAACAGTGCCATATTCAGTCCAAAGAGAATATTTCCAGGTGAAATCTAGGATAACTTTTACTTACAGAATTTGGTAGCACAATGACAAACACACCCTTCGTGCCAAACACATGCTATTTTACTCATTTTAACTTGTATTTTCACACTTACAAAATCAAACTTTCCACAATCACTTGCTTTTTGAATGTGGTGTTGTTGAACATCATTGTCCCACAATGCAATGTACAATGTTAAAGACAGACAGACATGGTTTAAGACATTAAAGAAAATATTCGGATTTGAATAATAGTTTAATAGTAATTACATCTACTCATTCTCCCTCATTGGAAAATCCAGAATCTATGAGGGTACAATGTTTTTGATTTAAAAAGTTTGAACTACTGGAAACAAGATCCAGGTCTCCATTCTTAGTGTATGTGGCCTGGAGACTTAAAGTTTTCACATCACACTTGTGTACAATTACATATGGACCATGAATGGCTTCAAACTAGTTCTAATGTCACTAAATCCGGCTTGTACGTAGGCTACACATCTAGAACAGCCTTCTAGTGTCAAACTCCGCACACACATCATTCTGCACAGAGAAGGTCAAACATTTAAGTGAAGTAACAATTTTTGAGTGGAGGAGGACATAGAAGATAGTGAAACAATTTTGGACAGTGGTGCTACAGTCCTCGTTTCATCCTCCTTGTTGATGTTCGACTGTACCAGCACCCAGGAAATATGGTAAGGTACATTCATTTATTGTACATAAACTGCAAAATAGTGTACTGTCAGTAGTGTAAATGTTATATCATTATTATTAAGTATGGGGATTTGGACAGATTTTTTTGGACAGACCAATATTTGTTGAGACATTTCACTAAAAAACAAAAAAGTCAACCTCATGATGATGCTAGAGGAAAAGTCAGGGGATTACCAAAGTCGGTACGCTTCCTCCTCTGACAACCATGAATGTCTGTGCTAAAGTTCACGGCAATCCAACCAATAGTTGTTGCGATATTTCAGTCTAAAGTGTTGTACCGTCTGACTGACATTGCCATCCCTAGAGGCATGCCGCTAGCATGGCTAAAAATATTAATCATAAATCAAAATTAAGCAGTACTAAATCAAACTTTTGACTTACTTTTGTCAGAATTATCAAGGAGTAAATCAAAATGATGAAAAGTCTCAGTGTTATTTATAACAAGTTGATAAATACCAGCCCTATATACCCACAACCCTTGTATGCCAGGCTAACATGGCATTGATCCCACTGACTGTGTGTATCTAAACCATCCGTGTTGTGGCAGAGCAGCAGTTAATGTTACAGCTGCAGCAACACTCGGCCCTGCTCCGATAACTTTATCTTTACTCCCCACAAATTGGCCTCCTCACAAACAGATCATCTGTCTGAGCCCCAGAAACCTAATCACTCACTCACTCACACACACACACACACACACACACACACACACACACACACACATTTCGTTTCCCTCAGGCGTTAACAAGCTCAGTGGCTCAAGGATAAGAGTTTACTCCAAGAGAAGAGAGAGGAAAGATGGGGGTGGGGCCTCAGTAACCCTTTGGTTCCGGGTTTGATGATATATGGAGCCTGTATTTTTAAATATCAGTTGTTGTTTTCTACCTGATATGGTAAAGATTTGTCTGATAATTCAAGGGATTCATGCCAAGGTATTGTCGACAAAATAGCAGCTTTTGACAGCTTTTACAAATATCAGCATTGGTCTACACACACAAATACACACAAACCACATGACCACACTGTACACAGCTCCCTCTAGTGGGTGCAGTGTGGAACATGGCCTTGTTTTATGTGGGTCAAAGGTGTTTCTGACATAAATCCAATCTGACCGTAATCTGCTCATTTAGCCTGGAAGTTAACAGCAGGCATTGCACAGTCACAGATGTTATGCATCGCAGAGACCGTAGGCAATACTGGTAATTAATAAGGGAAATTATTTATTTTTAACTCATGATGTATTGCTAATACTGAATGAGCAACCAGTTATGGCATATTTGAGGTTTATGGGTATAACACTTTTATTACACGATTAGTAAAATGTGTTGCATCCCTTTATGAAACTGCAATATCTTTATTATATTATCCAATAACAGGTTGCATCACTTTATGTAATAATTACTACATTAGGATTTGCTACAACTTAAAGCTGCACTAACTAATATTTTTTACATCAACAATGGGTCACATTACTGTGTGTAATATAAAAGGTGTCGCTCGTTGTGATGAACCCACAGAGAATCATCACCCAACTCCTCAGTTCCCCTCAGCTTTATGGGGCTTTTTAGCCTCTTTTAGCCCATTGTTTTGTTTTTCTTCGGCCCACAACTTTGCTCCCATCAACCTCATTTCCAGCCACAGCAGGCAGCTTTTCCAGCTAAAAAGCTCGGATTAACACACTTTATGCCACCAGCCCCCAGCACCAAACAGAAGACAGACAAAGTTAGCAACTAGCTGGTGAACAAAATGGAGCATTTAGCCACTAAAGATGTGTTCACAACAACTTTATAAGCTGATAATATGTCAGATGTTGTGTTTTCAGTTTGTTCTGCTGCCCCCGGGTCGCCAAAAAAAATCTGTTATTACTGCTTTAATTGGTTTAGAAGTGATATATGGTTTGTGTGTAATTTATTGTATGTGGTACATGATTTCTGTTGGAGAGCGTTGAAACAAATTGTCACTGGATTAGCTGAATGGTGAACAACGTATAAAACCTACACTGTTTTTTTATTACTTCTATTACGCCCCAAGAACTCCTCCTCAACTTCCATTTGGCTGGCTGGATAAATAAGGGTTAAATAAAAAATAAACACGTGATGCAGTGTAAGTTAACATTGCATTTTAATGATTCAGACTCTGAACTGACTTGGATGCAAAGTCAGCAACATTATTGCTGGAATAAGTATTGTTGATGCATTTTTACACAGCTGCTTTGGTATGTCTGGCTTGTCCACAGTACAGTTACATTCACTGTGCTGTCCATAAATACTGTACAAAAATAAAATGTGCTTTGACATCCTCTTTCCATTAGTTGATTTCCACTGCTTTCAGAGGAAACCATAAGGCTTTGTTAAATGACATATACAGTATGCACTTTCAGTTACTGGCATTATGTTAAATAGAATAAATTATATCTTGCAGTCGGTGTGTGAGGCATTTTTCTAGTCTCTGTAATGTCCTCACATATTAAGGTTAATAGTTCAAAGTGCATAAAAAAAGAAAGAAAATCCACTCGAGTGGGTATAGATTCAGGTCCAGGTTTTTGGAGTCAAAATAAGAAGAGGAGAAGAGGGTCTTCTATTCCAAAAAGGCATTTTCAGTGTGACTCACAGCTGTGCCTTGATCTGAATTTCTACACTTGTTTGACAAAGTGGAAATGCTATTTTCTCAGTGTCACTTCAGTTCCACCCAACTCATGAGCTCAGCTTGAAACCCTGAAGTCCAAATGTGCTTTCACATCCACCCTTCTCCCTCAAAAGCACATTGAGAGGAAGGTCAGAGGGTGTTTTTTTTTCCCCTCAGCAACACGTCCCTGTGCTCCACATTCACAGTCTGTAATGGCAGTACCCTCTCCACTAGACGGAGCTCTCTCCCAGCAGGCAGTATCTCACTCCATTTTTCGGCCCAGCTTATTGCAGTTTATCACTCCTCAACAGTGTCTAAAGCCGACACGTCTGATATTTGCTGTGTGGGTAGGGGGCCAGCTCGTAGAAGAGGACGTAGGCGTTGCTGCTGCGAACCTGGCTGGAGGACACTGGGCTCACCCTGCACAGAACACATGGTAGACACTGTAGTTATTATTCTGGACACCACAGAGCATTGTTAAACAAGGGCACATAACTTATCCTAATAATACATTGTCAAAACCCAATCTGCCCATTTAATTTGCCAACAAGTTGACACACCTTTATACAGCTAGAATCATTTTCATTTGACAGCAGGTATATACAGCTTTCTGCCAATCTGATAACACGATATGTGAGGTAAAATGAGGATATGCAGGTAGATGTGAGAGCTGATACCTGGAGTCGTTGTAGCTGTACCACTCCCCCAGTGCCGGGTTCCTGCAGTAGGCTGTGTAATGGCCTCCCAAGGCATTTCCCGAGTGGTTGGATACCGCATACAGGTTATACACAGCACGCTCTGCGGGGAGAGACAACACTGTCAGTCAACACCAGCGCAGCCCTTAACTCATCAAATCCAGCTGACCTTGGAAAGCGCATGAATTGTCCTCCTCTCCTCATCTTCGGCAAATACTTACCGCTGCTCTCTGAGGCAAACTCCCGCAGGTCCAGCTCTTTGAGAGGGAAGTTGACATAAGTGGAGAGTTTGCTGGCTCGGATGTTAGAGTCTGCGAAACGCTTCAGGTCTGAGGGACACTGAGTCAAGGAGCCAACACTGGTTCAAAATAACATCGCTGTACTTGTGCAAGTGCAATTTTGAGTATTTCCATTTTGTAATGACGAAGCAACATTCTTTTAGAGTCGTGTTTCTGGCCATTTTCCTTTTAGCTCTGGTTTGGTTTCCACCAACTCCTGAGTGAAACATCTGGCTCTTTAGCTGCTATATGTTCCTTTTTTCATAAGCTAGTCGCTAACTGTGTCCGTCTGCCGTTTGGTGCTGGGCAGGTAGTGTACACTGGGTTTATAAGAACTTTTTTTGCTGCTGCTGGAGTCAAGGTTGATGAGAGCAGAGATTACGGGCCAGATAAACAAAACAATGAGCTAAAAGAGTCTGAAAAGCTCTGTAGATCTGCAGGATAATTTCTTTTGAGTTTATCACTACGAGTGACACCTTTCACATTATACATAGTCATTAAATCCATTCTTGATATAAAAAATATACATTAGTGCAGTTTAGTGTTGCTGATAATGTTTCTCAAGTAAAATATTGAAAATTAGAGTATATTTACTGAAAGCCAAACATCTGCAAAGACTGGCTGCATATATTTTGTCTTTGCGGTTACTAGTATGTGCGTCATAATATCCAAGATGATGCACATACAGCTTCTTCACTTAACTGGACACTGGCTCACTGAGCAACGTACAGACACCATAATCATTCATATATTTCTGGTATATCACTGACTTAGTGTATGCTAATATGTTAGCAGTAAGAGTGCTGTCATTCGTCTGCAAGCTGCAAGCATTAAGCAAATGGTGCAAAAGATGTGAGAAAAGGATACGAAGCACGAGGATCTGAGGGAACTTGTGAATGCTGAATCTTTTGGTGCATTTCCTTCTGGCTTTGCATCTGTTGCATGTCTGAGAGACAAACACAGAGAGGGCGGTGAGATACTGCTGCTGTATAATCCATATATCATCTTTACAAAAGGTATGTGGTGTGTTGTGTGAGACTTCTCACCGGTCTCTCTTCTCCGTCCAGCACATCCTCTTTTGTAAAGAGTCTCAAGCAGTCTTTGAGGGTCACTTCGCCAGAGCTCTTCTGTGGAGACACAGTGCATGTCGAGTCAGAAAACAGCAAACTACACGAAGACTCATCAGCTCCTTTACACCGGCCGTTTCCTGAAGCATTTCTTATGGGGTCAAAATATGATTGGATACTGTAACTTACAGGTGGAAGTCTAGTTCAAACAACTTGCACCACCATTATAGCCTAGGCAACACCATTATATAAAATATGGATGGCTAAACCTTTCCAAAGTGCATGTGTGTGTGTTCTGACCTGTGCGACAGGTATCGAAAGGTCCCAGAATGGATCAAACACCGTGGAGCGGAAGCCACAGATGGTGCAGGTCACAGAGCTCTTCAGCTGTCCAGCAAACAGATCTAAAAGGCAAAAACAAGAGATGGAGAATTACATTTAACATGCGTACACATACAAGGATTGTTTAAGGTAAATATGCAGCCCATCAAGGTAAACCCTTACCCACTACTTTGCTGTCCTCTCTCTCCAAGTACATATTCCACATCCGCTTGCCTTTTTCCTCATCCCTGTGAATGAAACCACACAGTAGAGCTCAAGTCAAACCAGCATCTTACTCCTAAACCTGTTCTTAAAAGACTTACTTAAAAGAAACTGAACTGTGTGTCCTCTAAAATAATTTTCAATGAAAAATCCAAGCTTTTCTCCAGATTTGTTTAAAAAAGACATATTGTCATTTAACATATTTGGGATATTAGTTCTTCTGAAGAATAATATGAAGTTCAGAAATGGCCACATAATGACAGAATCTCAAAGGTAATTAATTACATAGTAATTATAATTTATTTCCACCTTTTTTTTGAGCAGCGCATCCCAATCAGGCATGCAGCGATGCGTTTTTGGCAGTGCAAGGTGTCAGTGACAGGGCAGGTTATGAGTGACTTATTGGGAACAGAGGTGAGAGGTGGGGGTTGTGCTGACTTACGAGAGATGGTCAAAGTCCTCCACGGACACCTTAGGGCGGATTGTCACTCTGTTCACCTCATTATGGAGACCGTCCAATAAGAAGCGCAGAAACTCCTGGGCGTCCTGCTGACTGCAGAGAGACAAAAGGAGAAAATGTTACTTTATTTCAACTGGCATTTTACTCATTTTTACTCATGAGTATATCTGATAAGTTTCTGAAATCAGCTATAATTTTTTAACTGGAATGAATGAAAATGCTTACAAGCAGGAGGAGGGAAGACTTACTTGCAGCCCACAAACTTGGGAGCGTATCTCTGGATCTGGCTCCTGAAATCAGAGGGACTGATGGCCTCGTTGTTCACAGAGGTCCACAGGCTCTGAGTCAGCTTTGCAAACTCTGAGACAGCAGGTGAAAGGAAGGAGAAATAATGACAGAAAATTAAGACCATAATCATGAAAAAATATATTTTCCATTTGTGAGATTTGTACTCATTTGTATGAAAAATAAATATTATGTGTTAAGCATGATGAGTGGACAGCATGGACTCAACCGGGGCGGGTTTTTATGGTAAAGTTACATAAAAATTGGGCATCGAAGGTCATTCTTGAGGTTGTCATCCATACGTGACAAAAGAATTTCAGCTCAATGTCCACTTACTTTCAACTGCATCTCAAGGTCTTCATCAGCGAATGGAACTGGCTCTGGTGTCTACACTTAAAGTGGGTCCTGTGATGACACCTGAACCAGTTCCATGCACTTATAAACAGTCATCTTGCTGATGTGAGATGCGGTTGAAAGCTCTGGAACCCAGCTATCACGTGGACCTTGAGCTGAGAATATTTTGTTACATAAGTTAATTCTAAAAAACTAAAGTAAAAACTGGGAAAACAAAAAACAAGGTGAGGCAACTTTTTTTAACTAATTACAGAGACGTTATACAAAAAACACGGCCCTTTGTACTAAACGTGGGAAAATACACTGGAGTTAGTGACCTGTGAGAACTTGCTGTGCAAACACGCCCTCTAAAAAGGAGTGAAATAGTTCCTTTCATTTTGTGCAAGCACACATTAGTGTATTATGTGCTTTGAATGCACTTAGACGGGTTTAGTTACGTAGCTGATCTTATAATTTCTGTGTGGTCACTCTTCCCGATGAAAGTGAGTCTTTTAGTAATCAGCGTATTAAGTTGTCAGGTCTGTAGCAGTGAGTTAATGTGCAGCAATATGTAGTTTAAGACGACATATTGAGCATAAAGTACATGTAAACTAACAATATGTGACCTACTGCGGAGCCATAAAGTGACTCGACATGGCACTACACAGGTCCACAGTGTTCCTCGTTATGCTGCCAACATGTGATTTAACAGCTCAGAGTCTCGTCCTACCTTCCATGAGAGCAGCGTTAGTCCTGCAGTTGTTGTTGAGGTCTGTGCGATGGACGTTTCTCAGGCAGTAATCTCTTAGCTCGGGAGTGTTACTCAGACATTGCAGGATGGAGTTCATGAAACACTGGAAATCACAAAACAGCAAAAACCATTCATTAAATGAAGATCCAGACTCAGTTGGTGGTCAAAGTGCAGCGTGTTGTACATTAGGCCACAAAGTGAAGCACTTACTGTGTTGCCCAGGTTCCTCAGTCCCACCAGGCCTTGAGGACTCTTGTTCTGTTCAAACAGAAAGGGAGGAGATTTAAGTTTACTCGTGCATTTGAAAAACTAGTTCAAAATATGTGCAAATGAGGGTCATTAATGGGGCCAAAATGGGCTACAACTTCGTTTTTGATGTCCACTTTCTTGGGCTCATGATTGGCTCAATGTGGGGACCATGAAAGTTCTCCTTTTAAAAAGGTCCCACAAGGGCCCCTTATTGGTTATCATGAGTTTAACATGAGTTACCACAGGCTAAATTTAAAACCATATATTTGGTTGCTATTTTGTGTTACCTCAATCATATTAGCATGTCAAATGAATATGTTAAGATGTACTGATGCTAAAGAGACACATGCAGCAATTTTCTAAAAGTAAAATACAGTGCAAAGAGCTATAGATAGTTATGACCTAGCCTGCTGCACATCCCAACAGCTCAGCTTGGTGTCAGTGTGAACAAGCTGTCTGCCATTTATTCAGTGCATACCACCTGATGGTCACATTGTTGGCAGCACCGCAGCACTGTGCTGTGGATATCAGCTACTGTTCCACATTCTCTGGTGAAATACCACAGTGTGTGCTGACCTCTCGCTGCACTGATGAGCCCACCAGCCACCACTCACACCACGGTGACGTCACACAAGCAGGCATGTGATGCGGACTGAAGAGAAAAGCTGTTCTGGGAATCTGCAGAACATGACGTTGGTGTCAAGTTGTTTTGTGTGAAGAGTTTCACTTCACTGCCTGAGTGCAGGATCAACTAGTTTAGATTTTGACATATCATGGTGCTGCTGGTGGTGTGGTGTTAATCATCTGTAAGGTCAGACTGATGCAGGGTTCTGAAAGCCACCACACATCCGCTGATAGTGGTACTTTTAGATCGAGACTGCTTATGTACGTACGACTGGGCAATCACAAGCATCCGGCTTTGAAACAACATTTAGAACAACTCAATCACATGTATCAAGCCTGCATGACCAGGTAATGGGTTTGCAGTGGACAAGGTGAAACTTGATTTGATTTGCAGATCAAAAGGTGTGTAGACATCTAGGTTAAAAAAAGCTAAATGTAGAGAAACATGCCACTGGAACTGCTTCACACTGAAATACAGTCACTTAGATGCAGCTATCTAAAAATCTTTCACTTTAAACCAAATTTTAATTTAAATTTTTAACCGAGACGTCCAGACACCTTTTGACCAGTAGACAACAAATCATTGCTTCCTGGGCTGCTTTAACATTAGCCAATAGCTTATTATTAGAAAGCTAATATATAAAAGGGCTGGATTAATCAATTAATAAATTAGGCCAATGAAATCAGCTGCAAAGTATTGCAATGTTCAACATTATTTGGCGCCTTCTAGTCACATCCAAAAATCCTATTTCTTATAAGAGATGGCACACAAAAAAGGTAAAATCGAGATCTAGCAGCGTAAGGTTCTGCTACCCGACCCATATCTGATGGTTCCTGAAAAGGTACTGGGTTTGAGCTCAGGGTTGGACTGTTTTCTTGTGCAAAGCTTCAGGCTCAAGAGGAAATTCTTATCTTTTGCCATATGACAAAAACATATAGCCTACATAAAACAAAACAGATATCAGGTCGGGTTTGGGTCTCAAGTTTGGCAGAACCAGCTGGGTTCAGGTTGGGTCTTATGGGCCGAGGTCAGGTCTGAGTTTTAGGCCCTTGCAGAACTCTAGCAGAAACACATTGTTACTGGCCTAAACAAGGTCATCTTTGAACTCTGAGTTGAATAATTGCGGTAAATAGATAAATACTTTTGACATTTTTTCCTGTGGCGACAGCAGTATCTGCGTATTAACAGGTGACATCTTGGTTTGTGACTGTAGCACATCCCGAATGAGGGAACACAGTGACAGTGTAACATTCATGACTCGGAGCAAGTCAGCACTGTCATGCATCAGCACCTCTGCTGACGGCCGAGGAGCTGCACTCAGAAATAACAGCGTGAAGGCAGCAACACGCTGATGGAAGCATGCATGAAAGCACAAACGCAAATGAACTGTTGCTGCTGTAAACTGAGCAGCAGCGTCAGCTACCTGTATTTCATGTTAATCTATTGTAGTTCATATCTGTGTTACAGTGTTCAGACTTGGAGATATGAGGTGTGATTTGGAGTACCAAGCTAAGCAGAAAGAGTGTGTCTTGATAACAGTTTGCTTACACTTCACATAAGGCATTTTAAGTAAATATGAACATGTTAGTACATGCTAATGTGCTGTTATCCTTGTCAAGACTTTCAGCAGAGAGGTTTAGTGCCTCATGATGGCCGTCATGTGGTTGCAAAAGCTTTCCAACCCCGAAAATAGAGCTGCGACAGCCCTCCCGGCTAAAATCTTATTCATTTTTTTCCCTTTGTGTTTCTCTTCTTCTCTGCAGTATTTGAAGGTGACCATATGGTGCGAGTCCCAACCTGCTGCACTGCTGTGAGTACTGACCAGCGGGGCTCGGCACGCTCAGCAGGCGGCCTGTGATTTAAAAGACCCATCCAAAAACCGAGGGATGTGATGCGTTCAGGTAATCTCTGTGCTCCGAGCGACAACGCTCTCCGCTGGTTGGCATGACTTCAGAGAGAAGGAGAGAGCTAGAGAACGTAATGTTCTGAACCAGCTATGCAAGCCTGGTCAAGGCCATATAACATGTGACGAAGGAAGCAACACATGGTGCCAGCTATGCCACTCCCTTCGAAACAGTATAAACATAAATCTCTGCTACAGAACAGCAGGGCTGGGAGAGGTCCAGAATACCATACTCAAGTAGAAATATTGGTACTTTCCTGAAACTGCACTAAGTAGAGAAAATAATACTGATGAAAAATACCTACTTCGGTGAGGAAAAACTCATTTAAAATGCATTGGGAGTAAAGTTATTGAGTTCATTTTTGAACCACTGCCAACTTTTATACAGTTGGAAAAGGCACAGAAATGTTCCTCTCTCAGCTGACTGCTCATTCACTGAATGCTGAATGCTAACGACAGCATGCTAACACATTCAAAACAGAAATGCTAAGATGCTTATGAAAACATAGAAAGTAATGATTATGTTTTTCAGCGTGTTAGCATGCTAACATTTGCTAATCAACACTAAAGACAAAGTGCAGCTGATGCTGATGGGAATATTATTAGTTCTGCAGATATTTGGGCATAAAACAAAGGGACAAATTGACTGATACAAACTGATACAGCTGCACTGATTAGTCGATTAACGGATTAGTTGATCGACAGAAAAATAATCTGCAGCCATTTTGATAATCGATTAATTGTTTAAGTCATTTTTCAAGCAAAAATGACTAAATTTCCTGGCTCCAGCATCTCAGATGGGAGGATTTGCTGCTTTTCTTAGTCTTATGTGATGGTAAGCTGAATATATTAGGATGTAGGACTGTTGGTTGGACCAAAACAAGCAATTTGACGACATCACCTTTGACTTTGGGGAATTGTTATGGGCATTTTTTAAAACTGTTTTTTTTCACATTTTATAGACCAAAAGATTTACTGACTATTCTATAAAATGATAGACTAATCGATAATGAGCATAAAACTTAGTTTTTCTAGCTACGCTAGATGAAAAGTCAGAGGATCACCAAAGTCATTAGGATTAATCCTCTGGGCACCATGAATGTCTTTACCAAATTTCATGGCAATCCATCCAAAAGCTGTGAAGATATTTCAGTCCAGACCAAAGTGGTGCACCAACCGACCAATCGCCATCACTAGAGCTGCTAGCATGGCGAACTTAAGTTAAAGCAAAACAGATGCTGATTGTAGACGAACTAAAAAGTACATTTATAAAAAAAAAACAACTACTAAATTACACTGAGAAAAGTTAGTGCAATTAGATACTGTGTGTCCAGTGTAAACACAAGCATGCACACCGCTGAGAGCGACTAATAAAGGAAGGACAAAGACTTGAAGCATAGCCGGCTAACTCATTCGCACTGCCGTAAACACATCAAACCCACATGGACAGAAATATGTGTGTGCTGTGGGAAGCTCTGTGTGTTAACAGAACTGTACAGATGATAAGGTGAGACTCATTATCACACAAGACACATTCCTTATCAGCAGCACTCCTCCCTATTACGCAACTAACGCCACTCTCGAGTTGTTACAGCTGCTGTTCTTAACTCCCCTGCTTTGTGTTCATGCCTGTTCTTTTGTGTGTGCTTACAGCCCAGTCCTCCACTTAAGGGCTGATAAAGGCCTAAAAGGTCAGAGCTGGACCTCCACAAAAAAACTCTATGGCTTTCCATACAGTGTCAAAATTTAATTAGATGTTGACTGCTGTGATTTTCCAGTTTCTTCTTTTAAAAAGCTGCTCACAAATGACATTTTCATGCAAAAGACTCGCTCATTTGCCTCAAACACAAATTCAACTAGTTTTCATTCAAATAGCAATGACCTTACAGTGACCATACTGTATTTCATGGTGTCTATTTTGTCTCTGCCAGTTTGCCATGATATTTTTTACTGCATATGAATAATTGCTTATAAGTTTACTGTGATATTTGTGTACAATTGTTATTATATCTATGAGAGATCTACAGGCCTGAAACAAAACTTACATTAACAAAGTTTAAGTGAATATATATATTATTTTTTTCACAGCCTTCACGCAGGTTTATAATATAACTGAGTTAAATATATTTTTGCAATCACATCTGAAACAATTTTCTGAAAGTAAAACATCCAAACTTCCCATCATATTCTTTAATATTGTTAATGTCAAGACTGTTGGCTATTTACTGTCCATACTTATCAACAATCAGCAAAGCTAAATAATTTGACTTTAGGGCTTTTGCACGCCTAAAAACTACTCTTCTCCTGGGGGGCCTGCTGGTCCAGACCCCCTTCTGAAGGCTGAGCCCCCCAAAATATATCTGCGGTGACGCACCTGGTAAAACATGGTATGATGAACTTTAAAAAGTCTGTGAGTACAGACAGAAAACAAAAGGCATTCTTTCTAAAAAAGTTACCAATATGAAAGGGTATCAAGAAGAGGAGGGTGCTATTGGAAAGGTGAGACAAAAGCAGAGGTGCAGCGGTGGTGGACTCACCTTGGCCTGGTTGATGATCAGACCCATGAATGTGGACACCAGCTTGGACCGGGACAACGACGGACTCTTTCGCCGCAGGTCGGGTTTGTCTAAGGGGAAAGCGGCCGGTTCCTCCGGTACTGTCACCGTATACGAGTGTCGCAGAGACGGCATGGTAACGCTGTTGAATGTTGTCCGAGACCAGTATGGTAGCGTCATCCAACGCAGCTGGACACAGTGAAATCCCACCGACGGGCTCTTTACTGAGGCTGAAGTCTGTAATCGATTCCTGCTGTATCTGCAGGTTGCTGTCAGTCTCTTCTGTCCCGCACCTGTACTCAACCTTCCCGTGTTGAAGAGTAACACAGATGGTGCGTGTGTCGGAGTTTTTACTGCGTGCAGTAAACGCCCCCTCCTAACCCGTGAAGACTGGCGCTGCCTTCAAGTGCTGTAGGAAACATGAGGCCTGTGACAATTCTGCTCTTGGTGCACAAAGACAGTTGTTTCCTACCTATTTTGTCCGGCGTACCCACTTGTACTACTGCCATTTGGAGTGACAGAAACTGGTTGTTTCAACCATTTATTGTATCTTTATTTTTGTTTTTGTTTTTTTCCCAACTAGTCTTTCTGCAGCTTTAATCAACTTACAGCTGACTCAGGTTGGTGGAAAACTGAGGCATGTCTTGTGCAGTCAGACTACCATAGTTGGTAAGTTACTGTGACAGTAACTATAAAGATTAGCATCACACAAATTTGTAATCTTACGTGTGTGTTGGTTTTTCTTCTAAACACAAATATGTGTATATATATTATCAAATCATAATTTCTATTTTTTCAAATTAGCTGAGCGTCAAAAGTATCCCCTGGTAACTGCAGAAGTACCCCTGGTTGGGAAACACTGCATTAAGAGTAACAAAGAAGCTGTGAAAGAGCAGTGGTGTAAGAAGTATACTCCGATTATTTACCTAAGTGAGAGTACAAATACCACAATATAAAAATACACGTTTAGAAATTAAACCGATTGTCTAGTTAGCTAACATCCAATATGTGAGTGGTTTAAAAAAGGTTAAAAAAAAGAAAAGAAATCACGTGTTAGCAGAAAATAAAAGCTCTCATCAGCTTTATTCCACCTTCCAAAACCTCAGCCCCTAGCAGACCTTGACTCTGATCTTTAGACTGTGGTTCTGACTTGACACAGACATTACTCTGAGTCTGATAAGAAGTAAAACCTTGTAAACCTTTACACGTCCTTCAGCCTTCTGCATTGTCGTTTATCTATTGGCTAAAAGAGAGACAGCGTTAAAATCACTGACGCTGGTGCTTTCAGAGTCACTCACACACCATACTCAGCTGATGAATCAGGTTTTATACATGGTTGTATATGGGGAGGGGTGAAACCACACAATATGTCTCTTAATTCAACAGAGTCTGTTGGACTGAATGACATACTGACCATTTTGCTGTTTTTGAGCCTCATCAGTAAAAAAAAATAAATAAAAAATCAGGCTGAGATTTGTGCTTTTTTTTCCTATGTGTACGATTTCAAAATTTCCAATGGTAAATTTCTTTTAAAAAAGACACTGCGGCAGACAGCAATGCAGACTGCTACTCCCTACTGAGAGTGAAGGGCTGAAAGACAAACAAAAACAACAAAATAAAGACATCAGAATAATTTGAATGATGCTGTTATAGCATACAAATTCTATGCATGGGGCTTTAACTGATAATGGGGAGATTTGTAATATTGACTAAACCCAGTCACGCTCCCAGAGGTTGATCCTCTAACAATTTGGACACTCTGTGAGCTTTCCTATATCGCCATATCTCAAAAGTGGCCAGTTGTCATGGAGGTTGCTGAGCACATTCATATTTCAAAGGTGACAAACCCACTTGATCTTTTTAAATGACCCCTATGGCCTTTTGTTCTAACACCAAAAAAGACAAACTTTACAGAATCAATAATTGATATCAATAAAAATGTCGCAAAACTGACATTTACCCACATATAAAATGTATGGATTTGGTGAATAAGGGGGGATAAAACTTGATGCGAGAGATATGATCAAGATAACAGCCATGTACTGCACACTATGATAAAAACTGTTGTTAATAATCACCTCTGAATGCCATGTTATGTAACAAGACACATGCATGCAATAAAAATGAATTATCTCACAGACATACAGGTTTGAGGTTGCTACTGTTTTCAGCGAGAGAGAAAATCACTGTGAGAGAACTCTCCCAAATAATTATAATAATTACGACTTTAAGCGCACACATTCCATTATAACAAAGCCAATCCCTTCATTCAAACATGCAAACATGCAAACATGCACTTCCACTTTGCTCCTCCACCCCCAGGCGTGCCGTACATCATGTATACACATGCACGTCAGTGAGGGAATACCTTGAGCATGTCTGAGCAAACACAGGGATTCTTTTTCTATAAACTTCATGGTCACCTAAACTTTACAGTGAGTCACTCACTTAGCTGCCTTTACAAAGAGCTGTGAATCACGCACAGTCAAATACCAACAGCATGAGGAAATAAGTGACAGATGCATGGAAACTGTTCCTGAGCATGGTCCGAGCAGAACAGCTAATCAGAGAACTCTGATAATATTGAAACATGCTTCGGTAGATATTCAGTATTTTTCAAAATAGATAATTAGTATTTAGTACTAACTGTCCTGCAGGTGACTACAGAAATGACCTTCAGGTAAAATTTATATTAATAATTTATCATCTGGGGAATATATTTTGATATTTTGGAGATGGGTACAGTAATGGGTTTCCCTCTCTCCCCACTCCTTTCTGCATTAGCAATAGATCCGCTTGCAAAAGATAATTAGACAAACATCAGTTTAAACCTTTTTGCAGATAATCTTTTCATGTATTTAACTAACTTGGAAAAAACCATACAGCCTTGTTTGTTTTTAATTGTCTCAGGTCAAACTGAAATAATGGCAGTAGGGAAATATCCATCCATCTATTATCTATACTGCTTATCCTCAGAGGGTCGGGGGGGGGGGGCTGAAGCGTATCCCAGCTGACGTTGGGCGAGAGGCGGGGTAGATTCTGGACTGGTCGCCAGTCAATCACAGGGCTGACACATAGAGACAGACAAACATTCACACCTACGGAAAATTTAGAATCATCAATTAGCCTGCATGTCTTTGGATCGTGTGAGGAAGCCAGAGTACTCAGAAAGAACCCACACAGACACGGGGAGAACATGCAAACTCCATACAGAAAGGCCCCCAGCCGACCGGTGGGGTCAAACCGAGAACCCTCTTGCTGTGAGGCAACAGTGCTAACCACTGCACCACCGTGCCGCCCAGAGGAGAAATGTACACCCAAGATTATTTAACAATGATGTAAGTGCAAAAAATATTTAGGACGTGTAATAAGTGACGATGACCAACAGATATATAAAAGAGAGTCTGTTACACACACACACACCTACAAACTTAGGTAACCATAGATACACAACATTCACCACAAAGGGAGGGAGGACACTTAAACAGTGTTTTCAATACAGATCACATTTGAGGGGCATGTAAATAATCAGTGGCCCGACTGAAGCAGAAAGAGTTTAAACTGTATTGTCCAACATATCTCAGCATGTGAGTGTGTCTTCCGCTTTTCTAAAGGAACAATGCTACGTTAACACCTGTTGCTAAATACGACATTAGCTACAAAAAATATTTGAATATATAAACCTTTTTTTTTTTTAAGTATTGCTCACTTTTTACTACATCCTTTCATACTGTGAAGTCTTATCATTGAGAAGGACTACTTTCAGTGTTTATTCGGTCAACATGCACTCTGCAGGCACTGTAGAAGCTAGCTGTAGATTATTAATACAAAATATAAATCAACTAATTAATTATGATGTATTATTATAGATACCCAGCAGTAAAGTAATTGAAATTAGCTCCAACTTTACCAGCTGCAACATTAATGTATCACTAATTATAAACCTGTAATATATAATATACTGTATATGATTCTGTAATGGGTCATTCTGCATAATGAGTAGTTTTAAAATATACTTAAAGTACTTTTTGGTATATTTTGATGATAATACTTTTGTACTTTTACTTAAGTAAGTAATGTAGGGACGTTTACTTGTAACAGAGTATTTTTACACTGTAGTATTGCTACTTTTACTTAAGTAAAAGATCTGAATACCTAATCCACCACTGCTGCTTGTACAGTATGATAATATTGTTGCCTTAAACTGAAATTATGTGTCCTTGCAGTGAGCGGCTGCATCTGCACCTTCTCCCTTTTCATCCATTCACCTTTATTATTGTGCCTTTTGCTTAACTTGTATTTGGTTTCCTTTGTATTTAATTAAATACATTTGTATTTTAAATCCCTGATATCTTAATCCTCAAAAAACACATTCGGAAAACATTTTAATTCTGTGCAAATAACTCAAAATCAATTCTGTTGTCTTCTTTGTTAAACGTCACGCCTTTATCTTCTCGTGGACTTGCACGTGCTGATGGAAACCCTCTTGTTTTGAGGCTGGGAAATAAAGTTTGTACTCAGTGTGCTCAGTGAATTCTTAGGTGGCATAGTTGTTAATTTGGCCTGTAATAAGACCTGGTTAAGCCCTCTTTGCGGCTTGGCCACACAAGACACACAGAGGATTAAGGAACTTGAATACCTGGGAAATTTAGAACATAACATACATTGCATGTGAGATTTGGAAATAAACACATAACGAAATAGAAAATACACCCACGGGCTTTTCACATGTTGGGATATTAGTAATATATGAATGGTAATATGAAGATTAGACTGACTTAATGCCACCAGCAGCTGGTTTCAGTTGAACATGTTAGTAGCATCTTAACTGACATAGAGACAGAGAGATATTTAACTCAAATGCCCTTGTTTTTACTCCTTTTTATTAGAGCTGTTGTGTGACTGTTGATTTGTGATTTAGAAGAATTTAGTTTTATCAGCTTACTGCTAACCAAGCTAGCCACTATTCTAGCGGCCTGAGGCTAATGTGTTGCTAGCTGTTGAATTACTGTGGGGATAACTCTTGTGTATTTTACTCTTTTTATTTTGACTCTTGTGGGCTCTGTGCGTATGTTTACCAGATTAATTTAAGTCAAGTCAAGTCAATTTTAAATTGATTCAACAACAACACCCTCTATCCTTATACCCTCGATTCAGATAAGGAAAGCTCCCCCAAAAAACCCATTTAACAGAGAAAAACTGGAAGAAACCTCAGGAAGAGCAACAGAGGAGGGATCCCATGTACAGACTACACCAACACAGTAAAATGATCATATTATTATAATATTATGTAGCATCTATGCTACGTGCATAGTGAGCGCAGAAGACTACAGAATACAAAGGTAATAAATGACAGTAATTATAAGCACTTATGTATTTTTCAGTCTGCCTTGTTTGAACAGTGCAGCCCAACCTACATGTCTGTCACCTCCCCGTACATTCAACATCCAGCTACTATCAAATGTCACTGACAGTTGATGGACAACGCACGGCACACAGTCACAGCGCACGTTTCATTGTGAAAAAATTTGATTGGAACTACGTTGCTAAGAGACTGAGCTGCATTAATCAAACTTTACTGAGACACTGCCACAGGACAAAAGCTTGGGCCCATTTTTAATGTTTGTGGTTTAAATACAATTCATATTAAAAAAAAAAAGGTGCTCTTTTTGGTGTAATGTAATATAACTGAACATGTAGTCTTTATTATTTATGGTAATAAAATAAGTTTTCCAGCTGAAATACAGAAACTGTAAAGATTTGTCTTGTGTGACTTCATGCTTTGCATCAAATAACTTTGACTCACACTGACTTTGAGAACTTGTTCATTTATTGAAGGCCGTGGTGGTGCTGCTCTCAAAGAATAACACATCTTTTGGATGTTTTTAAACATCAAAAAAGAAACTGATTATTAAAAAAAAAAAAAGTCATGACATATACCACCAAACTGACAAGGACTGTACATTTGTACATAGAAGGTAGCAAAACAGATGTACCTATGAAAAACAACTTACTGTATAACTAATACAAAATGGAGAATTTCAGTTGGCTTCAGTTACATAAGATGTGTGGTGGCAATATATTGACATTTATAACGCATGAGGTGCCAAATAGAAAACATTCACCAGGGGGCCATACTTGGAGAACTTTACTCTACTGACATTATTACAGTAAGTCCTCACATGTCCATCCTAAAAGTCAAACTGTTGTTCAGAATCAATGAGTCGGAGCCAACAGTCAATATTTACGGCAGGAGTGACTTAGATAGAAATGAAATATTTTAATGGCACAACTGATTGCAAACCGTACAGCCGCAACACAACCTGGGCACTAGTCTATGACACCAAAATGTGAGTTAAAAATATAAGAGTATTCACTTCACAAGGTGCTCTCCTCACACATAAATACTCACTTCATTCATAAACTCCACTTTGACATCCAAGATAATTATATGCCACCCATTTACAATGTACTCCCCCACTGTTTACATTATGAATTATATGATCCTGTGTTCTTCTTACATGATCCATCTCCTCTTTGCGGCCACAAGCTGATGTAGATTTTGTTGGTTTAGAATGATGAACACTGTGATTACAGTAGTTGGTCTGGAGGTCAAATAGGAAGTAAATAGATCAGCTCTGCTCTGGTTAAAGCTAGCCAGTAGATCTACTGTTCAACAGAGAATTTATATTCACACACTTTTAACTCCAGACACTATCAGAGCAGGACCCTTAGAGGCCATGTACACCTGGTATTAACATGTGATCTGTATCTGTGTATCTTATCTGGATAAGGATATACATATGTCGATGCAAAGCAAAGGCTATCAGGTCGGCCAGACACACATCTGGAGGTGGTCTGGGCCGCACTGTGATTGGATCTCAGCCAGGTGTCAATGCAGTCTGCATGCTTGGACGCTTTCTTAAGAAAAGTGGCCAAAAGGAAACATAAGTAGAGCTGAGACAGCAGCATTAGTTGTGGGGGCTCTCTAAGGACCTGCAAGACAAGGGTCACATGACCAACGGTGAAAGACGAATTGGCAGTAGTTAGCAAGCCCCCACCCCCACCCCTCTGAAGTGAATTCTTATGGACTTTGGTCACACAGACCTTATCATGTCCAGTCTGCGAGGGCGCCACGAGTGGATAAAATGTGCTATGAGACGGGACTTAAGTCCTCACTTCTTTCGAAGAAGATGAACTGATAGTTGTGACTGTTCTTAACAGTATCAGCAATGGTCATTTACGCAGGATATGTGCAGGTCTGCTGCTTTTAAGGCTGGGTGTAATTATTATTTTCATTTTCGATTAATCTGCTGATTATTTTCTCGAGGAATCAACTAATCTTAAGTTTGGTCTGTAGGATTTCAAAAAATTTCCTAAAGCCCAACGAGACATCTTGAAATTTCTTGTTTTGTCTGACCAACAGTCAAAAATCCAAAGATATTCAGTTTACTATCACATAAAATGAATTCAAGAAGAAAACACTCACAATTGAGACGCTGAAACTACACAATGTTTGGCCTTTTTGCTTAAAAAAACCCAAACATAAATTGATTAATTGATTACCAAAATAGTTGCAGATTAATTTTCTGTCAATCAGCAAATTCACAGAATAACAGAGATAAACTGATAAACTCTCCAGAAATTCCACTTTGAATTTGAATTGAATTATAGATTTGGACAGACCTGGACATGCGCAGATGTTTGTTGTACCTAATTTCTGCATATTGAGATCCGATCACATTACGGGCACAAATGACACAACGGGAACGCTTATTAATATCAGGTGTAAATGCAAAGGCCTGTGACCAGATTACTGCTCCTCGCAATTATGTTCATTATGCAACTATTCATTAGTTATAACTATTAGTGATTTACACTCTGTTCCAATGCAGAATATAAAGTGTTCACAGCAGTGTAAAGGAACGGTGTGGATGGGTATGGAAGTGTTTGCCTTCAACACCAGAGTCCCGGGTTCACCTTCCATCTTTCTTACACGTAATTGACATTAATTTACTTTGGCGCCATCTGGTGGTAGTATCAAGGTGGCAGATGGTAATGCATTAATTTTTCATTAAACAAAAACCAACAGAACAATTTAAAAGCTGTCATAATCACATTAAAAAATTGACACATAGTGGCTTTAAGTGAATGATAATACAGTAAAGTGTCCTGATATAAAAAATAATGGAGGAGGTGAAGAATGACACAATGTGAAGTGGAGGGTGAAACTTTTGTCCACATGTCTGACTTACTTTAGTTATGTACCTTTAGTTGCATCAGTAATATCTGGACTCAAAGATTTGTGAACGTACAGTGTATTCTGTCTAGATTTTCTGACTGGAACACAGCTGATCTACTGGCTAATCGACGCTGACATTTTGTGCATCTCCAAGTCTTTTTTTCTGTGTTATCTTTTTCATCTGTTCGCCTTCCTTTGCTCACAGGGTGTTAGGAGAGGAGAGTGTGAATACGAGCCAGCAACATGGCGATCACAGCGCTGACGCTCAGCAGAGAAACCGCAGGCGTCAGGTTACAGCTCGAGCTCACAGCTGGGAAAAGAAGAAAACATTCATTATAGAGGATGCTCTGTGGCGCTTGTTAAAATATATTTATTGTTTATTTTGTTTCTTGTTTATATATTTAAGTTAATTTATATTAACCTATTTTTGTTATTGCTATTGTATTGTAATGTCTGGACGCTAATGTTTTTTGTTTAATAAGATGCTAAATATTTGTAACTTTTGTAATAATCCAAAATACACTTATTTGGTATGTTTAGTGTAAAATGTAAGGAAAGCAAAAAGTGCAGAATGACTGTATACATTTATGACAGAATGAAATTTGGATAGAAAACACCCTCTGAGTTGTCATTTTACAATCTGATGAACACAGAAACGTTTATTCTTTACATTTTATTTTGAAATAAATATTTGTCTTTGCACATGTTTTCAAATGTATGCAAAAAAAGTTGTGGTTCAAAACAATTATTTTAATAATCACATAGGCTTTCCTTACTATGGAGAAGTACAAATGTCAAAACAATAATATTAAAAATTCATAAAGGTTTGACACCAGAGAAAATACAGATAATGTAGTAGGTGATAAAAGCACATATATTTTTTTATTTTCATATTTGTCAATTTAATTTTGTTTGTATTTATTGACTTGTGAATATATTTTGTGCATTTATGTGTTCTATATTTACATCTCTATTAATTTTCCCTCGTTATGTCTGTACTTTCAGTATTTATTTTTGAATTTATATCTATTTATTTACGTGTTTGTTGGTGTGGTTTTGATATTCAGGTGCAATAATAAACAGCAGACTACAGATGTACAGGCAGGTAATGCCACTTGGCCGCCAGAAGAGGTCACTCACGGCAACTTTTACAGTGTGTTAAACCTATAATGCCATGATAGGCTGATTTATTTATTGAAGCAGCTTTAGATCCATCAGAGCTTCTCTGTTCTGCTCTGGGAACTCCCTGCCCTGCTCACTGACTTGCAGGTGACGATGCTGTCTGTTCCATCAGTGACGGTGTGTGTATATGTGTGTCCGGTCCTTACTCCGGCAGCTTTTCCCATCTCGTTGCAGCATCCCAGTCACACAGCTGCAGACCGGTCCAGTCGTCTTACTGGTGCAGATCTGCTCGCAGCCTCCATTGTGCTCCTCACACCAGTCCGACTCTGAGGAGACATCACAGGTGAGTCATGGAAATCTTTGAAAAGCTTTAGGAATTTGGCTGAATAGCTGAGGAAAAGTGCTGTAAAAGATCTTGGATATAATATTTTCTGTTGCCAGTGAACTTAAAATATTTCTTGAGGACTTTCTGCGATGAACCAAACAGGTGGAAACTGTGTTTTTACACATTTCTAGTCAGAATTATTTCTAATATGATTAGAAATTATGAGTTGTTTTGCTCTTAATCTGCTGCAGATTTCTAAGAAACGTTATATGATATGAGCTACCTGAGCTACCTGTATTTTCAGAGAATGACAACAACCTGGACTGGACTCACACAATTAGACCGTACTTACCTCTCCTTCTTATGGGTCCCACACTCAATATATGCTCTTTATGGTCACTGTCCTCCGAGTACATTCTTCTCTTGTGCGGACAGTTCTGGATGCACAGTGCACATACATTAATACAGCAGACGTCGATCCATTGTCACTTTTATTTTAAGATGAAGAGCTTTTTTCTCACCACTTTGCATGCATTGGTTTCTGAGTCGCACAGGGAAACGTCACAGTGGAGGTGGACCTCATCGTAATCCCCGATGAACTTGAAGACGGTGACGTGGAAGCGACAGGTGAGTGACACACCGTTCTCTGCCATGCCAATGGTGTTGTCCTTAATGTTTGGACACCTAGAGAGAGAGTCAGGTATTAAAGGAACACACTAAGCCTTACATTGTGCATGTGTGTATTTATATGTGTTTGTGAGAGCCTACCCTCTCTCTATGATGATATAGCGGAGTCTGTCACTGCTGTAGCGGGACGGCGTGGCCCAGCACATGTTAACTATCAGGATGAGCTGGTTTTCATCTGCCCCTTCCACGAAGACGCCCACGAAGAGGATGTCTCGCGTGCTGAGCACCACCTCCCCCTCCCTGTAAGGATTGCGGTATGAGGAGTTCTTATATAGAGCCATCTTGGTGATGAAGTTTCCTTCCTGTGTCGGTAAGGTGAGGTTTATCACACTGGAGGATGGAGGACAAAGGAGGAGAAATTAGGCCACCTGTTATGTGTAGTCATATCATTTTGTTTTATCTGAAGTCAATATATTATTCTACAGCTAGTCCTTGTGTCTCTGTCTATCTGACCTGAGCATGGGCTTGAGGACAGTCTCCAGCGAGATCTTCAGGTCCAGTTCGTAGGCGCAGGAGAACTCCACATTGATGGTCTTGTCTCTGGTGATGACGTTCCCGGTGTTGTTCACACTCTCTATCCACACAGTATTCTTATACATGATGTGTGTGCCGTTCGACTGTCCGAGAGATAAAGGGATATTTAACACATTCACCATCAGGAAATTGATACGTCAGGTCGGCTGCCTAATTATATTTTGATATTTCACAGTTAATAGTTAAAGGAACAGTCTGACGCTTGTTTTCTGTCAAAAAACATGCCCACTAAAACTTTCAAAGCTCACTGATAAACATGTGTTTGTTTATTCCGTAGACAATTTGTGGTTTTAGGGGGAGTTACGTGCTGAAACTATTTCTTGGCGAACAACAGTTTATCCTTTTAATTTTGCTGAAACAGTTCCAGATAGAGCACAGGTTGCCAGATACGGTTGAGGCCAGAGGTTTTGTATGTCTCTGTAGATAACTCTTCTTTGCCAAGAAATAGTTAGAGCGCATAACTCCCCATAAAACATCTTTTTGATTATGTATTATACAAACACAGAGGACAGCGTATGGGGTAAGAGGTGTTGGTAGGCATTCTTTTTCATTTTAGACAGAGCCAGGCTAGCAGTTTCCCTCTGTTTCCAGTCCTTGTGCTAAGCTAGGCTAATCGCATTCCGAACTCCAGCTCTGTACTTAACACACAGACATGAGAGTTATATTGAGCTTGTCATCTCACTCTCAGAAAGAAAGCAAATAAGTGTATTTCTCTAAATGTTTAACTATCCCTTCTACTCCTATTTAATGAGCGCCCAGTACAAATTTTGCCTAGCTCAGACTGGAAGCAGAGTAACAGGTAACAACAGGTATTGTGGTTGAAACAAGTGACGCTTGGGAGCTTGTCTTCAAAGGTTGAGAGACCGAGTGTGGGGTGCAAAGAAACAGTTTTAAAAAGGCGATCCAGCTAGAAAGTAAGGTAATCAGACCACTGATAGTCTTACTTGCTTCATGAGTGCTGACTCATGAAGCAAGTAAGAATACGAATGAATGTAAACGGACCTGTACGATGGAGCCGCAGTGCCCCTTAGTGTTGTTGATGCGGAACGAGATGAAGTCCTCTCCCTCGATGCCGGCGCAGTGCTCGTCGTTGATCCTGACGTCCTCTCGTTCAAAGCCCAGCTGGAAGAGCTTACACTTGGAGATGGAAACCTCCATCTGAGCATGCTTACAGGTCACCTCCGCCTGGAGAATGTCGTCATCACCTGTCAGACACACAGACAGACATCACGCACTGTACATGGCAGCGTCAGACCAACATTATTATTCCAGGAAAGTGTGGCCCATGATGCTTTAAATACTGTTGCCTAAGTGCCTTTTTTTCCTTTACAAGAGTGATATTCTGCACAGGAACATGTTTTTGTATATTTCTGGCCTAAAAATGGTAAAATGTATTAGTATACATATTTAACTACTACATAAAAACATTTAACTGCTCACTTATTTAATAAAAAACAACTACAGTATTCTATACAAAACGATGAGACATTTTTATGACATCTTACATACTATGTAAAATAAGGACAGCCATATGATTTTAACAGTCGAGCCAGACTGCAACATTGACACGGCTGATATCATCGGCCGATTTTAGCTTATCACATATATATTGGCATTGGTGTATATGTCTGCAGATAAGTAACAACAAATTGTAGCACAGATTATTGTATTTTGCAACTGTAAAATTTCCTGCTCAGTACATATCTTAGTCACACTTAGTCAAATACCAGAAACGGCCTAAAAAAACCCCAATATCAGTAGGGCTCTGTTTGACAACTTAGAATATTAGACTGTAAGAAGGCTTCATTTTGAACATTTGCACATGTATGTTAAACAATAAAAAACGAAATTCTCTTTATGCCAGACAAGTGAAGCAGTGCTTAAGTGCCCAATTTAAAAAACAGGAACGCAGATCAATTACTTAAAATACAGCAAACCATATTAAACATAAACTTCTGCGATTATACTTACAAATCTAGTCTACATTTTTGGAACATTATAAATGATGCTAGGTAAAGTAGTAGTTAAGACATTTTGTAGTATCTTATATTGTAAAGTCCACTGAACTCCCCTGATGTCAGACCAAGAGTATAGTATAGTATATATATATATACATATATATATATATAGTATATCACCTTAGCTGTAACATATTTATCATAGTATCATTTACAGCATACTGGGACAGGATTAAAACTGGGGATGGATGATATCACCTTATTGCCCTATGAGGCGCTCACCTGCAGTGCTGGTGGGTAACTCTGGACAGCCACACAGGTCACCTCCGTTCTCCAACTCACAGGTGAAGTTTGTGCAGATCTCTCCTGCACAGGGGTCGTAGATCCATTCTGCTAAAGACAGGTCCACAAACAATGTTAGCTGTCACACACAAAGTTAGCTTAATTAAGCATGTATGTTCGGTATGCTGACTAACCAGCCAAACTATGGCGGATGAAAAGCGCTGAGTGAAATTTCTGCCAAGGGCTTAATATCCACTGGGGACGGGGAGGACATGTCGCTCTCAGTAACATTATACACACTGCAGTGTAAGATCCTTCCACAGTGGGCATCAAAATCAGTAAATTAGTAAAATTGTGGCTTTAAGAATGCTCGCGGTGCCCTTACAGCAGTTCTCTTGGGTGATCCACTTGGTGGTGAGGGTGCCCAGGGAGCGGCAGGCCTCTGCGTAGGCTGCCAGTGAGCCGCAGACCTGAGCCTTGCGGTGATTGTAGCAGCCGTCCAGGTAGCAGGACTGGTAGAAGGGCCGGGGATCCAGCAGGCCGTGGCACGGCTGGAAGAAACCCTTCAGCTGGGTGAGCTTCTGACAGGCATCTTCACCTTGCAGTGCCACCACCGCCGTGTTGTCACAGGACTGAGCCAGAGCCACGTACTGGGTTTCATCACAACTAGAGGAGAAAGACCAACATCCAACTGTCAAAGTTAATTCATTATTAATGAGAAATGCTTATCCAGCAGATGGGCCTGGTGGGCCTGTGTAGCAGCCATTTGAGTGATAAATAACAAAGTGTTAACTCAAAGGGCACCAGCAGCAGGCACTCTCTAAAAAAGTGGGCAAAAAGATGTCAAGTCAAACTTATATTAAGATGAAAAAACAGAGTACTTTATATAGTTTTTTTCAAGAGACTGCACCACAGAGGAAAAGAGGAGCAGCCAGCCGGTTATGTCCCCAGTCTCTAAACTGACAGGCCAAGTTACATAGCAGAATAAGCTTCTACCCAACACCATGCACAGCACGATAAGCCTGGCACAATGCAATTGTATCTGTGGCAAGATCTGGTCCAGATAGTCCGGCATTAAAAGCCATTTCTTGCTGGCAAATGTGCCAGCTTGTCAGCCCAAACCAATGTCAACGGAGCAACATTAGCATTCATTTGGGAGTCTTGTTTCTGTCCAATATTCACTCTTCCTTTAGCTCTGTTTTGGTCACCAACTCCTGAAGGAAATATCTGACTCTTTAGCTGCTAGATGTTCCACTATGTTCACCAGCTAGTAGCTAACGTTGTCATTTCGAGCTGGGCAGGTACTTGTACAGCGGGTTTCTTAGAGATTTTTCACAGAAAGCAGCTGCCTGGTTTTGATGGGAGTGGAGATTAAAAAAAGCTCCAAAACAATGAGCTAAAAGAGGCTAAAAGAACTGCAGATTTGGGAGATGAATCTCTGTTGGTTTATCACCGTGACAGATCCCTTTCACAATACATGTACAGTAAATAGAGTACAATATATTCCTCCATGCCTGTAAGTCTCACCCACCTGTTCTGCATACCGTTGGTCTTCCAGCTCTGGGCCAGCTCCAGGGCGCTGACAGCCGGCTTGCCCCTGGAGGTGATGTAGTCGTCGCTGGGGTCTCCGTTAAAATTCCCACAGAGGCCACACACCTTGTTCTGAAGCCGCTGGCCCATTGTGATGCTAAGGGTGTTAAAGTGGTTGTATCGGATCTGGATGTCCTGGGGGGTGTCGATGACAATGAAACCTTCGGATGTGGACAGACGTGTCATCAGCCCAGTTAGAAACGGTACTGATACTGGTGTACCATTGACCTGTGAAGACACAGCAGACGGACATCTTTACATATCTGAGATAGGACACACGGCCACTTTTATTTCATTCATTATTTCATGTCCTTACATCCTAAATTCAGACATTTCTCTGCTCTCACTTAAGGTTTAACCACTGGGGGATTTTGCGTCCTCTTTTGACTGCAGGTGATGATCATGAAAACAATGTGATAATAAATATTGAAATTTTCCATTTTTTTGTCAATATAAAGCCCTAAAGATTTAGGACACTAAATCAAGTAAGTAACATAACAAAATCAATCAGCACAGATGAGCACAGTACAAAAATGGAAAAATCAAAACAATAATTGTAAAATCAATACATTTTTCCTTTGATATTTATATATTTATCATTTCATTCAACTTTTTGGAGTTTACCAAGGTGAACGCTGGTATGGCTGAGATTTAAAAACGTAAAGCAAACGATTGACTGGTTGCTTACATGGTGTGCATTATTTTCAGATAACTACATGGCCCTGGCATAGTGCCCTAATTAAATTATATTTAATTAGCCCACTATTTAATAGCAGAAGATTCTGGTTTCAGCTGTTACAGCTTCTCCTTGTCCTTCTTTTTGAAATAGAGAAGTAGAGAAATTACCTGGGGCAGGGATGTAGATTTGGGTGTCATCTGCATGACACAGCATTTAACAGAAAGGAAAAGAGACGGCCCAATGCAAAGACTGTGACAATCTGAGATGGTGCACTAATTACGCTGTGTTCTGGTAAACATGACCTGAACCACTCGAGTGAATTACCACCAATACCAACATAGTTCTTAAAGTAGTTGAGAATAGTGTTTCGGTCAACAGCTCACTCAATCAAGCAGGATTAAGACTCCTTGAGAGCCAAAGTTAAAGTCAATCAGCAAGCCATTCACTACCTCTGTGAGTGCACTTCCAGTGGATTTAAATGGCCTTAAGCCTGAATTGAAGGAGTTCTACCAGGCTATTAGTGGTAATTGGTAAACTGGACTGCGAGAACTCTTTCAAGTATTCTGGCAAGAACGGGGAGATTTGAACAGGATCTGTTTGTTTAGTTTGACAGCAGACAGCACATAGCCAGAGGACAGTAAGTTGATAATATAAACAAAAAAATCTCCTATTAGAGATAATAGGTGTATTAAAGTGAGACTATGAAGGCATTTGAAAGAAGAAATAACACAAACTCTTATAAAGGAAATGGAAATTTAGAAGCAATACAATGCACCCTTGCTCCTACAGTATACACTTATGGGTATGACCAGTAGCTTATGGTGGTTAATGTGAGCAAACTTTAGCTAGATATTGCAGTGTTATTGACATTACTGAGTCAGTTTGTTTAGCTTGTGACTCTTCTTTACTTGTGGCACTCTTAAACTATGTTAGCATTCGCCGTTGTCACATAATTGTCCACTGTGGTTACAGTGTTCAGCGAAAGCTACAAAGGTTTTTGGCCACTTCAGACAAGTTATGGCTTTGTAAAATTGATGTTGCTGACATGTTATCAAGCTATTGCCCGTTTACACATCCAGCAGACATAGAGCAACATTAGCAGTAATATGGAGTTTTGTTTCTGGCCTCACAACAAGTTTAAGTCCAGTATTCACTCTACTAGCTTTGTTTTGGTCTCCAGAAAAACAGCTGGGACTTTAGCTGCTAAAGCTTCCACTGTGTTCACTGGCTTGTCGCTAACGTTATCTGTCTACCATGTGGTGCTGAGCAGGTAGCATATAGTGGGTTTATCAGAACTTTTTGCTGAAAACAAGGTTGATGAGCAGTTAAGTTGTGGGCCAGAAAACCAAACACACACAAGAATTTAAATGAGAATGAGTGAAACTGTATAAAGGAATAGAATGGTATTCCAGGTGCGAGTGAACAATTCAAGCTGTTTGATAAACCATTGCCAGGTGATAAGACAGGTGTTGTTAAAGTGGGTTAAAGTCTGTGGTTTGTACAGTCAGGTTAGGGGTTTCTCATAACACCCACTGTAGAAGTGATCCATTTCAAAATCAATGTAATGTAATCATAACAAGGCCAATCAGTCATTTCCAAAATTTGGCAGGTGTATTGAAAAACCAAGAATGGTCCAACGCTTCTCTCACCTTGACAGTGCTGCCAGAGATCAGGATATTCTCCTCATTGATGTAAAGGTAGACATGAGAGATGGTGGTGAGGTTGGGTGTGCTCCATTTATCAAAGTTAGCGATGAGCTGGAAGGAGAGGTCAGGCAGCTTGTGACAGTTTGTGGACAAGACGAAGGAGCAGGAGGCCGGGAGCCGCAGCGAGGCCCCATCGAAGGTCCTGAAAACCCCACCGCCAGATGCCACGCAGTGCTGGGAGCGCCGCACAAAGCAGCCCCGCACTCCGTACCGCAGGGTGCACTCTTCCTCTGCCTTGCAGCGCCTCGGGTCGCACTGGATCAGGTTTCGCCCAATGCACTGGCAGCGTTTGGTACAGTCACTGTTCCAGAACAGCTGTTTGGGCTGAAATAAAGAAAGGTTTCTGTTAAAATCAGAGCTGAAACAAAAAATCGATTAATTGATTGACAGAAAAGAATTTTAACTATTTTGATAACAGATAAATCATCATAGTGACTTTTTAAGCAAAAATACTGTATTCACTTGTGAGGATTTGCTGCTTTTCTTTGTCTCATTCAATAGTGAAATTAATATTTTAAGGTTTTGGAGTTTTAGGAGGGGAAAACTAGCAAGAAAGAAATTGTGATGGGTATTTTTCTATATTTTCTGACATTCTACAGCCTAAATAATGACTCGATTAATCGAAAAAAGAATTAACAGATGGGTTAGGGTTAGTAAGTAACAACCTATTCTGATGCAACTTTGCAAAATATGATGTTGGTGTGGAGGATTATCTTTATAGGCTGAACCAATTTCTATACTTCACTGGTATTAAATGACACTAAATGAGCCATAGAGGTTTGTTAAAACTGATAAATACTATTTCCAGTGACATTATGCAAAATGTGTCCCAATTAACATTAAACTGAAAGACATTTGAGCAAAAATCACACGTTTCATTGCAGGTTTGTAATGCCAGCCTGATTCAGTGTTAAATAAATGTTGCAATCACTGTTTTATGTATATGACACTGAAAGGCCAGTGAGGACCTTTAATAAAAAGTCAGTTGTTACTGAGTTTATTCCATGTAGTGCTGGATGTGAGACTGACCTCATAGTACTTGCCATCAGTGTAGCAGCCACAGTTTTGAGGCAGGATGCAGCTCTTGCCGTTGAGCACGTAGCCCTGGTCACATTGGCAGCCCTCCACACAGTCCTGGCTGCAGTCCCTCTGGCCGCGGGCTGGGGCGCACTGGGGCGGGCAAACCGACATGCAACTGGAGTAATGGCTGTTAGGTGGACAGCTCTGGACTGGGAGCAGGCAGGTTGGCAAACATATTAGCTAACGATTGGACTGACTACATTGTACACATAGGACATTTTCCAGCAAAGATATGTGTTGATTTTTCAGGGGTAAACATTTGTGGACAAGCGTTGATTGGAGAGTTGTTTGTCCACTTTTATTGGTTCTACGGCAGCTGTTTAAAGGAAAGGTTCAACATTTTGGGAAACATGCCTGTGCCCTCTCTTTTTGAGATAGAGATGAGAAGCTCAATATCAACTAATACTTGCCTGTTACGTATGTAGCTGGAGTCACGGCGTAGTTAGCCTAGCTTAGCATAAAGACTGGAAGCAGGAGGAACAGTAGGCTCCATCTACATCCCTACCATTACCTCTAAAGCTCACTAATTAACACGATGTATCTCATTTATTCATACACAAAAAAAAAATAATTGTGGTATAAGGGGGAGTTATGTGATGGAACTATTTCTTGACTAACAGCAGCTGGGCGCAGTGAGTGTGCGTAGTGTTTACAACATATTTGCTTATTTTACTGTTTCACCCTAATTAATTACGTTGTCAGTTATGCTGATACCTTTGGTTTTAGGTGCCCAGAGTTTGAGATATGCACCTCTCTGCCTTAAACCCAGTATAATGGAGTTGAATGGAATTTGGTTTGTGGTACTCATAGCATTTTAAAACATTTTGTAATTTCAACAGGAAACACTGAAGTATTTTAAAAGAAACAATGTCCTTGTCACTGTCAAAAACAGTTTTAACTGGAACTACTTTCTACAGAAATAGTCTTTATTAAAACTGTTGATAGTGTGTTCTGTGGATTATTCACAGTAACATGGACAGTGTTTCTGGAAAAGACACTGTGAGCACCACAAATTAAATTCCACTGATTGTATTTTGGCGGAGGCAGAAATCTCAGAGACAGATATCTCAAAACCTGGACAAATTAAACTAAAACTACCACTAGAGGTAATACAAGGGGAGACCTTTGCATCACTGCATGCACAATCAAAGTACATGGTGAAGTTAAGGTGAGCGAAGACTTGCACTCACCACACGGTGTGTCACCCCTCCAGCCGGTAACAGGCACCCCTTGGGTCTGACAGGTGCTGGCATATATCTGCAGCCAGTTACAGATTGTATCCTGAGCTCCCTGGTCCAAACAGGTGTCCTGCAGGCAGCATTGATAAAAGAACGCTGGCGCCACCTTGCTGTGACAACGTGCAAACACACCTCCTCGATCCACAATTAGCCCACACAGCCTCACCGCCTCAGGCTCCACAAACACATACAGTCCATCTCCAATGTGGAAACGTATGCCTGCGTTGACTTCATTTGCCCCATTGTCTGTGCCGATGTTTGTATTGGCATCAGCCACCATGAGAGGGGCATCATTTAGCACGCTTTTTTCTCCCATCCCACAGCGTGGGCAGGAGTCTCCACAGCCCACCTGGCAGAAGGTGTCCCTCTCTGCCCAGGCCATGCCCCAGTCAGTCGTGGTAAGAGTGGGTGGGGATAAGGGCAGGCCCTGGCAGAGGCCGCAGGAGGCGTTGTAGAGGTCACGGGGCAAAGTCAACAGGAGCAGAGTGTTCCAGTCAAAGGCCACCTTCAGGCCAAAATCTGTCTCCAGAATGAGCTGCATGCCCAAGGTGAAGATGTTGACCTTCCCTGGGCCCAGCTTCAGAGGAAGGTACAAACGCTCCTTATTCACCTGAGTGAAGAGAGAGTCAATAAAACTGGTTCTAGTTTAAACAGGTATATTCTCATATTCTAGGATTCCCATCAGCTGACACACACACACATTCCTACAGAAGCATTTTAGCACCAAGTCATAGTTTCTAATCCAACTGACCTGCACGTTTTCAAAGAATGTGGGGAAACCCAGGTGATGAATGGATAACATTAAGACTCACTGAAAGAGCTTCTATGTGTTTCTCATATAATCTAATTGTATAAGAGAGAAAGAGACAGAAACAGAGAGAATGAGAAAAAGTGTGTGTGTGTGTGGGTGTGTGTGTGTGTGTGTTGGGTTATGTGTGTCATTTCTATTCCTCCTCAGATCTTTTAGTCGGTTTGTGAACCCAGTCCAAATGTCGCTCAGGGTCGGGGTTTCGTCTGAGCCAAATCCAGCCTGATAAAAGATGCCCATTGAAATTAGATCCACCTTAAGCCAATCAAAGAGGAATTCACCCTCTGCCTGGTTATTCTATCGGCTTGATTAGAAATAACATGTCCTCACAAATACAACAACTATGACCTTCACCGGTCACACATAAAAGTGGTGTTACGATACAAATATTCATCTTATGAGTTCATGTTCTGTCTGTTCATGCACTCACCGTAACAGTGTTTTTGTAACTTCGAGACACTTCAATCTCATACTCGTAGACCTCCAGTACAAAGCCCCTCACCCAGATTGCCTGGCCCGTGTCCCTTTCTTCATTACGAGCTGCCAATTTAAATTGAGGAAAACTTCCACTGATGGTTGTGTGGTCCATGTTGTCTCTCCCACAGTTGGTGGTGGCCATCCTAAGAGTACAAGAACTCTGCAGCTCAAATGGTATGCCACCAAATGGCAGAAAATGTCCATAACCAGCTGCCACACACAGGGCCTCAGTGCGTGGCTGGCAGAAATACAGGCCGTCAATCTCCTGGCAGTACTCCTCGGCGTGACAGGGTGCGAGCTGACAGTATACACTGTTGTCAGAGCCGTTGCAGTAGCAGCGCTCCTGGCACTCCCAGTCTGTCCAAAAAGTCTGATTAGTGGCCAACTGGCGCCCGTGGCTCATACAGCCACAATCACTGCGTGCCACACACAGGCCATCACGCAGCGCAAAGCCTTCTTCACACTGACACCCCTCTTGGCATGGCAGAGGGCATGGCTCTTCAGGTTCATCCAAGTTGGCACAGGTCAGAGGGCAGGCAGTGGTGCACTCATCAAAATGACTGTTCTCTGGACAGGGAAGAGCTGAGACAGAAAACGGGGTAAGAGACAACAAAAGAGAAGCAAAGATAACGACCAAATCCATATTACAAGAATACTCGACCAAAACCTTTGTTTTGATCAAATACTCAGTAGTCCGCTGTAGGATTGAATGGTGGCTTTGAAGTTTTAAGCTCGCCCCTTGGCAGCAGCTGTAGACAGCAATGGATTCCACTGGTGACCAAGTTTATGGCAAAAGAAGTGTAAAAATGTCTGGGTTCTCAAACCACTCCTGAAGCATATTCCACCACTAGAGTGTCCATCCATTTTTGTCAAAATATGACTAAATACAAAGCTTTTCTTTGTCGCTAGCACAATTAGCATTGTACCCTTTGTAAGACAAAACTACGCTTTCTTATGTTGGTCACCAAGGATAAATAAAAGCAGCTAACTGAGCTAGCAGCAAACAGAAGCCATATTTTGGGGAAAATGTGATTGCTGGGAGCGTACTGAGTTAATGAACGGTCAGCTGAGAGGTGGATTATGCTGAAGCAGAATGGTTTAAGAAGTTTCAATGGACCGCTTGAAACTGGATTGCCGTTGGAATCGGAGTAACTTTTATGAAACAACTACAGCTTCAGTCCATAAAGGAGCAAGCTTTCAGAGCCACCTTTCCAGCCTGCAAGGCATGAGTGATAAAACGGGTTTTTGGTGGAGTATACCTTTAAGGAAGAGGTAAAAATGAGTGCAACACTATAGAGCAGTGGTGGAGTGGAACTAAAGAAGAATACCGGTAGACCTTTTTCACAGCAGACATTTTGACTTATCAAACACAGGTATGACTAATAACACCATTAATAGCTACAATGCATTTGAATGATTGCTTGAACAGAGCCATCATCATTGTTATTAGTTCCACTTTCACTTTGTTCTGACAAGTCAAAATGATTGTCGTGAAACTGGTCTATGAATCTGATTTATATGGGAACAATACAGAAACAATATGCCTCCCACCAAATTCAAAGAAGTCTTGTTACATGTTGTAACTATATTTTACTTGTTTATACAATATTTAAATAAATAGAAAAATGTGTTGTAGACAAGCTTGCTCACTAGCAACATAGTGAGACTTGGAGTTGTTTGAAGGCATATTTTTAAATTTTTTGGCAGATTAGTCTAGCTGTATATCTCTGTTCTGGACACACAGAGATGATCTCTTCATCTCACTCTGGGTTTGATGCCAAACTACCAAAATATCAGCCTGTTCCTTTAAAGTAAAGATATATCTACTCACGGCAGTTGGTGGCACTCCTCCAGGAAGCGAGGCCTACTTGAGCGTCCTGACAGGCGGTGGCATACGCCTGCAGTGAAGAACACAGGGCTGAACGATTCCCATCCTTTACACACATGTTATACAAGCAGTTCCTGAAGAATGGTGAGGGGTTGACCACTGCATGACATGCCAGAAATGAACTATTCCCCGGGTCATTGATGTTTCCACACATCCAAGGACTCTGGTAGAGACGCAAGTCTGTGCACATTCGGTACAGGTCATCACAGTCGCCATTACAGGTGAGGTCATCAGCAATGGACCGCCAGCCCTCTGTGAACTGTTCAGTAGACTCTGCCAGGCGTCCATTTGGAAGGCGAAGGTCATCAGTGGAATTGCTATTGAAGACACCGCACAGACCACAAGTAACATTGTAGAAGAGGGTGGAGAGGGAGATGTTGAGGAATCCCTGGCGTGTATAGTGGACACGAAGCAGACCACGGGACTCCACCACCGTAGCATTGCCTGGTGCTCTGTAGATCATCATTGTCTCCATCGGATGGACATATGGGAGCAACACTAGTTCACCATTCACCTGGAAAACAAAAAGGTGTCATAGCTGTAGATATTCAACAGCTGAAAATAGACAACAAAAAGCTTTTTGCTCTGTAGAGAAAATACCAACCTTTACTGTATCAAAATCTAGCCCTCCCATCTGAGCTTCCAGGTTAGCCACTGTAACTATCACAGGTCTTTTCCAAGTGGGGCCTTTGTTCACCAGTCGCCTGCCCATCTTCACCTCCACCATTGAGCCATTAGCTGGCACTGCACCACACAGCTTCAGCAGGTAGTAGGAGCTGTCATCTGGGAACAGCAGGAAGGTGCCATCAAAGGAGGATGTCACTGAGTTCTGGGTGATGGAGCACACTCCCTCTCTGCGAGGATAGCAACCCAGCAAGCCCACCTCCGCCACACACACCTCACCCTCCTTACAGGACTCGTTAAAACAGGAGACTTCCCCAGCAGGCCCGCAGTTACAGTGGAGGGTACATTCACCTTCTTCACCGCTGGGGCCTGCCCAGAAGGTGTTATTAAGGGGGTAATAGAGGCCGTTATGCTCACAGCCACAGTCTTCACGATGTACACAACGGCTGCCGCTGAGAACATAGCCTTGGTCACACTGGCAGCCCTCAGTGCAAGGGTGAGCACAGTACAGGGGAGCAGTGAGGTCTGAGCAGGAGGCTGGGCAGGCACTTGTGCACACTTGGTATTGGCTGAACTCCGGACAGGACAAAGCTGAGAGCCAGTAAGAGAGAAGAAATTATGTCAGATAACACAAGTAAATTAATGTAAGATGAAGAATCTGTGTAAACTGAATCTCACCGCAGAAGGTGCGAGATCTCCAGGGTCGTATCGTGACACCAAGGGCCTGACAGGCCAGAGCATAGGCCTGGATGGCCTGGCAGAGTGTGGTGATATTATCCCTGTTGCTGCACATGTCATATACACAGCTATACACAAAGGCTGTAGGATCCACTACAGCTCTACAGTCCCTAAAAGGTCCATCAGTTTTGTTGATGAGCCCACAGTAGTCTGAGCGAAAGTAGAAGGCTTCTGTAAGAGGGTCACACATGCTGCAGTTCTGTGCACAGCCATCTGTACACCTCCAGTCTGTGTCCTCTGCTCTCCAGCTGCCCCCTAACTCCACTACGCTTTCTGCTAGAGAGCCATCAGGAAGCACAGGATCATCAGCGGGGTCATCGTTATAGTTACCACAAAGGCCACAAGTGTTGTTGAAGTAGGAGCTGGGCAGGGAGATGGATGCATAGTGTTGGCCGTCATAGGTTACCAAGAGTCCAAAGTCTGTCTCTAAAGCAACAGCAACCCCAGACTGGTATACCCTGACAGCGCCAAGCTGGAGTTGGACCGGTAAAGTCTTCATCAAGCCATCCACCTACATGGAAGAACAGAGGAACAATCAGAAAAGGAACAATGGATAATGGTAGACAACTTAGTCCATTTTCAATATATGCCAATTTAGAATACTGTCACTTTCTTCCTTTGCCTTTATCATGACAAAACTCTCAAAACGTGCTTCCTGGATCGTCAGCTTGTACTTATATTACTTATATTACTTATATTGTATTTATATTATGAAAAATCCAGGAGACTGTATCCAAGAGGTAATTATTGATCTGTTTACTGCCCAAACCACTTTTCCAAGATGGTCAAAGAAGGACTTCTTCATGACTACTTCATAATCCGAATCAACACTTTGCATCAGCCCAAGCAAGATGTTCAGAAGGCAAATATTGTGGTAATTCTCAATACAAAGATTCTCACGTGGACTGTTCCAAAACTGCCTTTGGGTAACGTGACTCGGTGACCATACACCTCCACTGTGACATCTCTAAGCCAAGAAACAGAGGCGACCCCACGGTTCTCATTTTTGGCCTCCACGCTGAAAAAGGGCAGCCCCGCCACCTCCCAGCAGGGCCGAGCCAGTAGATAGGAGCAGGTTCCCTGGAAGTGATAAAGGAAGCCATCGAAGGTGTGGTAATGAGGGTCACCAAATACCACACAAGTGCTGGTGCGGGTCGGCTGGCAGTAAAAGGCCCCTTCCTGCTGCTCGCAGGTCTCCAGCTGCCCGCAGGGAGCCTCTTGGCAATGCACCTTGTTGTCGATGTCAAGGCAGCGGCATCGCTGTGAACACTGATCAGACAGCCAGAAGATTTCCCCTCGTCGGTAAAAACGCCCTGCAGAGGATGTAGGAAAGACAGAGGAGGTATTTACAAGTCATTCCAAAATGTAATCGACTGCTCTTAGTGTTAAAGATGCTGTAGCTACTTTGCGAAAGAGAAACCTGTGTGGACAAAATTATCAGTGTTTGACGTTTGAACTTGCCATTGTAGCTGCAGCCATTGGCAGGATCTATCAGTTCAGTGTCTACGCGGAAGAACCAGCGCCCAGGGGTATTTACATTGGTTGTCTGTTCAATGTTCACTACATCATTTGACCGTGATCCTGGCAGGTTGAAGAAGTGACCAATGTCTCCACCATTAAAACCTGACTGAAAAGGGGAAAGGTGTGAGGGACGTGAGGTGAAATGTTTATCGTATCATAAGAGAACAGGATTATCATACGATATGAAATGATCTCGGGGACACTGTGAGAATACCTGAGCTGTAGTCCCACCCAGTCCTGTTAAAGGATCTCCACCACTGGCTGTTCCTGTGCTCCATGTGATTTCTCCATAGTTGAACATACTGAAGGATGCCACGCCATCTGAGATTAGTACAGTTTGGAATGTGTTCACCTTTTAATCAAACAAGAGGATAAAAATAGTTTTACAAAGAGGAAAACAGACATATACATAAAACATAACAAAAAAAAGAATACCATAATGGAGAAGAATCCTTTCAAAGTTCAACAAATGTCCTACTTATTGTAAAAAAATGAATAGGCAAATGTCTGACTAAATCCTATTCTGTAGATATAGTCACTGATGGGAAAACAGAAGACAAAAGTTTAACATTTTGGGAAACATGATTACCATCAAATCAGTGAGTAAGTGTTGTCAATGTAATCTCTTTTGTGTCCCTCACTAAGCATGGTTTTGGTGATTGGCAGGTCAATACATGTCTAGGTGTCTACATAGGTCAAAACAAGGCTACATGTGGTTGTGACTTTCAGTGACTATAGTGTAGTTAGAACCTGTCTCACATTTAAAATAGTCATTGCAGTGCTATGATACAATACTTATACATAACTTAGACGCATTGATTCTAAAAACATTTACACATAAACATTTACATATAAATGTATTTGGACAAGCAAATGCCCAAATAAATGCTTACTGGGCCAGTGGAAAGGTAGATATTGGATTTCTAGTTTGCTGCCTAGCTTAGCAAAAAGACTGGAAACAGGGCAGAACTGCTAGCATCCAGCAAGAGTGAAACAAAATATAGCTTCCAACAACACCAAATCAGTTTTATGTTGTATCTTGTTCATGTAACTCATGGTCAAGGCAATTGCTTGGTTACCATACATTATAGTCATCCACCCAGCACCTGTGCACAGCGTCACATGGGAAGGGTTCTATGGGCAGGTATGCTTACTAAACACAGGTGAAAAATGATAAACTTGATTAAATCACACTGTATATAGCAAACATTAGATATATGACAACTGTTTCCATCATAGTTTGTAGGTGTGTTTTGATACAGAGCTAAAGACATGTGAAGTGTGCATTTTCGTGTTTCTATTCAACAATCTGGACAAGGCTTGAAATAAAACAACTTTGGAAATGTTGAAAGGCATATTTTTATTATTTGATCGACCTAGGCTAGCAGTTCCCCCTGCTTAGACTTTGTGCTAAGCTAGGCTAATCACCCTGGAACTATCTCCGTACTGGATGCACAGACGACTTTCTCATCTGACACTGGGAAAGACAGTAAACAAGTCTATTTCCAAAATGTTAAACTGTTCCTTCAAGACTGAAGAGTGTTTTTTAAATAACCCTGTCATTTGCAACTGCTGCTGATCTGCAGTTGCCTTATGTGTGACCAAGATATTTTACGCAGGGTTTGGACTTTACCGGGGTTGTCTGGCTTCCTCCATAGAAGGTGACTTGGTGCCATGTTGAAATAAAAACCCAGGTGGCTGTGAAGGTGGGCATGTTTTTGAAGTACTTCCGGACATCTAGTGTTGCCCTTTCCAGGATTTCCGGTTCGGTGGACTCTCGGTAGTACACATCTCCGCGGATGCCGTTGTGCACATCTGCCCAAAGTGGAGCGATGAATGATCTGCTGTCACTCAGGGGGAAAGCCTCTGGTGTGAACTGGCTAACCTGCACGTTGAAGGAGATTACGCCATTGTTGTTGACCTGTGAACGGAAGAGACAGGGTTATATTTCAGCATCATAAACTATAATACATACTTTATACAGTATATTGCAATAAATTATTTTAAGATTAATGGAATACAGCTTTCTGTGCAATAATAAGAGTTTGAGAGTTTTGATCAAGGCTTACATAGATGGAACGGTAGGGGACATTGAAGAAAATGAAGTGAATGAGGATAGTAATTTCAGGAGAACTCCCATCATCCATCTTGGGGGTCTCTAGATCCCTATGGCCGGGTCCATACGGGTACATGATATCCTGAGTACTAGCTAAAAAGAGAATAATGCATAAGAGCTCATTAAATTGACTTTTCTCCACCTTAAAAGTTGAAGGAATTGATGTAGAGGATGACTTTAACATCTTCCATCGATATTTATGTGTCTTATACCTCCCGTCTGTACAAAGATGCTGAAGAGATGGAGCAGAATGACTGGACAGCCTTGCCTGACCATTCTTAAAAAACAGAGAAGGAGAATGAGATGAGAGATCATACCGACAGTGTGATTAATTGGCTCATTATGCTATCACTTCCTCACTGCCACATTATCTGTCTAGCATTTGCAAAAGCTAATGGAAATGCAGGCTGACATGAGTCATAGGACAACTTCTCATAAAAAAGGCAGTTAGACAAAAGTAGAGACGAGGGAGAACCATCAAACCAACGTCACTTCTTTAAGATCAGGCTCCCAGGTCTCCCCTGAGGAGCCCTGAAAAGGCCCTATTATGCATGCCAGAACAATGTGTCAGGATCACATTTGCCTTACGGTCCCATGTGAGCCGGCAAGAGTGGACTGCGGGCCTCTCTGTGCCTCGGTTCCCTGCAGCTGACCGAAAAGGCTCGCTCTGCTCCAGCGTCTCTGTGTCTGAAGCCGCGAGGCTGCTTAGGACCTCATTACCACTTCTGTTTGGGACCTATCCATGCCTTGTTGGCTAAAGGGAGAGCAGCGTAAACACTGGGGCACTAATGGCTTTAAGTGAGTAGGTTTGAATTGCCAAGGTCCTTGCAGTGGCCCTTTGGGGCTGTTCAGTGGCTGGCTTGGCACGTTTCCCATTGGCAAAGTAGAGTGTGCAGCCAAGTTGGCAGATTTGACAATCGCCATATAGCATTTAAACTTAATTGTTTACTGAAACAGAATGAAACTTCAAAAGGTATTGTCTGTACATTCAGTGAATTTAAACATTAATGGCCCCCATACATCACTGCCAACTTTAAGTTAGAACTGGTCCTGTCTGGATACCATAGACCTTGTGAGACACTCTGCCTTTCTCAGTCTGCATTCTTGCCTCTTATTGTGTTATTTTGTGAAACTGTCACCAGCATCCCACCATGCATGTCGTATCAACTGGCGGTAATGGCGGAGGACATGAGCCAGACCCACAACTGTTATAACTTTCGTACTATAACTTTTGTTTTGTCACCAGATTTAGTTTGCCAATTTTTAGGCGAAAAATTAACTGTTAAGGTTTCTTATAAGTGGTTGATTTATTAAAATAATGCCTATTTGAAAATTTGTTCCAACATTTTGGAGATGTTATGAGGATCGGCTAGCTGGCCTGCTAGCTACTAGCCAGTCAGCAGTATCTCAGCAAGAACTTTGGTAATTTACTGGATGCACTAATGTCTCTGTTGTGTTTTAAACAGAAGATAAAATTCTTTTTAGAAGATAAACTTTAGTTTCAGGGATAAAATCTAATATTTGTTGCTGGGTAAACTGGTTTCCCTGAAGGTAAAGTTGAGGTCCATGTTTTTATTGGGCAATTTCATTGTACAATAGCGCTGTCTCGGTGTAGCTTTGGCTTCATATGAACATATAACGGCACACTTATAATTTTTGATGGAAATGAACATAGGCAGTGTGGTGCATGATGTTATTTTTATTATCCACACATTTTACAGTGAGGATAACAGGTGTTATCTGTTGACCTCAACTTACGGCCGATGCCATTGAAAGCTCAGAAAAAGCAAGTAAGTGGACCTTTGAGTTGAGATTAGTTTGTCACACAACATGTGTGATTATGTTGAAGTGTAATCACTAAAGCCTGGCTGAGCTGATAATGTCCAGCCATCTTTGTTTTAAATATTGACCAATGAAATTAAAGAACACTTTTTCTTTATTGTTATGATTTAAAAACTGGAGTTTGGTATGATTTAGAACATCTATGTGTAAATACCCACAACCTAAACGTTTACTGTCCTGAAGATACAGTTTATGTGTAACTGTTGATACATGAGGTATGTAAGGTCAATTAAATACTTCTGTCAAATCTCTCTAATGTGTGAATTCTCTTCAGCTTGATGGTAAATTGTGTTCAGGTGTGCCAAAGTTAGTCAGCACTGCTGAAAGAGGTCTGCTCTAATGTCATCAGCCTCTCATCATTCATTGTCAGCAGAAAGATTACCACAATTGCTCTTTTGACTCTTGTAGCTCACCATCTTATCTGACTGGTGTTAACCCCGGGCCTTTTAGCAGGACAATTAAGATAAAGCTTAGGACTTAAAAGATGAACAAGACACCACAACATGTTAATCTCTGAGGTCAAGTTCAATGAGAGACAACTCTTACGGTACTAAACTTACTGTTAATTCACTCTATGAAGCACATATATTTAATTTACTTTTTTTGTTTCGCATTTAAGGCTTAGAAAAAAAAGTCAGACCAATATTCAGTTGAGAATTCAAAGTCGTGGTCTGGTGAAATAATAACCAAATTGTTAAAAGTTAAGAAATTATATACATTTAAATTGTCTATTTTATAGTCTTAATACTAACATTAGTGGAACTGTACCTGCTGGCAAGAGTAGACCAGTGGTTCCCAACTTGGGGTTTGGGACCCCAAAATGGGTCTCAAGATAAATCTGAGGGGTCACAAGATGATTAAAGGGGAAAGAAACAAACTAACATATTTGATGTTTATTTTTATGACTATTCTAAATGTTTGTTTTGCTTTTTTTGTGTGAAATTCTGGATACCCTTTAGGTTTCAAAAAATCCACAAAATTAACAATCAATCAATTATTTGTTTGAGCTGCTCATAGTTCATATTCACACTTGAGGGGTCATAAGTAGACTTTGCTTCATTTTAAGGAGTTTGTAACTCCTTAGAATGAAGCATAAAAAGGTTGGGAACACCTGTATTAGATATCAGCAATTGTATCAGACTGTGAAGAAATAGTAGCAACAGCAGCCTATATAGCATGACCCCAAATATCTGACATATAGGCAAATGTGACAAGCATAGTGAGGAAAGTTCAGGTTCCTTTTGCCACACAGTCAGGTCACAAATGAAGAAACTACTGATGAAATAGAGTGGAAGAGGAAATGATGCACTCACCTGCCTTCAGAAGATGGACATCTAGCACCTCAATAGTCTAACCTGGCAACCTCCGCACAGCAGCGTCCCATCCAGCAGAGGACCATCCACAGAGTGGTGGTGGTGGTGATGGAAGGAGTAAAAAGAGGGAGGCAGTGGAGGTGATAGTTGCTGAAGTGATGAAAAGAGAAGTGGGTATGTAGAGGAGCTGGATGAGACACCCCTTGTTCCAATCCCAGCTCCACAGGATTACCAGCAGAAGCAACAACAATCCAAAGGTTTGTGTTGAGTGTTTAAATGGTGATGTCCTTAAGAGGAGAAAAGTGGAGATTGAAAAGCACCTGTTGAAGCTGTGGAAGGAGATTTGCCTACAGAAGCAGGTGCAAACTTTACCTGGGATAGTGTTCAACTTAATCTGAGATCAGTGTTTGGGGAAGGGGGTAGGTGGGGAGGAGAGGGAAGTTGAGGGGAGGGACAGCATAGGTATCTGAGAGAGAGAGGGAGTGGAAACAGAGCAATATGTAAGGAGGGGAGAGGGGAGGTCAGAGATCTGGAAATGATGGAAGGAAGTGGAAAAATGAAAGAGAATTAATGCTTCCAGACATGTTTTAAACGCAGGAGAAAAGGAATGTTTTGTACAAAGAGAGGCTCTCATACAGGATGAGTGTCAAGCCTTTTGGGAAGGATCTGTCATTAACACCTGCGAACTGCCAAATGATAAAATATGTCTTTGGTGGAAAATGTGGAGGAAACACTGTGGCCTTTATTTTTTTGGAACAATGGTGTTTGAATATCAAGGTCTTATTAATGTTTCACTCAGCATCTGAAGCAGCATTTAAAAATATTTGGTGATAATTTCTATGAAAATGGAGAGTGCATTTTTCTCCCCTATTTAATTATTTGTTTGACAAGTCCCTGGCAGGTGTAAAATAAGGTTGACTTTAGACTCTCCCTTTGGATTATTAGGCCTCATTTGCAGTAAAGACTTTGTTCGTTCAGTGCAGTTAAAGCTCAGGGCAAAGTAGTACAGTCTCACTCTGGGGCATTTATGGACAAAAACCAGAAACACACACACAGTCTGAAACCTTGCTTTTCAAGCTCTGTGGTAGGTAGAGTTACAGAATTAACATGAGTCACTTTGGATACTCTGTGTACCCCCTTTCTTAATTAGGAACAGCCTCATTTACAAGGTTATACAAGACACTTCATTTCCATAGATGCTGGAGAGATAGCGAGGGGAAATCTCAGGTGGATCCACACTGATAGGGTCTGGGAAGGAGAGGGCAGTCAGTTGGGTCTTTGTTGCAGAAGGACAGTGGAAGTAATTGGAGAGGCAGGGAGCAAGATGTGTGAAAGGCACCAGGACTGAGGGCAGGCCCCCGGCTCCCATTAAGCAGCACTGAGACTCTCTGTGGAGGCTTCTTTTATACCTCCCACGTCTTGTTGTGTAAATGGACATATACCCTTAACCAACCTGTGAAAGAGAGCGTCGCACAATGAGGGACAAAAAAAAAAAAATCAACAGTTACAGGTGACCTACTGGGCCGGGGGAGCTTCCTGATCTAGGGTTTGTGTTTGGGGAAATGTCAAGGATGGAGAAGTGGGAAGGATCAAGATGGGCTGATACACCTGATTTCTTGAGCTTACAATTCATTAGGAACAGAAAACATGCTAGGAAAATTTCCTTTTTTCTTCTCTATACTTGGGTGGTCAATTTAAAGTTGCACCAGTCAATATTCTCATGTTAACAATGCTTCAAATGATTATGTGTATTGTAAAAGGAGTCCCTCGTAGTGACAAACCCACAGAGAATTGCCACCTGACTCTGCAGCGTAACAGAGCGTTTTAGTGTCTTTCAGCTCATTATTTTGGTATTAAACTCTGTTTGGGTCAGTCTCACCGCTCTCATCAACACAGTTTCCAGCAGCAGGTTGCTGTTTCCATTAAGGAAGTTCTGATAAACCAATGGTACACTACCTGCTCAACACTAAACGACAGACAGACAAAGTTAGCTGGTTAGGAAAGGGTAGCATTTAGCAGCTGGGTATTTCCCTCAGCAGTGGGAAACCAGAATAGAACTAAAAGGAGAGTGAATATTGGACTTACATTTGTCGGGTAGCCAGAAATATGACTCTAAATTAATGCTAATCTAGGTCCATGTCTGCACTGGACTGGTTGTTGGATTGCACAATGCAAACAGCTCTTAAGATAATTTAACGTCACCTTTGATGCTGAAAGATTGACTAAAGCAGAGATAAGAGCATTAGTTCTTTTAAGAACCACAGTCAGTGGGAAGGACCTTGGGCCTTGCACACCGCAAATGTCTAAGCACAGAGTTCAACATCAAGAAACTCCACTCAATAAGAGGGAAGAGGAAACACCAGAAACAGTCATAACCAAATAGTAAAAGTTATGTCTTTGTAGAAAAAGTGTTGCAGTATTGATTTTTAATAGCACTATCCTCCTTTGTTAGAAATAGGAGTGGATGAGGGTATCAGCGTGGCTTGAAATGCCAGTGGGTGGTGCAGCTCTGTCTTCAAGTGTTTTTGAAGCCAGGAATCATTGAGCCTTGTCATTGATCAACATCCATAACAGGCAATAAAATTCTTTCTCATACCACTTTTAAAATTGTTTGCAAGAGACAGAAATTGCATCAAAGGTTCCTATGCAGTAGGAGGGTATTGTGTGGGAACAGGGTCAAAGTATCCAGCATCACACGTTCTGGAGAATCCATCAAGCCTGACCTTCACAAAGAAGGTCCTGGACTGGATACCCGTTGAGCTCTGTTCAACAGTCACCTTATCCGTGGAGTGGGCCACTCTAATTCAACCCTTATGCCCAGCAGTTGGCTCTACCCTGCCCTCCACTCCTTCCTTTCCGTTCACAATGGTGAACCTCCTTCCAGTAACCCAAACCTTCTTACCCCAATGACTCCTTCACCTCAGCACACAATAGGCCCTGTTCAGCCCTCCTGCCCTCAATCCCACTTCATAATGCAATGGGGCAAATCAGGGGCAGATCAGAATACCCACTGCACAGCCAGGTCCTGTTTACACAACAAGGTGCTAGGTGCGATTAATGCAACCGCATCCATCTTCCAACCTTAATCTGACCTTGCATTAGTGAACATCCAAGCTCAATGACAACAGCTAGGTTACGGTCATGTTCTTTTGATGAATTGTTTGTGAAATTAGATTGGGTCTACACAAAAACTGCAGTGACTTTTGAGGAAGGTTCTCTTACGCCTCACTGGTCAAGAAATCCACACGTTAAGACTAACGTATTCATTTACAATATGCTGATAAATCAAACCCATATTTAAGTCCATCTAGAAATTCAATATCCACTGATTTCCATGTGGAACCCCACACGCCAAAACAAGATTAAGAACCTACAGTTGTGCTAGCGGCTCTAATAGATTGTACTTTGGCACAGCAGTGCTTTGAGCTAAATGCTAACGTCAGCATGCTAACATTAACAGTGACAATGCTAACATGCTGATGTTTAGCAGGTATAATGTTTACCATACCAACAACATCTTAGTTTAGTGCTTTAGCATGCTAACACTTGATAATTAGCACTAAACACAAATTATGGCTGAGTTTTGCCATGGGACATGGCATTACATTTCACTCAAAATCAAAGATGTCAACCTTATGGTGGCACTAGAGGAAAAGTCAAGGAATCACCAAAGTCATTGGGATTCATCCTTTGGGGATCATGAATGTCTGTATAAAATTAGGTCCCGATCTATTTGATAGACTTTGAGATATTTCACTGGATAAGTAAAAACTGCTGGAGGAGCTAGATGAAAAGTCAAAGGATCACCTAAGTCATAAGGATTGATCCTCTGAGAATCATGGATATATATATATATATATATATATCAAATTTCATGCTAGTCCATTTCAGGAGCTGGTCGTTGATACAATCCCATAAAATGTGAAGAGCACTTTGTGACTGAATGGCTTAATGCCTCCTTAGCTCCCAAACCCTGAGAAGGGGGTCCTGCTGGTGACAGTGTGTAGAGGGGTGGGTGGTGTTGGGTGCTTGTGGTGGGTGACATAGATATCTCACACAGGATTAGAGCCATGCTGTTGGAAGAGGAGGAGGGGGAAAAATAGAGGGAATGCCCCAGAAATGCAACACCACCTGACACGTATGGAATGGACTCTTTGCAGCTCGACTAAAGCACGCCTGCCAGAAAGAGAGAAGATCTGCAGAATCCCACCTTCTCCACGGCCAAGTATTCAGCCTGTGAAACAGAGCTGTGCATACCAAGCACGTGTACATTCTGCCTGCAACAAGAGTGACTCCATACCTTGTCTTTCAATCAGGTCTTTGAAATGGTCTACAGTAGTTCACATGTTTAGCAAGATAATTCTTTTACACAATATGTTTTATTATTGTACTCATTTAGTCTGATTTTTTTTCTATTTAGAAAAGATAATATTCACTAGGTTTTTGCAATGATATAGTTTTGTGTTTGTGTTTCTGTGACAATTATGGATAAAAATGTTGGTTGGTTCATTAGTCTGGCTAACACTTTGGTCCAGAGCAAGATACGAATGTTGACAAATACCGGCCACATTGCCATGAACTCTGGTATGGACATTCATGGTCCCCAGAGGATTAATCATAATGACTTAAGTGAATCTGATCTCTCATCTAGCACAGACATTTGGTCAAAATGTCCCCTTGGTCCATGAAAACGTTTTTTTGTTTTGTTTTTTAACCACACAGTGGATGTAAGAGTTGGCTAATTTTAACTGAAAAAAATACTTTCATTATTTACAAATTGATTAAGGTAATTACAAATTCAGTCGGCTATGCTGCAGTTAATTATACTAAGTATAACAAATGCTATCTTGCCTCCAGTGGTGGAATGTAACTAAGTACATTTACTCAAGTTCAAATTTGAGGTGCTTGTACTTTGAGTATTTCCATTTTATACAACTTTATACTTCTACTCTACTACATCTCAAGATATTGTACTTTTTACTCCACTACATTTGTCTGACAGCTTTAGTTACTTTTCAGATTAGGATTTTTCATACCTATCCTGTCTAGTGAAACCCATGTATCTCTAAATTTGGTGACATTCATTTTGAATTATTCTGATCAACTGAAGGATGAAGTGTTCCTTTATGGGTTGAGAAGATTCTCCTATTTCTTAAACTAAATAAACTATATAATAAAAACCCCCAACAACCTTGTATTAGCTGGAAAATGCATCGTCACTGTTTTTCTGAAGGAATAGTTCTCATGAAAAGTTTACTTTTTAGAGATACGTGGTTCTAACAGGACAACGACGCTATAACATATGATGATCTTGTATAATATGATGCATTTCTGTAGATTAAACTACCTACTAAACAGTATATAAAGTAGTTATCTACAGCAGTAAAATGCAACATACACATTAATACACCAGTAATATTAAAAGTAAAACACTGACAGGGACCATTTCACTTTTAATACTTTAAATAAGCTTTGCCAATAATACCTACATACTTCACAGTGTGGTATTGATACTTTTACTTAAGTAAGGGATCTGAATACTTCTTCCACCACTGGTAGCCTCATAAACAAATGACCAACACGAGCACATGGATATGAGACTAGAATGGCATTAAGAGTGACCTACTGTAGCAGTAGCGCAAACATAACTTTCAGCACTTGAGATGTACTTTCCTCTAATGCTTAGCTGAATTTGGTGTGCTGAGGAAAAGTTACAAAATTATTTCTTCCAGGAAGCCGTCATGAAGTGACACGATCAGATTGTTGGCTGCCAAGTTTGCTTATTAAATGTTTTATGAACAGCAGCAGCAGTACCAGTTGCAGCAGAGGGCATAGCAGAGCAAAGGAGTGAGCAGAGTATTGAGGGCTTAAATAGACCCCAAAAATGGCAAAAGGTGCATTTGATATGTTATAGTAGAGCACATTATGTGAGCATAGCGGACTCAAGTTGAATTTGAACTAGCTCACAGGTTAAATAGTGTAGTAGCGTAAATGTAACACAGGAATGAGATGAAATAATTGTAATTTATTTCTTTAAGAGAAGTGAAAGCACTATTATACAGTATATGTGGAGAAATGGCATTATGATCTCAAGATAGAAAACAAGTATTCTACCAATATCAAGATATACATTTTAGGAAACTACAGAAAGCAACGTGATATAAATTAAACACAGCACAAGGCAAACTGCATAACAGATTAGCAACTATCTTTCTAGATTTTTAAATCTGTAAATAATCTTTGTATTTGGTATTACTGAAGGATAAAGGTGACAGGAGCACAGGTAATATGTTAAAAGTGTCAAAATTACAAATGCCCATAAACAACATTGGTTCCCTGAAATGACACGTCTCATACACATTTCAAATCAAACATATCACGAAATATCACAACACGCAAACCACCAACTTACCACGATCCACTTCAGAAACAAAATGCTTCACGCTCATCCCATTATTTCCCATGTAAGCACATAATATAGTAATATAGCATAATGTATGTGACCGAGAAAAACCCAAAAGAGATCTCCAGTTATCTACTACACTAAGTAAGTTTCTGTCAGAGGAGCGATCCAGGCGGCACAGTAAGGCTGCCACAGGATGACGGCACGTCAACACATTTTCACACTCTTAGCGGTAACACAACGCTAAACTTCACTTATAAGTGTTCACAAGAAGTAATTTATCCTGCCACGGCACTCCGATATTTAAAAGAGATAGCTTGTGCCAGACCTTCAGTAATACATTTTCATAATTTTTTAACAAATGCACTTGACATTTGGCCCAATTTACACTGCATACATGCAATACACATATAGTAAAATGTCTGAGGCTGGAACATATCCCAGCATGCATTGAGCAAAAGGCAGGGAAACATCAATGACACATTTCATTTAGAGTCTCCGATCAGCCTGACCTGCCTGTCTTTAGACTACGGGAGAAAACCCAAGTGCTTCTTTGTGTCGCCTAAAACTTCTGTTGGTGATCACAACAATCTGCACACATAAACCCCATGTTTAGCAACCCAGCAGGTTGGTGATGCCTGACAAGAGGTTACTACAGGCAAGTTTGTGTCCGTAGCTTTCTATGAATGCAGCACTCAGTAAAGGGGTCCTGGGTTCTAATCCACTTGCTAGCTAGGTTGTTTGTGAGTGGAGTTTGCAAGTTCTCCCCATGTCTGTGTTGGGTTCCTCTGAAAGCTCCTGTTTCCTCACATAGTCCAAAGACATGCAGGCCAGTTAATTGGAAACTCTCCAACATCCCTTTTCCACTGCAGGACCTTTTCAGGCTCTCAGGGTCTGCTTAGGGTACGATCTCCTGGAAATGACTTTAAGCACTCCTAAAGGCAAGTTCCAGGTACTTTCAGGGGTTTCCGGCAGTGCTGCCGCTCACTACTGGTCAATTAGATCACATCACATCACAACAAGCACAACTACAACAAACACAACAGCAGTAACTACCATTTTACCACTGGGTCTGTATTGACCAGGACAACACTGATACTAAATAATGGAGAACGCGTGTTGGACAAATGAAGATGTGCAGGCCCTCATTAGTATTTGGGGAGAGGAGGCCATGCACAGGGAGTGTGAGTCAGTGGTAAGAGATTGGGATACACCACACAGCCAGGTGGGGGAAAAAAAAAAGAAAGGTGGTTTACAATGTGTTAATTCTTCCTCTCTCTATTGGTGCATAAACTCATATCTCATTCGCTATCCTCTTCCATTGTTGTCTGTCCCACAGATGCTTAAGGCTGGAACAGGCCTTTCTGGGTTGCACAAAAAACAAACTTAGTAAGCAAAGTTTATTCTATAACATGTTAAGATTTGGACTGTAACATTTATGATTTTTTTTTCTCCAACTGGCCTTCCTAAGGAGTTGGATCAACCAACTGTCTCGCTTTACGCTCAGCTCCTCACCACGCATTGTGAAGATGTGAGAGGCGTTTGTGTGACCTACAGTTACATATGGAAACGCAAGGAAAAACCTTGTACTTAAGCCTCACAAGGCTTCAGGTTCAGGTTATGAGAAGCCCCAGGTTATGGGCTATTAAATTCCTGCGGTGGAAAATGCTGTCAGGAGTTGCCAGGAGGTGGGAAAGTGTTTTTCTATCTATTCTTCTATTTTGAAAACGATCAATGCCAATGTGAGCCGATGGAAAAGTTCACAACCTCACGTCCTGCAAACAGCAGACACGAAAAGTGTCAGGTTTGTACGACGGATGTAAAGGAGAGATTGAGGTGAATGGGTGAGGGGCGAGAGCCTAACCTAAGTGCAGCGGAAGTGTCCATGACACAGCAGCTGGTGTGTGGTTACCATACAGACTGGGCCTCAACGTTTCTCAGCTGCCTCTGCAGGGAGAAAGAGCTGCTCCATTCAGACCTACAGTAACTTGAGCGTCAACACTCCTTCTTTTCTCTGTCCCGGACCCAAGCTCACCGCAGACTTGTCTCGTCTTTCTGCCAGGGCGTCTTGACTGAGCAGCAGCCATGTGCTCTATGTTATCCCCAACACACTGCATTTGTGATTTCAGTTCGGGGGGGGGGGTTATCCCAGGATATTTCACTGCTATCAAGAGTCATGTAGAAAGAGAGTGATCTGAGTGGTGACAGGAAGAAGCAGGGAAAGATTTGTGTTACTTATGCACACACTCATGTCCCTGGAAAAGAACATTCTCATCAGCAAATCTACTCTGCTTGAATAAAGGTTAGATAAAAGGAAACCTCATGATCATGAAAATGTTAATAAAATGTAAACCTTTTTTTTTAAACTCACATAATAGTTATTTGTATGCAGTGCAAATGTACTGCACCCAGTGCACAAACACGTAGAAATTGAAGTCAGCGTGGCTGCAATCACTTCTGCATGATTAAGGTTCATTGTTTGACACTGTGTTGGCTTTTAAGGAGCAGAGTGGTTTAGAATGATTTTCACCCAAACTGTATACTCCCAGGCATAAAAAGTTCCACTGTTCACTGCTGCCAGAGGACACTGTTTACAGTTTACTGTAAAAAGGCCTCAATCTTCTACCAGCAGAAAGTGAACAGAAGAGAAAACATCGAAAAGCTGCTGATAATGGTGCAGAAAAGCCAGCTGAGGCATTCTGAAAACACAATGAACAGGGAAACTACAGAACTTATGCACAGCAGCTGGTATTTTGTAAATCCAATTTCCCTCGGAAATTGTGTATAATAAATTTTTTGTCACCCAATTTCAACATTTTTCACTACTAAAATAAATATTAAAGTCCCATGCATGGTGCAGCAATTATAACATGGTTTTAGTTTTAAAATCAATGTGCAATTTGTGCATTCAGTTAGTAATTATGGCTATTATTACTTTCAGAGGACTATTTGTGCCACGTCTGGATTGGCATACCATTTTTCATAAATGAGATGTAAACTGCAGTCTTAGCTCAAGCGACTAAAGCACAGAAGTGACTTGCACTCAAGAAACAGTCTTTGTGAATGTGGAACTCCTATGTGCAAATATACTATTGTGTAAATTTGTTCAATATGGTGGACAGCAAACATCGTTACATTCAAGGCTGAAAAATATCACCCTTTTTTAATCTACAAAGGCTCATGTCAAAGCTTAGTATCCATTCAGTGTTCTTTATCTAAAACTCCTTTGAGCCTCCCGACTCAAAGGTCTGAGGAGCTGCAGCGGCTTTTGACTTTGGGCACTACTAGAATCTCATCCCCATCTCGAATGCTGTAGGAATGGAGGGCCCGGCAGCCGCACTTCAACTCCTCAGGACCCAAGACGGAACACATCTCCCGGTTGATGTAGAAGAACCTGATGCCATTGGTGGGCAGCTGCAGCAGAGCTCTAAGGTGTTTCTTCAGGTCGCCCACTGTCTGCTCCAGACGGAGGCTGACGGCCTCCACCCTCTCGCCCCAGCGAACATCCACCGTGGTGCAGCGGGGGCTCAGGTCCACCTCCGCCAGCGGGGCCAGGTGACCATACTTGGATACAAGGATGTGGTACCTGGGAGAAAGCAGGGCTCATGTCAGTTCACTTAAGGGTTTTGCTTTTGTGGAGGTCCTCTTTAAAAACTCCCATAAAGATGTCGATATCTGTTCATTTGAGTGAAGAGTGTGGGTACAAGTGTAGTTATGTTTCCATTAAAACATTGCACAAGTTTTAAAGGAATAGTTCAACATTTTGGGGAATACACTTATTTGCTTTCTCTCCATGAGTGAGTACAAAGCTGGGGCCGGGAGGCAATTGGCTTAGCTTAGCATGAGGACTGGAGGCGGGGGGGGGGCACCTATCCTGGCTCTCTCCAAAGTTCAAAAAGTCCAATAATACACCTACCACCACCTCTAAAGCTCAGTAATTAACACACTGTATTTGTGGTTTTAGAGGAGGTTATGTGCTGGAACTGTCTGCAGACTTCCTGGAGTCTTGTTGTCACATTGAGGTTGCCAGGTTTGGTACTATCATTCTCACAGACTGTATCTGGCAACCCAAACTGCTGCCGGAGATGCTGCACAGAAGTGCTGGCCAGCTGGGTTCCATAAAACAACAAATTGTTTTTTCACTTCTGTTTGTTTATGGGTTTAACAAATACGATACAACAACAACATGTACCGTAGCGAGCTTTAGAGGTGTTGGTAGGTGTATTTCTAAACTCTAAAGACAGCTTGGCTAACTGTTTCCCCTTGCTTTCAGTCTTTATGTTAAAATAGGCTTACCATTTCCTGACTCAAACCTTGTAGTTAACGCACAAACTCTCAGAAATAAAGTGAATAAAGAATTCACAAAATGTTGACTTATTTTTTTAAGTGAATTTCTGAACTTTTGCAGAAACAAAATGTGACTCGGAATGTGTTTCCATTAACTACCTTTGTGTGAACATATTCAAAAGGACGTGACAAAATGACAATTTATTGAGCGGCACTAACTCGGATACATCATGGCATTCCGGTTATGCGCTCTCTTATTCTTTCTGGTCTTTGTGGTGGAGTGGAGGCTTGTAATGTTGAGTGGAAGAACAGCGAAGCAACATCAAGGTCTATTAAAAAAATCTCTTCTTTTTTTATGTGCCAACTTCTCCACCTCAGCCAAAAATGGGTTTTTCTGTATGCTATATTTCAGAGTTTTGTTTTATGAGCAAATTCAAAATTAGCATAAAAACAGGTAAATGGAAATGCACCTTGCGTGTTTAAGAGGCAGAGAAACACTGAGTTCTCTGCCTCTTGCTTGCCGTGAGAAAGCTCTCAGCCACCTCAGGGGAATGCGTGTTCGAGATAAGGACCCAGGAACGATTAAATAAAATCCAGGAGAAAAGGCCTGTGCTTTCAAAGCTACTGTAACAGCTGGGCCAATCAAAGCAATTTCCCTTCCCTCCCCAAAACTCCCCCACAAAGCCAATCCCCTGGCCCGGGGTTTCTGGCCAAAGCTTGTGGTCCACCCTGGGAATTCTCCTCTAAGGCGACAGTGCACAAAGTACCATTCTAAGAGAAGCCATTTAGCTAAAAGGCTTCATTTAAGGTGGTAAGCATGGTATAATGGGGCAAATAATGCTGCAGGTGATAACAAGTCAGCGTTCCAATTGTCTTTTCCAGCATTCTTCGATAATGGAGTAAAGTAGCAGCAGAAATACGGTTTTGGAGCTAATAGACACTATCTAGCCCAGATCTCAGCTGACGTCTCTATTGGTGTTTCACCTCATTAGTCCTCTAGTTGAAAGATGAACTGCTTAAGAAGTTTAAAATGTTGATTTCCCCTCTTGCCTCCCAGACTGGCCCTCAATATCCACTGTTTCAGGTCCAGTTCCTTTTCAGTCCTTCTCTACTTATTCCACTGGATATTCTGACTCTCAAATTTCTTTTTCAACCCAGTCCTCTCTTTCACTCTTTCCTTGCAACTAATCCTTGCTGTCTAGCCAACACATTTCTTTCTTTATATTTCTGTTTCCTAGTGCCACAACCCTTAAACCCTTTCCCAGATTATCCACAATTCTCTTTTTCTTTTTATGATTATTGAGGTATATCAGTCTCTATCAGTCTGATTTATGGTTTTAGCTGCGTTTACAGTTACTCAAAGCCAGGCCGTGTCAGATGTGTTCACCTGAGAGGCTGTGACCCACCCTGCAGTGCTCTGATCTCTCGGGGTAGCAAGGCCACAGCCCCATCCGAAAGGAAAGGGGATAGCGGTGTGTTCACTGCTTACTGAGCGTGTCCGACACCCCCATAACACACACATGAAGCCATGGTGATCCCTAACGTCGGGACCTTCACTGGGAACCCTGGCTCCAAACCGAGACCACAAATATGACGTTTAAAACAGGAAGGAAAGAAATGAAAACACGGAGTTTAATTTACAGATTGGTAAAATGAACATGTCTGAAGGCCTTTGGATGGTGGCGGTGAAGTCTGATGGACATGATGGTACCTGTGACATGGCTTTGAATAATGTAATTTATACTACAATTAACATAAGACAATTCATAGCCAGGAGTGCTATTCAAGCTCCAATGACATCAGAAAACAAATCAATCTCTCAACTTAAGGTTTGATGTTGACACAGCAGGTGTATACATAAAAAAAAAAAAATCAACCTGTTACCTTGTGTATCAGTTTTCCAATCAGAGAATTCCCAGCACAAAGGACTCATTGAGCAGGGAGAGACTGGTGCCATTGTCTCCCAAAGGTTAGTTTCCCCCAGTCAGGGACTACACCTTCCTTCACAAATCCCTCTCCAACATTCTGCTGAGGTTAAGTGGAATGCAGTCGGTGAAGAGCGTGGGCAATTATTTGACCGCCGGCAGCCCCTGAGGAGAGCTTTCCAAAATATTATATCACATACTGTAAATGTATTGAGGATAAAGAGTGGGCTGTTGCTATTGTTACAGTTTTACAGGTGTTCACACAGGTAAGGAGTCGTCTAAGTGGGAGCAAGTGTCGACACTTGGTGCCACATATGCAGGCTTTTGATTGATTTGATCAAAGAGTGACAGCAATATTTATGAATATTTGAGATGCTGAAACTCTAAATCTCTCCATCAAACAGTGTGACTCATGTATTGATGAAAAACCTGCCAGCAACAGCAGTACTAGTTTATCATCTTCACTCTCTTGCAGTGAAAACAACTAAAGCCCACTAATGTATCGTGGGATTAAATACCTGCTAGATACAAATACACACAGAGCTCCATGTCTCAGGGTCAATGAAAGCATCAAGTTTATTCTAGTCCTGTTGAAAACATCCAAAATAAAAGGCCAAATTGTAAATAATTATACTTTAAATCTTAACAATGACCTTTTAAATCTTGCTTTTAAGTAGTCTGTATCCTTTTATTGAATCTTACTTTATTTCACTTTCATTTAATCTTATTTTAAATTATGTAATTATATATATATATATATATATATATACACACACACACACACACAATTAGATGTAAAGCACTTTGAGCTGCTTTGTATGTATGAATGTATATGTAATGTGTATGTAAAACTATATCAAATACCCCATCCCATTTTTGGTGAATTTACATTATTACTATTAATTAATACTTGGGACATCCCTGACCTATTGTTTCACTTGTAACATACTAGGTTAAAGGTCAGTTCACCCAAATTCCCAAAAAAAACCCAACATACACACACACACACTCAGTTGCCCGTTTATTAGTTTCACCTAGTTAACTTTAATGCAGTCTAATACAACAGTCCTGCAATAAATCCTACCACCATGAAGGTTCTAATGTTCAGTTTTTGTTAGATGTTAATGTTAGAGAGGTGTTGATTCAACTTTATGGCTTTATTTTGGATTATACCTACAGGTATTTCTAATATTTAGTCTATCCTCAATTATATAAAAGTAGATTTAAGGTATTTTCAGACGGGGAGCGATTGACGTGCCTAGTAATTCATTTACAAAGAGAGGCGAGTATGTAGGTATTTCTAAAGAAATACAGAAGTGCACAGAAGCTGTTTCCATGGTTCCCACGTATAGAGCGCCTGGCATTTACCTGCGGAGCGCTTGTCTGCCTGTCTTCACATGAGAAGTGAACATGAGAAGGTATGCAGTCGCTCCCTGTCTGAAAAGACGTTTAGGCTGCCATAAATGTCATTTTTCTTTAAAGATGGGCCAATTCGTGATTATTTCTGCCTAAAACGTAAAATAAAGGGTTAAATGCACGAGTTGAATGTTTGTTATTTTAAATTTGTTTTGCAGGAAATGCTTCGCCGTGTCAGACTGACGCCCTCCCAACATGAAATAATGTAATATAATTTTAAATGATTTTATATTGTGAAGCTTAACCACACCTTAATATTGTAAACACTAAGCATGTGTAACTAACTGGCGACAGAGATGGAGGCACTGCAGGTACAAACTCCACTTTCAGGAATCAATGAGCGCAGTGGAAAGTCCAAAACTATTTGGAACTGGTTTCCATTCAGAACTGGTTCTCCTCTTCCCTAGGTGATCGGTACTGGTCCCCACTCTGCCCCTTTTTTATGTGAACAAGTAACAAGGTATCCTCCTTTAAAATTAGGAGAAAAGTGATAAATATGTGTGAGTGTATAATACATGCATACTGAATGTCTGAGTACCTCTGAGGAAGCTCCTGTTCTGGGCAGTCCTGGTAGTATCTGATGAAAAACCTCTCAGCATCCTCTCTCTCTCCATCAGACACTGCACCCCCATTCAACACTACTACAGATGGCAGCCTGCAGGCAGGTATGAAGATTAGACAGCGAATAAGTAAACGTGCTATTCTGCATGTATACGTACAATAAGGATTTGATGTGTATATGCGTAGAAGTTCAGACTCACTGTGCTAAAAGGAGGCTACGTCTCTCGTGGGTGGTGTAAGGCTGCAATAAAGGAATCCCCTTTGCTTTGACTTCTTCCAGCTTAGGGAAGAAATTCAGCCTTACAATGTCCTCCCATTTGCTAAGCCCTGAATAACACAACATCACAGAGTGTTAGGGTCACAGTGAATATAGGTTTGCGCCAGGCACTGAGTATTGGACCTAGATAGATGAAAATGTGAACAGCCTTCATTATCCCGCTCAGACCTGAGTTGTTGAGGTTGATGCTGCGCAGGTTGGGGAAGAGGCGCTGCAGTGTTTCCTGAGTGTCACCCACAGAGTCCACAGTGTTATTGGCCAGCACCAGTGTGCTCAGACTCGGGTACATCATCCCAAACTTCCTCACTTCTGCCCATTCCCGCAGCTGGTTGTCTGTAATCTGCAGCAGGCGTAGCGACGGACAGGATGTCTGGGTTTCTGACACGGTGTTGTAGCCATTCATGCACAGGAAAAGCTCCTCAAGCCTGGACGATGAGGTGGAATGGTGAAAAGTGATAAAAGCAGGTACGACAAAATATTTTTCAGGTCAAATGTGCATCTAATACATTTGTTGTGCTTATTTTGAGCTTATGTTTAATCTCTTGACTCTTTGTGCTTGAATCCCTACACGCAGGGTCTGTGTTTGAATCTGCTTGAAGGATGAGGCTGCTGTTATTCTATAGACCAAAACCAACAATGTGTTAATCTACCTCTCGATACTCTCTGACTTTCCCACCCTCTCTATGGCACTCAGCCTTACACCCATCGGCTCCTGCTGAAAATGTAAATCTTTAACAGCAGGTCACAAATATATAGTTTCACCTGGGTGTTCACCTGAATAATAAACTAGACTGGACTGACAATATAATTGCATTCTACAAGAAAGGCCAGAGCAGACTCTATCTGCTGAGGAGACTCAGGTCTTTTGGAGTGCAGAGGGCACTCCTGAGGACTGTGGTGGCATCAGCCGTCTTGTATGGAGTGGTCTGCTGGGGCAGCAGCATCTCGACTGCTGACAGGAAGAGACTCAACAGACTGGTTAAGAAGGCTACTTTGCCCGCGGTGTGTGAAGGAGAGATACTGCAGGTCCTTCCTTCCTGCTGCTGTCAGACTTTATAATCAACACTGCTCCCAGTAGACCACACACACCAAAAACGACAATTTCACTCATGCAATATCAATGTATACCAAACTGTGCAATATCAATATTTGTGCAATAATGTCAATTCAACTGTTGAGTCGGCTTACTTACTTATTTATTATGTCTTGCTGTTGCACTACCCCATTGCCACTGTAACACTGTACATTTTCCCACTGTGGGATTAATCTAGGATTATCTTATCTTATCAAAAGTAATTTCCTACAACAAGCTGGGCACTGCAGCAAACATTACTTATAAACAGAGTAAATTGTGACTTTTTTGGGGACTATTTTCAGCTCCGGATTAATACACATTTGGGGCTCTAGTCAGTATTTACAGCAGCAGGGCTTTATGTTTGGGTTTGACTAAAAAAAGTCAGCTTTGGACAACAGTGGAGCTCTATGGCATATGGCACAGAGGAATACGATTAGACAATAATGTTGGTTTTGGTCTTCCATAGGATTTGTTGCCAGCCTTATCCTGTAAGTTACTTGTCAGTTCAGTGGACATTATTTGCAGCCTTTTTGTGACCCATAAAATGTGTTCACCTGCTTGTAGTGTCAAAATGTATTTTGCAAATTGTTGCTGTCAAGATGTACTTACATGTTCGCTATGGTAGAATAGACACCGCTTTTTAAAAAATAAAACATCTGCTGTGTAATACTGGTCTTTCCTTACTTAAATGTACAGTGATTCCATTAACAGCACAACCACGGGCAACATTTACATGCCTCACTTACTCTGGTGTATGCTGCGTGAGTGTGTGCACGGTGTCCCAGCTGACGTGCGTGTTAATGAGGACAAGTTGTCGGATCCTGGAGAACACCTCGGCCATGCTGGGCTCCAGCTCCACACTGCTCAGAGGGTTCATGCTCAGATTGAGGAAATCCAGGTGGGGGATGTTGGAAACAATGGTGCAGATCTGGCAACCCACAAGCATTAATAGACAAAACAAACAAAAAACAAACCTTAGAGAGAACATTAAGTACATATAATACATATAACTTAGATATTGGTGGAGGTTAGGGGCTCTGTGGTGTACGACTCTGGCAATATGACCTGATACAATCTTATAAATCTTCTCATCAATAGCAGACCAAAATGACATAAAATATGGTGAGAAAATGAATTCTGTGTGCCTTAAGAAACTGCTTCTTGTTTATCATGGCTTCCAGCAGGATTTGATGAGGCGTCTCATTGTCAAGTGTGTCAAATAATGTCATAGGTATAGCATATTAACATTAAGCTAACATAGACCATGGCAGGTATTATGACTTGTCCGCAGGAAAAGGACAAGTGTAGCTAATAACATTAATAATGGCTCTGTTCCATTTGGTTCAAACATACATTTTAAAGGGAGGACAGTTTTCACAGTTTACAGCAGCTACGTGAATAGGCTCCATTACGCAGTAGATATGCTGTAGCTGACGTCTGCCTTTCTACCACTGTACAAAAATGAAGCCAAAATATCCCGGATATGGGCACTGCCATCTTGCGCTGGTGACGTCATTTGGAGTCAGAGTCTGCGTAGTGATCATCGAGGTCCCGCCCATACACTCGCCCGAACCAATCATGAGCAAACTCACAGTTGTCAGTCATGACGTCTCACCCCCTTTTTATAGCATCAAATAACTAATTAAAACTAAACTTGTCAGAAAAATGAACACTTGAGCATGACAGGAACTACCTAAATTGACAGAAACCATCTTTGGGGAAAATTTTATTTGATGTGTACTTTGATTTTTTAGTTTGGCCCATGTCCCATCCGTTAACATGGAGGGGGCGAGGTTAATGACCTATACTGCCACCAGCCACCAGGGGGCAATTGAGATGTTTTGGCTTCACTTTTGGGGAGCTGTCATGTTGTCCATCTTTATATACAGTCTATAGTAACAACACATCGGGGCCACCACCAGTTACCACGTGGTAACTACGCAAGAACTGCGATTGGTCAACTTGGGTTGCTTTGTGTTTTCTCCGACAAGTTTCTGATGCCAGGAGGGATTGTTGATAGCGAAGCCAACATGAAGCAAGTTGAAAAAGGCTCAGTTATCTTCTCTTTTTCCAATAACACACATCAGGCTATAGCCATCTCCACTGCTAACCTTCTGCTCAAGGCGACCCCCGCTCTCTATTAGTGAATGAAACTAAGTAAATACAGTGACTCGCACAGAATAGTTACATATTCAGTAATGACACAAGGTCGACCCTCCCACCGTCGCACGTATCACAAAGTGAATGAAACAAGCCGGGCCAGTTGTGGCAGGCACAAACAAACAAATGAGATCATTTCTGTCTCTAGAGTAGCTCTGCTTTCGAGAAATATTACTGTAAGCAAAACTCCGCTCTTTAAGATCTGTCGGATTTCTAAGCACCCACCTCTACCCAGTCGTTAAGTTGATTGTGAGACAGGTCCAGCTCTACCACATGGGCGCAGAAAGCTGCGATGTCTGACCTGTCACCGGCTTTACTGATTCCACAGTAATTCAGAACCAGTATGCTGGGCAAGAACAGGCGATCTGCAAACAATAGTTAAGCAAACTGTACTCAGCTTTTAAGGGACTTCTTCTGCGACTTTGACATGAAAAAGTAATGAGGGTTGTACTTCTCACAAGGGATGTCAGTGCTCACTTAGCACAATCAATACTCTATTGATCACAACCCTGACACAATTCCCTGCATCATCCCTCACCTTTGACAGGGGATCCTGGCGGGCTGGACAGAACCACTACTCCTTGGCCGTAGGGGAAATTCTCGGGGTTGTATTTCTCACTCATGACTTGGACGAAGGTGCGCACCTCCTCTTCATCAGAGAGCGACTCCATGGTTCCAGGCCTGAGCAGGTATCCGAGCGAGAGACAAAAGAAACAGGATGCAAGCAACACAGTCAGTTCTTTTCTTTTAAGTTTTTTTTAGTTTTCAGTTCAGTGTTACTCTATTTCACTGTTTAAAGGAGGTGGAAGAGTGTGCTGCCCAAACAAATTTGATATACGGAAAACATTGTTAACAATATCCGCTAAAGAAAAAAGTAATTCATTTTCTTTGTCAACCCGGACAATGAATATAAACTAGTGACCTTATGGCCCCACTTGAGAATGATTATTACTGCTACTAATACTGTTAGAAGTAGAAGCAGTAGTTATAGTAGGAAAACTCCTTGAAAATAGTAGTAGTAATAATAAAAGTATCTGTTTAATATCTGGTAAAATTAGCAGCTTACAGCAGTTACTGTTTATTAATCTGCAATGTCTCTTTTAAATAAACCAATAAAGAATACAGGAATTAAGTAGTAGAAACAGCAGTAGCAGCAGCAGCAGTAGATAATGCAGGAGCAACAAGATTTATATGCTTCTTCTTTGTGTATTTAACAGGGACAACAGGGGTTAACACTGCTACAGGACAAAAGGGCAAAAGCTATTTACCGAGCGTCTGGCTGAAGCTAATTCGCAGCCCCCTCCGTGGTGTTGAAATCAATGTAAAACAGCTAAATAAATGAATGCAAGTGTCTATGTATGTATGTACTGTACAGGACTTCACATCGCTGCCCCGGTCAACCAGATTTGTACCACTGTCAACCACTTCAAACCATTTCACTTGTTCCTGTTGACATTTTTCTTCTGCGTTTGGTGTTTTTCCGTGTATGTGTTGGATAAAAAAGGTCTAAAAACAACCCATCGACATCATAGAATAACCTACAAGACACAGAAGCAGAAACGTGAGAGGCAGAGCTGCACTGACAAGAGCAGGTGCACAGTTGACACCAGCGCACTCCCTTAGTGAAGCTGAACCACCTGTTCCGACTGAAAGTCATTTTGTATAGCACTGAAACAATTAGTGGACTAACCAATTAGTTGATTAACATCATATTTATTGTAAACAATTTTGATAATCCAATCTTTTGCCAAAATGTAGCTTTTCCAAAGTGTGGATTTGCTGCTTTTCTCTATTTTATATCATTGTGGCACAAATATCTTTGAGTTCTGTAATGTTAGCTGCATAAAAGAAGCAATTTAAAGACATCACCTTGAGCTCAATGAAGTTCTGATTTATTCAGTGTTTTTGGACATTTTATAAACTAAAGAACTGATCAAAACCATTATTGACTGATTAATCGATATCAAATAGACAGTTACAGCCCCAACTGTGTGTTTGACACACAGAAACAGAGAACACCAAACTATAATTTTAGTAATGCAAATTGTGTTGAACTTTTCCATTAAAGGTACAGGGCATAAAAAACACAGGACTATTATCACTCCAACTATAAATAATTAAAATACAGAAACGATCCTGTCAACTTTGGCAACTAACAGCTAATGGCTGGTTGCCAGAAACTGCATAAAAAGCAGTAGAAACGAAGGTGGTAGTTGTGTAGCAACAGTATCATTACTAATAGGTAGCAGTAGGAGCAGTAAAACAATTAAAGCAGTTCAGTCTCATTAATGTCATTTTTCCTGCTTTAACACATGTTGCAAAGATGATTTTGATATTTATATTAGTATGATTTTTTGATGATGACATCATTCATATCAGAACATACAACCTCAACCTTTTGTGTCCACACACAGCAACCCGGTGCCACCATCTCTCTTCAACCCTGATCAGCCCTATCAGTTTCAGACACATGGGGTCTGATCATCTTAAACTCAGCCCACCTCAGGTGGTGCGTTTGCAAAACGACTGAGTGTTGCGTCCGGACTCTGTCTGACGTTTCTGTCATAGATCGTTTCTCGTTTCACAGATCCCCTGATTCATACCTCTGATGTAGCAGAGACCAAAGGAAAGCCTGTTTTCAACAACACATCCGATCACATGCCTCCTCTCCTGCTGAGAGAAAATGATGATGAGAACTTTGGTGAAACAAGAAGAAGAGCACCTAAAAAAAGAGCTAAACTGCGTTTGGGAACCAGAGAAAACTCATTTACATGCATGCAAATATAAAATGTCTTCAATGGCTTTATGGTGTATGAATGGGAGAAAAACTACACAGGAAGACAGCCTTTACTCCACATCAAAGGGAGTGAAAGTTTCATTATACAAACAAGGTAGAGTGACAGCTGGGTTCCTGTCAGGTCCAGAACAACAAGTTCAGTCCAGCACAATGCACTGACAACAACTTTAGGTCTTTCATCAAGGTCTGATGACCATATGCCAGACTAAGGTGATACCGGTATTCTCCATTATAGAGAGAACCCCATCCATTTAAAAACTGCCCATGTAATATTACCTTTCTGGGGTTATCGGTTACACCTACTGGGTATTTTTCATAGAAAACGGTTGACTGAAAAGTTTCTGCTTCAGCCTTTCCTCGATTCGGCACAAGCAGCAAGTTATTTTTCCTAATAAAAGTTCAAATTTTAAAACTAGTCGTTACTGCCATCCGCGGTGTGGTTTAGCGACAACAATGCCAAACTGCTTTGAAGAGATAGTTTTACAGAAAGTAACCAAAGTGTTCATTGATGCATTAATGCCGAATTGAATGGCGACCCAACGCGATTCATAAAAGGCCAAAAGTATCACTGTACCTGTTATATACACGTGTTAATAAGCAAGGCCAAATTGAACTGGCAGATTTTTCAACAGGGTTCGGCCAAACATTCTCCATGCCAGAGAGAGCACGGTACGTTTGGGCCTGGTTGCCCAATGTCGCTCGTGCAAAAACGAACGGACAAAATAACAAACTGAAAGTCGACATTTTGACAGAAGCGGAGGGTACATTTATTCACCTCACAGCCTCACATAGATACGACAGTACTGTCAACGTCGTGCCATGTTTGAAGTCCAAGGTTATGCAGCAGCGTAGCTACCTTTACCTTTAGATTGGAAAAGGTACTGATATTTCAGTGGCTGCTGGAGTCAAATCATTCTCATGACCTCCCAAGCTAACACCACATGTAACTACTCATGTTGTATTTTGTAACTGATACGGTATATTTTGCGCCTGATTGCACTCACCGTCCCCGGAACCCCCTCGGCGTTGTGTTTGTTTTTGTTGTTCTTCGGTTAGTTGTCAGTTTAAGATACGCCTACTATTCCGGAAGTGACGTAGTTTAAATGTCTTGTCCCCCCCCCCCCCAGTTTTCTTCTTCTGTACATTCTTCTTTTCAAAACGGAACACAGAAAATAATTAAGGCATTAACGGGCCAAATATACAATTTAGTAATTTGCTGAATAAAAAAAATAAAAATAACATTATATAATTTCTGAAGTTGGAAACATTTTTGATTCAAGACAGCTGTACATGACATCAAGAGAGAGATAAATAGATATAATAATAAACACCAAAAAAAGAAGCTTGTTTACATTTGAAGTTCAGTGCAATAATGGAAGTGACTCAAATTAATCATATTATCAATCATCATCAGTCCTGCATTCAGTATTTGTTTGCCATTATCATTAGTTACACTTTATAATGTGTTATTAGTATTTCACATGTTGTAGCTAAGGTAGCACTATATGGGTACTGTTACTTTAAGTTGCATGTATGTAAAATCAAAATCTGCAAGTAAAGAAATAATAAAGAAATAGATTAGAAAAAGTAACTGCAGCTGTCACACATATGTAGTACAAATAAAAAGCATTTACCTCTGAAATGTATAGTAAAAATATAAATGTCTCTGAATGGAAATGCTCTGGCAAACTGTATTTAAATAAAGTAAATGTGCATATTACCATCTTCCTCTTGGGTTAAATTTTCATTTTACTTCAATAAATTATTTAACTGTCACATAAACAATATGACTTGTATTTGTATTCATCCGTTTTACTTAATTTGCTCAAGCTTTTTCTTAATTTAGAATGCTAAGCGACAGAAATATTTGACAGTATAGCTTCAATGAAATGGAATATCCTTACCATATGCTGCCACGAGGTGGCAGAAGAGACTACGATGTATGTGGAGACTCTTCCACCAAAAGCAGTATTGGAAGACTTAGATGCTTTACTACTACTAAGTACCAATACAACAATTCTGAAAACTGCTATTACAAGTAAAAGTCCTACTTCAGTAAAAGTACAGGAGTATCATCAGCAAAACGTACCTTAAATATCAAAAGTACTTATTGTGCAGAAAAATAGCCCCTTTGACTGATATATTAACACATATTACTACGTTACTAGGTTGTTAATACTGATGCATCAGTGCATAAGTAGCATTTTACAGCTGTAGCTGGTTTTAGCTACTTCATATACAGATTGGCAGTTTAGTCCAGTGGTTTCAAACCTTGGGGTCGAGGCCCCTCTAAGGGGTCACAAGATAAATCTGAGGGGTGGGGAGATGATTAATGGTGTAGAAAAAAATATGAATCCATATTCATTCCAAGTTCCTGGAAGATGTGTGTGTGTGTGTGTGTTATGTTCGAAGGAGTATGGTGAATATGATGAGAATATCAACAGTTCGGTTTCAGTGGAGAGTTTTAGGAGGTGATGGTGCCTTAATATTGTGAGTCCTTCCCCAGTCCATTCACTTATCCGTTTCCCAGATTGCCCTCTCCGACAGCATTGTTGCCAGGAAAATTGATGACATGGCCAAGGATGTCAAGCAATTGAATGATTAAGGGACCCCTTTGAAAACAGTGATCAGATTTGAGCCACTGTCCTCTGTGTGGCCACAGGACAGCTGAGGCAAAAGGCATCATCAGCTTACTTATATGCTTCTGCAGCTCTTCATCTAACCATTTCACCTGTTTTCATTAATTTGTCTTTTTTTTTTTCCTTGACAAGCCAAGAGACCTGCTAAACTAATGTTAAATGTCGTTGGTAGTGTTTTTAGCTCCAGTTGCTAAAAGTTTGTGCTTAGTAAGATGTAACGTTGGCCCTCATTTTTTGAGCTGCTTTCCTTTATTGAGATTTGTTCAGGGTTTGTACAGCTTTTTAAGAGCAAAATCCAAGCAAGTGCTCTTTTCAAGCACTTTCAAGGTACCTAAACCAAAGATTTCCAGACTCTTGAAGCCTTTATCATCACATCTAAATTGTTGCTATAAATGCCAGGAGACAACAAACAAATGTGACGACGGGGTTGTTTACTTTCCAATATTAAAAGACTTTTGGTTTACATGAGTGATTGTGTCGACGAAACACCAGATTATGTTGAAAATCAAGCATTTTTCAAGGAGTATATTCAAATTCAAGCATTTTCCTAACCTTGAAAACATAACAGTTAAAATTTCCAAACTTTCAACACTCTGTACGAACCCTGTTTGTTAAACATTTGTTAAACTTAGGTATCATTAATTCGACCATGCAATGTTTCAAAAAGACGTCCTGACAAAAAGCGCAGAGAATGTATGTTTAGTAAACTATGTCGAGTCAATCTTTGATGGTTTGCTAAGCGAAAATGCCATAGTCAATAATAGTTCTGGTTTTACAGTAAAGGCCTGTACACTGGTTCCGAATTAAGATTTTACTGCAAATACATAATCAGGTGACTCAGCTGACACAGAGGAGACTAGTGTTTTCTATGAACTATAAAAGGAAATGATGTCAGCCCTGCAGAGATCCTGGGAAGACTCTCATAACTGACCTGAGGACTGTTACAATTAGGCTAATCCTCATGTTGTTATCTCAGTGCTGGGATTAATTTCTAAAGGCATGCTACATATGTGCACATAAAGGAATGGGACAGGGCTCACATGAGTTTAGTTTATGACATTGTAACATGAGTATTTAACAATATAAAGACGGTATGGGGTGTGAAAGTCAGGAGGAGAAATCAGTCCAGAAAGAGCGAGGATGATGAGCCGGGGCGACAGGGCGTGGTCAAACACTTCCCTAATCCAGTATTATCCTGTGAGTCAGCCTTAGTCCTGGCCAGAGCCAGATTAATCTACCAGTACCTCACTGACTGTGGGACGCAGGGAATATAAACAGAGGCCGACGAGTCCAAAACCAGCTCCAGGATCTTTTAGTCTTGTAAACGTCAAAATTGAAATATCTCTTTTTGCTTCTACTGGATTATTATTATACAACTGGGACAAGAGCTGAGGCACAATGGCACTCCTGAGGTCGGGCTGGCTGTGGAGACAGAGTGAGTAGATGCAGGAGTTTTCATTTGGTTTTTTTTCTTGTATCTACAGCTATCAAGACTATCAATAGCTTTGGCTGTTATGATCATAACAACACAATCAAAATCTGGCAACAATTTTCATTATCAATTATTCTTTTTAATAAGTTTATCAAATAAAAATGCAAAAAATGTGTAGGTTCCAATTTCTGCAATGTGAGGATTTTCAGTTTTTCCTCAATCTCATTATTAACTTTGTTTTATTTATTTTTATTGTAAACTTTTGTTCAGTAAGCTGTTACAATTGGAAGACGCCATCTTGGGCCTTGGGAACTTGTGAAGGGTGGTTGTCCTTATTTTCAGATTTTGTATTTTGATTAGATTGAGAATGAAAATCATCATCAGTTGCTTGAAGCCTGAGCAGCCACTGTAAGATAAACAGTACATCTTATACAACGCAAACATTTCTTTTAGTTAGCAACACCTCAGTAAAATTCTTTCTCCGCCACTGTAGTTTTTACCATACTTCTGAGGCGCTACTGGATGAATGATTATGTTTTCTGCTTTGGTCCTTATAAATTTTAAAACACAACTCAGTAAAGCCAATAGACGGACATCTTGGCTGTTTGCAGGAATCAAACATTTGATCTTCCAGTTACAGAACGATCTCTCCAACCACTGAGCGAGCTACATGTGCTATAGACCAACCAATACTGGATTTTTGAGGCTGATATCAATATTTGAGAGTTAAAAATATCTGATAATGATATATAGACCAACAGTCAATCTTTAAAATAAATGAATAACAAACATTATGAGAGGGGTCCCTTAAATTTAGTAATTAAAAGAATTGTTACCGAGATACGTACTGTGCTGCACATTTTACAGTTGAAAAATAAACTTGTCAGTTTTCCCCAAGCAGTACATCTTATTTTATTACACAATGATCCTCACCTGAAGTTTGTCATTCAATATAAATTCAGATACAAATTCAGACAGGGGTACTGAGCATTTTCTAGATAGTGAAAACTGCACCTGTTATGAAACTCCAACCATTGTAACTTATAATCCCATTAATTGTCCCTGGTCATGTCTTTAAGTGGCTTACCCGGGACAGTCAATAGGGACGCATCTGCTGGAAAATAAACTACATCCAAAAAACACAACTACAAAACAAACGCTGACTGACTTCTTACAAACCTATTCAGGTTATTGATCATAGCACTGACTCAACAATGACTTTATCGGCCCTCAATGTGAGGCCAATTTGACATCTAACTCTGCAGCCCCTTCAAGAACAAACACTAATGGTACACTGTGACATGTGTCTCCCTCTCTAGCTTCTGTCCTAAAACGCTGGAAGTTGAACTGGTGTGACCTGTGGATAGATGGGAGTCTTTGCTTCTACAAGTCTGACAGCAGGCGAGAGTTGGAGCACCGCGTCAGCCTCAAGACAACATGTGTGGATGTGAGATCTGGTCTGGAATGTGGAGGTACAGCACGGTGTCATTTAACCTTTTTGTTTCCAGCATCCGCAGGTGGCTGCTTTTAGAGCAGGGGTTCTCAACCTTATGTAACTTAAGGCCCCTCTTCAGTTCGTTAAAAAATTTCCGAGGACCACCTTCCCAAATAAATGAGAAAAAAACCCCATAACATCTTTTTGTGGGTTGCAGATGTGACTCCGCCTGAGAGTAATCCCAGGGAGAACCGCATTGTGATTCAGCTCAGAGATGGCTCAACAGTCAACCTGTGTGCCAACAGCGAGGATGAATCCATGTAGGTATACTCTCACTTCACCCGCCTCTTGTCCGCTCTGCCTCCCTTTACAACTCTCCATCAGCTCTTCATTGCCGTGTCTTTTTCAGAGCCTGGAAACTGACTCTGCTCGAGACCAGGAGAAACCCGGTGAGTGATCCGTGTAAGAGCTGAAACATGATCTGTTCACCCTCAGTGGTGTTTGGTATTTCCACCTCAGTGCTAAAACAATGGGGGTTTTTTCTGAAGGTGTTCACATACGACCCATATGACGACTCCTACCAGGCTGTCCCCATCAACAGCTATCATACTGTCTACATCACACCTGGAGCAGGACCAGGTATGTTACCATAGTGATGCAGGAAACACAACAGCTAATCCTAAACTACTGGGAATCTTTGACTTAGCAACCATGGACTCAACATACTGAAGTTTGGCTACTTTTAGGACAACAAAATAAAGAAGTTTTACTGGAAGAAGAGGGTTGGAAGCAGCATTTAGACCTTCATGCTGTGGGGAAAAAATGGTGAAACCATAATTGAACCGTTAACTGCACAAATAATATATTAAAAATACAAATATTTTAAAACATTTTAAAGTTTTGGGTTGTTTTTTGTTTTTTTGGTGCAAAGGGGGAACTTGGACTTGTGACCTCAGTATTTTTAAATTCCTGGCTGGACCCTGGTATAAGTAATCATTCTGGGTTTTAAATGAGAGTTTTGGTGTTCCATGTTTGCTCTAGCTGTATGGCAATTGTCCAGTACTTTAGCGAAAGTAACTAAGCACATTTAAGTACTATAAGTTTGCGGTACTTGTACTTTACTCAAGTATTTCTATTTTATGCCATCAGAAATGTTTTTTTTACTCCCCTACATTTATCTGACAGCTTTAGTCACTAGTTGCTTTACACATTCAGATTTTACATACAAAACTTGTGATCAGATTATGAGATACGATATACTGTAATATATTAAACAATGCAAAAGTAATTAAAGTCAAAAGTAAAGTAGTTAAAGTCAACTCTACCCCGACCAGCTGCAACATTTAAGTACTACTTATAAGGCATCAGTAATAATAAAACTGGTCCTTTCTGCATAATGAGTACTTACTTTTGATAGTTTAAGTGTCTTTATGTACTTTTACTCAAGTAACATTTTGAATGTAGGATTTTTACTTGTAAGGGAGTAGGGTATATTTTACCTTGTGGCAACTTTTAAGTCTGACAATTCTACTCTCTTTGTAAGCTTACAAATCATTAGCCCAGGCCTACATGCAATGCTTAAGTTACAATGCATGCAAACAAGTTAACAACTACAGGAGCGTATTGCTGCTATCATGACAGCAAATATGCAGGGCGCTTAATTCAATTGTGGATTTGTGTCACTTATCGCGCTCGCCGGGCGTTGCATTAAATCAGTAATGAATAAAGTAGTAGTACAATAAAGCAACCTTTATTCCTATGCAAAGGTGCATGCCTAACAATTATATTAGTAATGTGTGTAAAAAAATGATGATAAAGTAATGTGTATTATTGTTTTGTATTGGTTCATATGTAGCAGGAAAACAGGTAGATAGACCAGCAGCAGTTCAGTCCGATAAAAACGTGTTTTGCCAAATAAAGTCTAATCTGTACATCGAGTCCTTTGAGCGCAGATAAAAACATTTTTAAGCATGACATTAAGCATCAAAAAACAGGCTCCTTCCTGTTTGTACATCTCTGATTTTAACCTGTTTTGTGTGACACAAAGGTAAGTAGAAACACTGTAAAACTAGAGGATTTTAAGGCATCTCAGTGGAAATAAAACCAGAATGACAGTGTACTGTAAATATTATCCATCCAAACATGTATCTGATGTTTGGTTCATCTGGCTTTAAGGCATTTAGAAAAGACCTGTTTGCACATATTTGCCCACATCTTCATCTGCAAGAGAAATATTACGTAGAGAATTTGTGCCAGGCAACCATTTAACCCTGGAGCTTGAGGGCCCCTATCGACTCCCCAGTTCGTCCCACTTTCTGTGCATTGTGTGTGTATCCTGCTACCTTTAATCAGGCACAGTGACACACAGCAGACCTCACCGGACAGCTTCATTAGACTTTATAACCCCAGGAGACCACCAGCACTCCAATTCTGGAAAATGAACTGGCCTCAGGGTCGCTGTGTGTCAGTTTGTGGTCATTTTATTTAACACAGCTTTAGTTAGGAATACCTATCATGTAAGCGTAAAATCAACTGAAATAATAAAGATATATAAGTCACAAGATGAGGTAAAAAATTTCTGTTTATAATCAATTTCACTGATGTAGGACTCAAGGTGCCGACTGTTTATGGTAAAAGTCAAACAGAGCGTCAGTTTTCTGCCCTTCTGTAATAGAGTTGACAGCCCTGAGCTCCTCCCTTACTATGATCTGCCAACAAGTTAACCATAAAAATTAAATGCCAATGTGTCTTCCCCGTCTTTCTCTAAGGCACCCACCAGGTGGTTGTTCAGAGGGACCCATTTGATGGAGTGTTGGAGCATCTCGCAATGGGATTACTGGCAGGCATGGCAGCAGGGACAGCCATGCGATCCTTCCTCTGGATGCCCTTCTTTTTCTACTGAGATTATCTCCATTGCTGACACGACAACACTGCACACAGCCTGTCTGCCCCCAACGACTGGGAGCCTGACATCAGCATGTGTAGAGAGGCATTTTCTAGGTCTACCTCCCATAAACCCTCATCGTTTGTATCATCTCTTTTCAAATCATGACTTCTGTAACAAACAGCTGCTCTTCTGGTTCAGTTTTTTTTCTTGTGTGCACTTTTGCATATAAGACTTACAAAGCTGAAAAGGATGCTATGTAATTATATGTTCTTCCTGCTTGTATATACAACACACTGAATCAAATGTCAGGAAGTCAATTTTGTATCTGAAATTTTGTTCTTTTATCTGCTGCCTGAATTTTACACTTTACATATCGCTTGCTTTATAAAAGTGTAGTTTGTAATGTGTGTAGCCTGTACTAGGAAATAAATGTATGTATTAAAATAAAATTAGGGACGGTGATCTAAGATCATTATTTGGTTGCATACAACAAACAAGCCATAAATATCCATTTTTGAACTACATTGTTCTGCTTTGACAAAACAATTCCAACTCAAGGTCGACTGACTAGCTTTTCCCCCCGAGCTTTGAACCATATTACAAGGTCTTCATCTGCAGATGGCGCTTGCTCAGTTGCCATGGAGATGGATCTGTGGACACACAAGCTCTGTAGTTGTTCTAGTTTTTGTTGCATGAATGCAGAATCAAACCACAGAGACATTTCAAAGTGAAAACACTTTTGGAGTAAGTTGCATTTTTGTATTTATCATTATTGTTTAGATCCAAAAAGTATTTCTTCTCTGTTTGTACCAACATTAATACTAGAAGGAAAGGTGTTTTATTCTCATACTAATGATCATGCAATCGCCTCAACAAACAGAGAGAAGACATGAACTGTGTAACTGAAAAATGTAATCTTACATTATTTTGCATCCATGTTCATCCAGTGTATAATTTGTGTGCTGGTTAAGAAACACTGAAACTACAGTAAGCTGAAGTTAATGTAATTAACTAAAGCATATCCCAGCTGTCACTGATAATATACTGTTGAAATGCAAGAGATTTGTTCTGTAATTAGGATCTTGTCCTATGTTTGTTTACATGAACAGCGCCTGCCGAACTTGAAACCTACGAACCAAGAAACCTGACTAATTTCTTGAGAGAAAAAGAGTAGATTTGTAGCCTCATCATGCCAAGTTAGTATCATCAGGGGGAGGGTTGCACAAAGGTTGGTCTCATGAGATAGGCCAGTCAAAGGTTTTGATCTAGACTAGGCTAATGAGACTTAAACTGCTTAATAAGAATAGACATTTTAAGCTGAATATGTTATCCACCCTATCAGAGGACCTGTGTTTCCAAGGTAACAATTACTGCGGCACAAATGTTTATCCCATAAATCTGACTTGTTTTTTTTATGTGTTGATTACAGATTTTAAACAGTTGACTGTCATTGCTATTCGTCATCTCATTTATTTACTTCTGCTATTGCTACAGTGAATTTTTATGGTAAAATCTGGCCTTGTAACTTCTAAACTGCTAAATTGCACCAGAAGGCGCGATATTTCCAGTAATTTTCAACCTGGGTCCCATAAATAAATATCTGTGCTGTTAGCTACAATAGCTGATCAAGGCGGCTAATTTCTGTGTTTACTATCTGTCAGACTTTGAGAGTTTGCTGCTTTCCTCGACATACGTAATTTCGCCAGAGTTGCCTTTCCTGTGTCTCTGTAACTAAAGTGCAAACTTAGCATGACCCATCAGTCAAAATGTCCACAATCGCTGAAAAATATAATTTTCCTTTGAAGCAGTTGTGTTTTTCAGATTCAGTCTGAACTTACAAAGATTAACTACCTGTTAAATCTAGTCAAAATCGATCCTCATGAAACCAGTCCCAAGTCTTAATCATAAAGTCAAACTCCCATTCACAGTTAGTGTCATTCGCTGATAGTGTAGCCGCTCCAGTAGCTCCAGCCTTTTTCTGCTCCACAACAGCTCATTTGGCAAATACAGGAACTCATATTATGCTCTGATATGTTTTCCAGCTAAGTATGGGTGTCGCACATTGTCTTTATAAAAATAGTGATCACTTTCAGAAACTAATCATAATTTCCCCTTCTGTTACTCCTCCTTACATGTGACTCCCCTCTGAGCGTGTCCATTCACTTGCCCTTTAGCCTTCACTCTGTCGTCTCCTAACTTTCCCTCTCCTTGAAGTTTCCGGATCAGATCGTGGGGCCCCTTCCCCATCAGAGCCGACGGGTGCTTGTAGGAGCCTCCCAGGCGGTCCCACAGAGTGAAGTATTGGCCGTAATTGTAGTCAAAGAAGAGGTGGTGGTCAGTGTGGTGGGCCGAGCCGTTGATGACGGGCGTCAGAGCGCCGGGGACACGATAGTCACCATCGTGGATAGAGATGGTCCAGATGTTGACGAAAACGTACAGGGCCAGGTAGAGCACCTTGTGGAGGGGGAAGAGGAAAGGGTAGATGTGGTATGGGAGTCCTTGCATGAAGCCGTCTACTGGATGAAAGGCGTGGCTGGCAAAGGGAGAGGGGATCTTCCATAAGTGGTGTGGTTTGTGAAACAGCTGTTGGGGACAAGAGAGCAAAGAGGTCAGGGAGAAAATAATAATAATAACATCATAATCCTTATTTATGGAGCACTTTTCAAAATCCACATTACAAAGTGCTTTACAAAGGCAGCAAAATAAAACAGACAAGCCATAAAATCACCAGGTTTTTAAAGAAGACAGATACCAGTACAGTGTAGGAAAAGGGAAAGAAGAACATTTTTAAAGGAAATAAAAGACAGTTCAAAGAAAAGTTAAACACAAGTAAAATCAGGAAAGGCTCTCGGAAAAAAACTATGTTTTTGGGACTTTATTATTGTTATGCTTTCTATAAAAATCTTCATCACTGTGATTGTATTTGACACTTTTGTATAATTATTTATGGTAGTTATACTAAAGTGTCAAATGATGACCATGGTAAAGACACTGCAGAAAACTGTATAAATAATGAAGATATTAACAGATACAGTGAATGCGGGTTAACAGGTTCTGGTAGCAGCAGTAAAGACGCTTTTACTTCTCTGTTGTTTAACTTTGATCTCCTAATGTTACTGACTAAATTATCAAAAAACATACTCAACATTCTTTTATTAGCTTCATACTTGATGACGTTTCCTAATTTTATAAGAATTACTTTAAAACATGTTTCAGAAGTGCCCCAGCTGTAAAACATGGTTAAATGCAATGGATTTTCATCTGTGATTTGTGTTGACAATACTTTTTACACAACAAATTCCAAATAAGTCTGTTGGATTTCTGTTATTGGAGTTTTAACCTCTCTGGTGTCTAACTGACCCCAAAGATAAGTACTGTCACAGTGTAAGCTAGCGTAATGTATATTTCTTTGTCTGTGAAGGACTTTTTGGCAAACAAAAGGAATATGTATTTGTTCATGCATAGCCAAAATAACATATAAAACATGAAATATGTCTTTATTTGGTGTAATTACAAAGCATTATGGTAATTTCTGTAGTTATAGGGTTACCACTTCAATACATTTCTACATATTGGGTTTTCATAGGGTCAGAAGAAAAGAAAAAATACTACAACAAAAAAAAAATTGGTTGATTTGGCAATTACTATCGTTATTTTTAAACATATAGCAGTGAGGTCTGTGGGACCTCAAACAATGAGGAGGTAAAGCCAATGTCATTGAAACACAAGGGTTAAACAGGCGATGCATTGGCTGGGCCAATATTATCAGCTGATATTATTGGGTTAATATGTCAGCCGATAAGAAATTGCGGTACAGAAATGAAACCCAAACAAATAAAACCAAAATGATCTGCATGACTCGATACCACCAGGTACGTAAGAAAAGATGCTTTTAGGAATTTGGGTGAATGAACCCTTTAAACTTTAGAAACATGCTTATTGTAGATATGAAGATATTAAAGAATATTAAAAATATTTAAAAACAAATCTGATTGAAACTATCATGGTAGATAGTCAATATCGTGGTGCTGAAAATAAGAAAATTAAAAAAGTGGTCTGGACCCATATCTACGTTTCAGTAATTATACTGTGTCAAATGAATGAAGTGTGCATTACATTGCCATTTAAGCAGCTAGAAAGGTGACGTTCGAACAAAAACCACACTTGTACTCACCTTGTAAATGAGCTTATGATGTAGGAAGCGATGAATCCAGTAGATACACATGTCAGTGAAAAACAGGAAGGAGATCATACTCAGGAAGAGCCCAGGCCAACCTGAAAGCACACGGACCATGTCACCACCGAGAACTTCAGGGTGCGTTCAGGGTCTCAGCCTGACACTAAAACGCATGGGAACAACACAGATTACAGACAAAGTGAAAGCTGGTGAGGTCACTTACCCAGTGGAGATTCATTGACGTGGTTGTACAGTTTGCTGTATCCTCTAACTTCAGCGAAGAACAAGGCCACTGTGGGAATGCTGATCCAGGGAAGAGAGGTCATGGCATATTTGATCTCCCTCCGCACCTGATTCTAAGTAGGAAAAAATAAAAAGAATTGACTAGTGGTACGTGTTTTCAGGAATGTAGCGTGGACGGAGATTATTTCACACCGCCTTCGAGTGCCATTTTAGAACAGATATAACCATTTTATCTTTTAGCCAAGGTCAGACAACACAGCTTACAACTAGTTCATCTGAAGCATACTGAGGCCTTTATAACGCTACCTAAAAGCGTCACACCAACACAAAAATATTTTTTGTTTGTTTATTGTTTGTCAGGCACTAATGGTACTAATGACACTATAAAGGGTGAACACAGTAATATAGTTTAAAGTTTAAATTTAAGTTTAAATTTAATTCTAGCCTCTGAGGCCATAGTATGTAGACTAAATCCTCAACAAAACTGAGTATAAGAAGATTCAAAAAGGTGGCATTTATTGTAGAACTAGATTGCTTTTTATTCTGCAGGTGTTTCCAAAAATGTGTCCACCCCTTCTAGATGAAAAGTTCAATTGATTGCTGCGGGTTTAGCAGTGCCAACACTCAGTTTATTACTACTCAACCCATCATAAAATGAGATACAGGCTTTATACCTCTAAGAAGTGTGGGTGTTTCATCAGATTGTGGTCGAAGATGAAGTAGTAGCTGATGGCTCCCAGGCCCAGGTACAGGACCGCAGCCCCGAGGTTCGTCAGCACCAGCAGGCTGATGATCTGCCGCAGGGCCCCGTCCTCAGCCCACGATGCAGGGTACACATACGGGGTGAGGACGTAATAGTCAGCAACATTCAGCACAAGGTCCATGGCTGAAACTGTGAAGTATAGTAGAATAAGAGAATAATAATTAAATGAGGGATTTGTTTACGCAAATTATGCACGTCAAGAGTTTTGTCTAACACAAGAAGCCAGCCCATTACAGTAACATGTGTATTATTATGTTTTGCGTAACCTATTTCTAAGTTACTGTGATGATGGACCCTGACTGGACTTCTGGATTTGGCCCTCTGATCCCTGAAAGGTTGCCAAATCCTGACTCCACCACTTTACAATGGATTTCATTTCAGCAGTTACAAAACAAATGATGCCAAATTAGCCATGAGGTGACACAAATGCATCTTAGCGAATATGTGGAGTTTTGCAAACCATGCGTGCACGTTTAATTCAGTGAAAACAAACGACAAGTGATCGAGATGACACATTTATGTAACTTCCTGACCGACCACTACGTGTGACAACTTCATGAAAAGGTAAATAATTACCTTAATAATAAAAGCAAAGGTTGCATCATGTGGTAATGTTAGCGAAGAAGTTAGCTGCACTGTCATATTGTTAATATATATCCACAATTTTAAATAGTACTGTACCTTGAGTAGGTCGCTCGTACTCCTGTACAACTGTGGAGGGATGTGTACTAAAGTAAAGGCGAGCGAGCGACCAATCACTACTGACTTACCTATTGCGTCATAAAAAGGGCATCCAGTGAGCGCGTAGTTTCTCATCACGGCAGGTTTGTTATGATTTCCGATTGGTCCAAAAGGAGGATCTGGTCATGGTGCTACAGAAACAGCGCTGTCCTGCCACCGCCGGAGTATAGGTCTGAAACGCCCCCAGATTTATCTACAAACACATTTGACTACAGCAAGGTTTTTACCTGCACATACTACGGCTACAACCAGGCCCAGGTGCGCTCCATTATCACTTGTATGGAGACCATGATACCAAACTTGCTTTACAAACGTACGAATTTAAAATTGTCCCCCTTTTACACAAACGTATAGACCTCGAGGAAAAAAACTTCACACATAACCCTACGCTTTGGGAGTCACTGTTCAATTCGGCATCTTCCAGTACTCTCAACAGTGTTTTTATTTTTACGTTTTATAATGGTTCTTGTATTATTTATCTCATCTCCATTTTGCTTTATATAACCTGTATGCCCGTTAAACAGGGCAAAGTAATACGGAGTGTTAGAAATCAAATTCTTCTCATTCAAACACTGAGCTGCCGACCTTTCCAGAACAGACTGCTTAATCGAAAAAGCGTTAAATTAAGTTTTAGTTGTGAATTGTTGCAAATAAGCAAGGCAAAATTATTTTGGCAAGATTTCTGAATTAAGTTTGGCGTACAGGTCCACTACTTCTGTCATGATCAAGATGTTTGTTCACCTGCCAGTCTTGTACTGCCAGTAATCAATACATTTTACCTTCAAATTTTGCTTTCAAAATAAATAAAATAAAATACAAAATGAAACAGTTTGGTTTTAATGGCAGACAAATTGCTTCCATTCTGTCATGAAACTGACAGCCATCCAGCCACAAGGTGCCGCCAGTGCTCTAAGGTACAAGAGAGAGTAGCCTCAGCCTTTGATACACTGCACTGTATTATTGACTACAGGCACTGTGTTATACATGAACATTATAGTGATACCTCTGGAGATTAGTGATTTTTATTTACACATCTACATGTCGATAAGCCACCAACAGAATCTTTTAAGATATTTGGCCCTTCTGTAGGAATGTAATGTTGTTATTGTTTGACGAATGGCTCTTGTTTTTCTGCTGTTGTTCTTTTCTTTCTTTATCCAATAGTTTTGTCTCTCTTTTCATTCTTAACTCTTAAATAGAAGCCATTACCAATTTTCTGTCTGATTAATTTTCATTATGATGTTTATATTGCCACCAGGGACTGCCAAACATTTTAAATGAAACTTATTCTCCATCCACAGCTAAATTGCCACAAGGGGCCCTCAATGAACTCTAAGCTATATGTAAATAAAAAGGTTTTGATCTTCTATTCACTTTCAGAAGTTATGTCTTAGTTAAGAGCAGAGAATTATAATTCATTCCCATTTTCTTTAGACACTTGGGGCATACGTATAGGTATATATCTTGTACTTATAAGTCTATCATTAAGAAATATAATGTCACCTAGTGCAAGCAATGAAACATTCTTTACGTTTACTATTGTTGATGCCATGTCAATCTTGAAATTTTTCAAATAACACACAGAATTCAGGCGTTTTCGAGCTATGTTTCTGCCTAAATTCAACTTCTGACTCATTTCAGCTATTCTTAAACTGTGTTATTTATGTATTGAGTGCTGCACTCTAATATTTAAAGTGTCAGTTTACCAAAATCACCTTTAGATATCCACATTTTAAAACTGTGCTGCCACACCAATGATATGAAACAGCATTACATTGATATCGTCTTGCTACACTCTGCCAGCCAAAGTGGAATTTGGTGGGTTCACATGATCCACACAACAAAAAAACTTCAAAGAAATGTAACAACCACGGTTATGATGGCTGTAATTTGTCTCAGAATGTATCCGGTATTTTCACTGATTCATATTTCCTGAAGCCACTGTCTCCAAAGTTTCTCCACAGATTGCTACTTTACCAATAAGGTAATGGTCATCAAAAGTACAGCAGCAACCAAAAACTGGAAATTTAGCACATATTCAACAACATTTCAGATCTGCAGAACATGCATGAATGCCGTACTAAATTAAAATGTTATTAATATGGATTTGTGGCCAAGGTAGTCACATGCAGACATTGACGTCAAAGTGAACTACCTCTACATACACTTTGAGACAAATTAGCTTGCTGTAGTCACCGGCAGTGATCAAGTTTCTGAATTTCCTTCCATTAGCTTGACATGCAGCACAACTGCTGCCCTTTTAGCATCAAGCTCTTCTCCGCTGCTCTGCTTGTGATGCTGGAAGGACAGCAGATGGCTACACTTTGTGTTTAATGATACAAAACTGTCTCATATCATAAATACAACTTCCTTTGTTCATGCATATGCCCAACATTTGGTATCCTTATGCGACAAGTTTGAAGTGATTTAAGTATCATAGATGTAAAGATTTAATGTGTTCAATTTAATTTAAATGTTTCACAGTATGCTTCTCATTCACTCACCCATTCATGGCAGCAAGCTATCATTCAAGGTTCTGGCCTGACCATCGGGAGCAATTTGGGGTTCAGTGTCTTGCCCACGGACACTTTGACATGCAGACAGGAGGAGCTGGGGATTTAACTGCCAAACCTGTTATTAGTGGACGACCTGGTCTACCTTCATGGCCAGAGCAACCCTGTATTATGTATTAAGTTTTTTCTGTGCAAATAAAATTATAAAACAAGAAAAGTATAACCTCAAGAGTTAAAAGAAACGGTTCCATTATGCTTCCAAACCCAGCGCAATCCATCTTAATAAATAGGAATATGCATATTAGAGGAAATGTGTAGCCTAAAGCAAAATAGTCAGTGTTTAAAACACATGTAAAAAGATTAATTTGTTTTACAGTCACCTGCTTTAGCTGATATTTCTAATACTATTTAATTCACACACTGATTGCAACAGTTGTATACAGTAAATATCCTGTATGTATGAGTAAAGAAACCCTGTTCTTTTAACACAACATTTGTTTGTGGAAACTTTGACTGGAACCGTCTCTACTTTAGAAGAAACTTAGTGTTTTGAGTAGAGCTGGAGCTGTCTAACAGGCTGTGAAGGCATCTCCCTCTGTGTGCAGACACACGTCAGCCAATCAGGATATCTGCTTAGAGGCAACCCTCATGCTGAGCCCCCAGATAACCTGCTGCTCATCATCTCCTCAGTAGGCAACACCAGTGGAGGTGTCACTTTGGGAAATGTAATCAAAAACTGTAGAAACTCTTGTCACAACTGGAGACACAAGCGACTGCTCAACTTTTTAAACCATCATATATTTGATTATCTTGTCACTGGATTGATGTGATGAGTCTGACCTTTCTGATTCCTGTTACAACTCATATATGCTGTATGTGTAATTGTCGCAATTACTATCGGTAATAAAAACATTCTTCGCAGCCGTGCTAAAAAGACATCTGATAAAGTAAAGAAAGATGAGAGGTCAAAAAATCTCCATGTTAGCCAAACTTACTGAGGGATTATTGTGACATTTCTGGCGTGCTCACTTATGGTTTTGCCTCCAAATAGAGTGATTTAGATGATCTGGCTAAACTGCTGGTTTGCTTACAACCTCTCTGATCGTCTAACGGCTTAGTGATGTCGCCATGTATCCAGATCTCAGGTGAGTACAGTGTTAAGGCCATTTTATGAAAATAAGACCAACGCTCTAATAAACAGAAAATATTCTTTACCCAAACAGATTAACGAAGCACAGTTTTTCAGCAGCTCCCAGCGTCATATTGACACCTGGATGCTACCGAGCGCAAACTAATTGACATCCACATATTTCATATTGACGCATTAGAGGCACACTTTCTCAGCAGCAGCACTGAGTATGAGATCCAGGCCAGCACATACATCACACCGTTCACAGCTGTTTGACATAAAATAGGAAGACCTGCCCAAAGACTTGTAAACAAGATGATGCATAATCCTGTGTTCATTGACAAAACTGGGCAGGATTTCTGGGCACCCTGGTCAAAAGATGTGTCGGATCAGAGTACCCTGCATATAAAGCCAACCAGCCAGCCATGAGAACCACTTCACCTCCTCCTTGGATTTGGATGGTGCAGGCCACAGCTGCTGCTGTTTAGTCAGTTTGGGGCTGCATCTGCTCATAAATAACGCAGTCTCATAAAATTTCATGACATGAGAATTAACTCTGAAATGCAGTTTGTGTTGCATGAATACTTCAAACATAACTTTCCTCTACCATGAATGGATTTATGTGACAAAAGCACAAACTGGAGGCCCATTTTCTGTCTGTCACATAAGATGTTTGGATAACGATTTATAATAGTACATATTCGGGTTAAATATGAATTAACAGCAATTTTTGACAACTAGAGACGTCATAAGATCACTGTTACTAGGTGACTGACAATCAAGATGGATGTTGCCTTGTTCCCTTTATAAAAATGGTGACTGGTTCGAGGTTCCCTGCATTTTAACATCATGCTAGGAAATAAGAAAGGTTTGACAACAAAAGTAATAATTAGGAAAATGTCATTTCCATGGGCTCCCACATTTAAAAAAAGTACATTTTAACTTGTCAGATCAGATAATGTATGATGACATGAATACCACATCAGTAGGTCATTCAGATGGACTAAACACAACCCCACTTGAAGGCACCATAAGCCCTCATCAGTGCCTTTGAATATTTTGTAGACTATTAACAGTTAGCGAACTCTTCAGTGAGCCAGTATTTGCCGTGATGAGATTTGGCTCGGCAAAATATCCACACACTGTTAATTCAAACAACTTAAAACATATTAAAATGCAAATTGCCTTCTGGACACAACATGCTCCACCCATTCCACTTTGATGATTAAAGTTCACTCATCAAACAGGTGGCACATCCCTCTCTTTGAAGCTGTCTATTTGTAGATCCTGCACATCCTGAGAGGTACAGTCTGATGTAATTCTTCCTCAAAGAGGGGTAAAAGAAAATGCTTTTTTGGAAGAGGTTCTCTCGAGCCTTTTAGCTTCTTTGTTCACTTTGCTTTGTACTTCCCCAATGATGAAGGCGAGTCTGTGGTCAAAACATGTTGGCTTCTATTTTCACTCCAATTTGAACTAGCGACGTAAAACCTTCCCCTTTCCTTTTGTCAGGAAAGGATCCTCGGACTTCAGTCTTGTTATTGCTTTTTAGATGTGTTGCCAGCAAAATATCAATCGAAATTAAAAGTTCAAGGTCCTCATAAGTAATTTTCACACTTTTATTTATAATGTGCATTTATTTTGAAAAATCAGGCTCCTGTAGAGGGATAACGTTATAAGCCATGCTATCACAGTGGCTAAAAAAAGCATGCTAACATTAGCATTTAGCTAAGAATGATTCCCATGTTAACTATCTGTGCACTGACAATATAACACTATATCCGTTAAATCTGTGTTTGATAGGACTTTGGCTGTCGTGAGGTGTTCCTATTTGCTTGATTTTCAGACACTTCTGTAATGTGAAGCGCCAAGTTGGATATATCAGAGATTTTAGAAAAGTTTTCCAGCTGTAATTTTGACTTGGATGCTATAAGTCAGAATCTCGTAATTACAATAACTTGGATATGAACGCGACGTAAGAACAGCCTCACAAAGCCCCATTACTGTGTCCCAAATCTATACTACACACCACTTCTAAGCAGTTTTGTAGCAGTATGTAGTGTGTTCTGGAAAAGTGACAAAATAAAGTATATACAAAGTAGGAGAAAGCGCGCACATCCAGACCACAAAAGGGGGCAGGTGCTGAGCCAAAACAGAGCAAATCACAAAATAAACAAACTATAAAGATTAGTATGCACAATTAATATGTAATATGGAACTGGGACACAGAGGTAGTCTTGCTGATATTTTTTCAGTTTTTTTCAGCAATAGCCATTTCATTTAATTGCCTCTCAGTTTAGTCATTGTCATTGCCATGGAGTTTGCCTTTGTAAAATGGTAAATGGCCAACATTTCTATAGCTCTTTTACTCAAAGTGCTTCTCATTCACCCACGCACCCACGGGTGTGTGTGGAGCTACCATGCAAGGCGCTGTCTTGACTTGCAGACAAGAGGAGCTGAAGATCGAACCGCCAACCCTGCCATTAATGGACTCTAGCTCGATCCTGAGTGTTTTCATTGGCCTTCTTTATTAAATCAACATGACGCAATGAAACCTCTCAGCCCATGGTTTATTCGGCTGCTCTTCTTCAGGTCACTCAAGGCCTTTTTGCTGCCGCCAGCAATACATACTTCTTTTAGAATTAAAGTATTAATAAAGTATTATTATTAAAATGCACTTATTATCACCGGTAACCACAGGTGTCGGCAAATCTACCAGGACTGAAATCTTAAGGATTGTAACTTTGAATTAGTGTACAATTACAATTGTTCCACTTTTCACAGTTATATTGTTTTAGGATGTATTTTCAGTTGAGTTAAGAGTCTCTGTGTTTTCTATGCACCATTTAACATTTTAATTTCCTTTTTAAAAAAAAAAAAAAAAAAAACAATGAACAAGAATCCATTAAGCCTTACAGCAATGTCTCATCTGCTGATTTGGTTTTATTAAAGTAAATGCCGCCTGTTGCCTGATGCATCGCCCCCTTTTCACAAGACTTTCACTTAAGAGGAACAAGAGTCACACAAAGAAATTTAAAAAAAGACAAACAAAGACAATTCACATTAAACACCTAATCTCTTTGTGATGTGAACGGGTCAGCGTACAACAAAGGTCTTAAGATGAAATAGACTGTGGCCTTTTCCCACTTTTACAGAGTGAAAGTTAGAGCCTTCTTTTGGTTAGATCTGTAATCACTATCCAATCCCCCTGGAGGAGAAAAAGAAATTTAATTTGACAAGGAGGTAATGAACCCGTGCAGCCATTATCTTAGATAACCCATTTGAGAGACTGGTTGAGCACTGATGAAAATTCTATTAAACATAGTTGGCTGATTTCTCTATTTTGTTCAGTGGCAGAAAAGCCTTTTTTATCCTTGCCAATTTACTTTGAACTCTCAGAGTTGCCAAGGATCATTATATCAAGGAGCTTCAAACACTCACCCTTTACTTAATGATTCAAAGGCAACAACCCCAGACTGTGGGCTAATAACCTCTGTGATGCATACACAAGACACCTAGGCAAGTGCAGGAAATACATTTACTTTTAGTTTCTCTCTGGAGTTCGAGTTAGAGCAGGATTCTGGTCTTATACGCAACTTTTCTGGTGTTTTAGAACTTTCTTGTATTCAAATCCACTCTGGTTCAGACTCGCCTTGGCCTCAATTAAATGCTGACTCTGCTTTTATTCACTTTCCAGTAAACTTAAAGGACACGTTTTCTCCCTGTGGTCTATATTTAAGAGAATTTTCTCCATACTGCAGACAATTCAGTCATTAAGGGTTACACACACATAGAACACTCAATGTCATTGCATACATCCATACTTTGAGAGCCTTTGCAGACTTTAATCAAACGTACTTTGACACGTTCACCGTCATCATATCAAGACTGCTGGGTGCTGAAATGTGCTCTGAGATGGGACTTGAGTCCTCAAGTGTTCTCACTGAGATTAATTGAAATCCTGACCCTGTAATTAATTTCTGTGTCAGTATTTTCTGAACAGTTCCTAACGGTATATACTGGAAACATTTGCACGATATATGCAGAGCTGCTGCATGGTAGCCATAACTAGATATATGCTCAGTATGTGCAGTAAAGTGTTCCCTTTACATGAGCTGCCAAACACAATATCATATTCATAGATGGACAAAACCTAACAAATATAACGAATATAACAAATTCAAGTTATTCAGCTTAGGCTTATTCTGTATGTGTGTTATCAAAACTTATTACAATCAATAAACTTGTACAACAAAAATGAAAAAAGCAAATGTCTTCAAAAATAAATATGGTGCATATTATATTATTATTATTATTACATATGACTGTGGATTATGGGTAATTTTCCGAGCTAAGTCTGGTGAAGTCCGCTTGAGGCCCTTGTGGACTTGATGAACTGAAATTTGGACAGTATGTAATGTTAATTGTGTATTTACCTTTGATACAAGTTCGCGATAAATGTAGACTCATTTCAAACTGTAACAGATTGGTGGCATCTCGTTTGTCTTTCTTTGCCCTTGCTTGTGTCTTAAGTGGGATGATTCCAAAAAGAGATGCAAGGAAAAGAAATGATGTGTGGGAGGAGGATTTAAACAAACATATTCAATGAATGAGACATCACTTTCTGAATCAACAGTAGGCTCTGATCTGCTCCGTAACACATGCATGTTTGCGTAGAGTGTGTTTTTGAACAGATAACGTGATGTCCAAACAGTGAGAGCACGCACTTACCACTGTTGGTATGATTAGCTTTTATTCACATCCTCCTGCATGACAAAGCAGAATGTGAAACAATAGCCTCTGCATGTTGTCCCTTAAAATAAGCTATGCGCAACAAACCTGCCATCAGTGAGGCTTTACAATAAACTTTAAAAATGACTTTTCCCTTTTCTAGTCAAATGTCTTGAAATTTGGTACTTACATGTCCCCCTCAGGATGAATTGTAGTCACTTTGGTGATCCCTTAACTTTTCATCTAGTGCCATCATCAAGCCAGAATTTCAATTTGTCCAATAGCTTGGTTCATGACTGACAAGCTGTAGGTTAATTTGTGTTTAGTGCTCATTGCAAATGTTAGTATGCTGTTGTCTTACCACTTGTTTTATGTCATCAGTAGTGTGGTAATGCTATGTCTTGAGGTATCTTGTTTTGGGTTATCAGAGCTCACAATAACTATCATCTATTGTACTTTGAAATGGCAAAAAAGCCTTAAATCTGAATCCAGAACAAATCAAAAGCTGGAGCACATAAAGCAAATACAATGTATTCAGGCCTATATAAAAAAAATATGGTCACACTTTATAATAAGGTTAAACAACACACAAGAAATGCATGACTTAATGCAGGATGTTTCATGAATTGCTGTTGCTCACCATTAAGAACAAGTCAGTATGAGTTTATGTGATTAGTCAACGCTTTTAATCAATCATCACACTCATAGTTACTTCATACATTCATTTCTATCCGGCCAAATTAGCTGGAATCAGCTGGTACACAGAAAAGGGCATTCCAGACCCATGGATTTGATCAGCCTCTCAGAGAGCAGAACAGTAACTATTCTCATAGAGATAGGAAGTTGTTTTCTACATGTTGCTGCATGACCCGGTCGTCAAAAAGAAACAATTTCCAGTGTTACTATAATTATATATTATTATATCAATTATATCCTATGATTGTACAAAATTCAGCATATTACAATTTCTGTATGAAATGTGAAGAAGAGTCGCATATAGCAACAAATGAGAGGCTGCCTCTTAGTTCTATGGTACTGCAGAACTATCTGAATCAACTGCACAACACTGCAAACCTCTAATGATTATACCAGAACCAGAACTCCAGTATTCATGGCACCTAAATAAAGCAAAAATATGATGTTTGTGAAGAACTTTTCGTCTCCTCACATGGCTGCTCAACCTGTTTAAACCCAAGATTAGACCTTGGCTAAGGGGCCTCACAGCATGAATGTTCAAATTATGAAATGGTAAAATCTGAAGCCATGTGTGCTCCATTTAATATTTATCAGCTTCTGGATGCATGTCAGTATTTATTTGTTCCTTGCCTCCTTGTATATTCATGACATGAATAATGTTGTGTATGTTAATCAGATGGCAGACCAAGAGCAGAGTCTCAAAGCATCCTTCTGGAAAATCAATCATCTGCACAGTCTCCTTAGCATCAACCAACTCCGCTGCTCCCCAGACAAGATCACAGCTGAGGAGTGTACCATCTCCTTTTTACATATTGCTGGACTAACCGCAGGCACTGATTAGCAGCATCCCTCCCCCCTGATAGATGCTTTGTGCCTGATTTTAATGAACTGCTTTGCATTAGTGAGCCCTTCTCTCCTCCCTGTGCACTTGCCTCTACTTGCTCTCTTGCAGTCTGGCAAACCAGGGCAGAGCTCCTGTGGAAAAGAAAAAGAAGAATTCAGTCAACACATCTATCAGTAAGCAGCCGACCAGGCGCACTCTGAGCCAAGACAGAAATATTGACAAAATGTCTGCTAGCCATCTTATTATCTTGCCCAGGGTTGCAGTTGGCAAAATAGCACATGCTGGAGGCAGCAGCGGTGGTGGAGGGGTGTGTGTTTCTATGTGTGTGTTCTGCGGGTAGAAAGAAGCCAATGTTTGTAGAGCTTGCAACCCCGGACACCCTGTTGTTGTACTGCTGAGCTTTGAGTGCTGCGCCATCATCTGTGGTATTAGTGTTTCTGGCTGCGATAGTGAGCTTGAAGCAGATACCAAATGAGAACACATCTGATAATGAATGATTCACTCACTACGTTTCTGCTCTTGGTATGAATTGATGGTATATTGCTGTGGCTACATGAGCCAGACACCAGTTGCTCACACCAGTTGCTCAGCTGAGAATATGTCCAAGAAATGTAATGAAATCGTTAAAGGATGGAGTACAGGCGACGGGGCCAGAAACAGGAATTTGTTTGACACTGAGGATAGTGCAGTGCAGTGGAAAGTAAAGGCCAGTTCATCTCATCTGAAAGGACACTTTGGTTCATTACAACTTGAATTTTTCTTTGGGAGCTGTGGCCATCATTTTGATGATGATAACACTGTACTCACTTAAGTAATTGGAAGAGATCAGGGAACACGTCACATGCAACAGATGTAGAAAACACTACATCATGGAAATGGCAAAGACCTGGACAAGAGACTGAATGACCACCAGAAACAGACAACATCGCCTTTCTGTGAACACCGGACCAAAAGCGGTCACTGCATCGTCTGGGAAGGGGTCAAAGGTCATTGATCAGGAGTCTATGAATGGGCGGAGAAAAATCAACAAGGTCCTTCCCATGCAACGCCAGAGACCATGGCTGTGGTCGAATAGTCTAGCAGTCTACATTGTGGTGACTCCAGAAGAGATTTTT